>PVJL010001017.1:0-306845 GCA_004026885.1 Lyroderma lyra | reverse complement strand
AAACTTGCTAGATTACCAAATATTATCAGTTGCTGCCAGGTGCTTGTGGTTTTTGCCTTTATAAACCCCTTACCCCTTGTGCTGGGGGTCGAACTCCTCTACCCCTGCGTGGGATATGAGTCGGCCCCAGTGCACTGGTTCCTGAATAAACCTCTTGCTGTTTGCATCAAGATCGGTCTCTCGTGAGTTCTTGGGTGTCACGCCATCCCGAGACTGGAGTGAGGGTCTCCCCATTTCGGGGGTCTTTCAGTAGAACCTGACAGTCAATCCCCCCAGTTCTGACAGAGCCCCCAGGCTGCCCAGCTCCAGCCTACTATGAATGTGGATGAGGTGGCTGGGTGGGTGAGCTAAGACACAGGTCACAAGAGCCTATGGTCCCTTCTCACAGAAAGTGTCTGCTATATCTGTAGATGGTGTAGAAACTCAGAGGAAAAGGGGGCGAGCAGAGTGGACTATTTCCCAAGAATGAAGAGCTGGAGTTGGGGCTTGGAGTACGGCAGGGTGAGCACAGGAGGAGGAGAAAAGTGAGCATTTTTAATGTTTACGTAAACTTAAACAGTAAACATTGAGATACTTGATTCATTTATTAAATCCGTTGCCTCTTAGATACTTGGGGCAAGTCGTTCCTATAATTTCACATTTCTGATCCCTGCTAAGATTATCTGCTGATCATATGGATTAAATAAAAGAATATGGAGAACCGGAGCCAGGCACCCTATAACACTCAGTGAGATATTCTACCCATTCAAAGACTTCACCACTTGAGTAATGAAAGGAGAGTAAGTCAGTCATGACTTCCCACAGTCTGTTTTCACAAAGTTGGTTTGATTTCCTACTTGAAGCAATCGTTAAGAACAGTGGTCATTACTAACTGATCCAAATTGTTTTCTCTGCCATCATAATCTCTTACAAGTGGAAGAAACATTATAGCAGTATTTTAAACCTGTGTTTCACAACACAGGGGTTCTAAGAAATGTTAGTGAGTGCTACAGAAAAGAGGGTTCACTTTGTCAAGTAATTTTCAGAGAACACAATGAACATAAAGATTTTAAAGGCTTTACACATCATAGAGTAAAATCATCCTATGAAGCTTGGTTTACCTCAGCATTCCCCAAGCTTATCTACTGACAGTCTCCAGTTTTCAGGGAGCACTCCTTTAGGCCCTACAGAACAGAATCCACGTGATATTGGTTTAGGAAACAATGCCTTCAAGTGAGTCCTTAGGGAAGAATCTGGTCCTATTATCCACTCAATTAAAAACAGCTCCTGGAACATCCCTGATAAAAGGGTATTCAGTTGGGCTCCACTTATCCATCCCCCACGACTAGAAAGATGTGACCTCAGGCGACATTCAGCTCCCTGTCTGCAAAGTGACTGGTGACAAGAGCATGGAAATCAGAGTTAGAAGTCCTGGGCTCTGCAAACCCACTGGCCATGAGCTTTTCTCCTCTGAGTCCTGAAGTAACCCTTAAGTCCTTCTGTGTAAAGGGGCCATTATAACACTTACTTTCTCTATTGATATTCCACTAGTAGCCAAGAATTGTTTCCTATCTGTTATTCTTATTTTGTCTTCTGGATCGCTCCACTTTCGCATAGCATTCTCTCCTTTCCATCACAATTACAATGAACTTCTAAAATTCCCTTTTCTGAGACATCTCAGTTCTTTAGCCACAGCTTATATAATGAGAAAACATGATATTGAGTTCTTCCAAAATCATGGGATTTTTCTCTACAGTTACAATTGCTTAAGGCTCTTCCTAATATTTTTATCAGGAACTAAACCCAGTATTTAAGGTATGATCTCACCTCAGCAGCCATCTCACCACACACCAGCTGATAAAGCTCAGTTTGGGTTCGTGTATTAGTAGTCATGGGCTACTTAGTGCTCGATTGATCTTGTAATCAATTAAAAGTGAGGTCTTTTCTGCTAGAAGTGCTACCATGCTGTGTCTCTCTGACTAGTGCAGTTGGCTATTTAAACCTAAAAGCAGTACTTTACACTATACCTTTTAAAGGTCAAACTTGCTAGTTTCGACCCAGTGTTCTGACCTCTTGTGTTCCTCTTTGATTCCAATTTGAAAGGCTTGTATCATCTGCAAAGCTGACAAGCCTCTCTCTCTTCCACAGCATCATCTAAGTCAAGGTGGTCCAACCCACGGCCCACGGGATGCATGTGGCCCAGGATGGCGTAGAACACACACCAACTAACACAAATTCGTAAACTTTCTTAAAACATTATGAGATTTTTTTTTTTTGCCATCTTTTTTTTTTAAGCTCATCAGTTATCATTAGTGTTAGTGTACTTTATGTGTGGCCCACGACAATTCTTCTTCCAGTGTGGCCCAGGGAAGCCACAAGATTGGACACCCCTGCCTTCTAAGTCTTAGCTATAAATGTGGACCAGAGGCTCATCAGCAAAGTCAATTCTCTAGCAACAGCTGCATCCTCAATTTTCAAACCAGATTACAGTGAGAAAGTTACATTTTTTGTCACATACAGCGAGAAAGGAAATTGTACACTACTGCCAATATTCCACTCTTCCTGATAATAAGTAGAAATACCCTTTCAAAAACTCCCAAAATGAAGTTGCAGATAATAAAAAACAATGTTTCTTCAATAGTACGGTAGCGAAAGGAATACTGTTTGTTTGTATTTCTATGAACTCCTGCTGTACATGCCAAACAAAAGAGGCAGCCATCTGCACAGTCTTATCTAAAGGGGAGCAAAGACCTTTATGCCCACAAATGTTTTATTTGTGTATTCATTCATTCAATAAATCATCAAGCATATATTAAGTTCTTGTTGTATTTGGGAAATGTAGTAAGCTCTGGACACATAAACAAAAAGAAAGAATATCCCTACCCTTAGGAGCTAAATCACACACAAGGGGTGAGAGAAATCCAAATGAGTGAAAGAAAGTGCTACAGAGCTTTATCAGTTATTCAGAATTTAGTGAGGTAACATGAAATTAATGCAAATAATACACAGTAATATATCTATATCTATCTACATATGTATCTACATCTATATTTACATACCAAAAGAACCACTGGAAAAGACTGTGAGAGTTCCAATTCAAAATTTCAACAGATAGTACAAAATATCTCTGAAGAAACAATAATAATGTGATATATTCTATAAAACTCTAAACTGTTTACTTGCCCTGGGTCCTGAGTAGCTGTAAGTAGTAGGAAAAGATGTGTGTGTAGGCTACACACCTCTGAGGCTGTACACTAAAACATTACTTTATCACGTTTCACCTACGAGACACAAGATCAAACCAAGCATTAATTCTCAGTGGTGCTGAGATATGACAAAACTCTCATGAACTGATAATGTGAATACAAACTGCATGGTTTTTGTAAGGCAACTAACTCTCCATATATATTAAAATATAAAATGTGCATACCTGACCTATAGAATACTCACAATAGTGTGCAAAGGTATTTGTGCCATGATGTCCATTATAACATTTACAGTAGAAGACTGACTAAATAAATTTTGGTGTATCCATGTGGTGGAGCACTATGCAATCATTTAAAAAGATAAAAAGAAGGCAAAACTAGAGGGACAGAAAGCAGACGGTTGTTACTGGGTCTGGGTGGGAGTGGGCATAGACCACAGGCAGGCACAAGGGAAGTCTTCAGAATGCTAAGAATGTTCTAAAATGGAATTGTGATGGTTTGCAACTGGAAAGATGTACTGAAAACTCACCAAACTGTGCACAAGGTCCCTAAGATTACATACCAAATTATCAACAGGTGTTACTGGGGATGGAGACTATGAGAGACTTTCATCATAATCATTCTATAGTATTTCTAGATTGCTATATGTTATAATTATGAATTACTTTTATAACCAGAAAAAAAGTTCTCAAATAATATTGATATTAAATCAATAAACAATGTCATATATAACTCTGAAAATCCACCTTCCCATTAACAAATAAAGATGACTATTAATACCTCTATATTTTAATGAATAAGGTACAAGTATTAAAAATAATAAGATATAGGGGTTCCCTGGTGGTGCAGTGGCTAGGTTTCGGTGCTCTCAATGCTGCGGCCTGGGTTCGATTCCCAGCCAGGGAACCACCAAAATATAAATAAAATAAAATAAAAAAATAAGATAAAATTACTATTATTTGTGGTGATTTTATTGGTTACCTGGAAAACCAAAGAGAATCAACTAAAAGACTATAAAATATTAAAGAATTTAATTATATAGTTAGTAGTATTTTCTTAACAATTTATAACAATCAAGTAGAAAATATAACAAAAATAGACAATAAAAATACTTTAGATTAACTCAATAAGAGTTAAACAAACTATAGAAAGGAAACCATATACTTCCTATAGGATAATGAAAGGAACATAAAGTAAGTACTATTTTCTTGGATAAGATGACAATATCCAAAAGAGGTCAATAATGCACAAATGAATTTATAACTGTATGGAATTTTATTAAAATGTATGTGTTTATGTTTTAATTTAGAAACAATTTTAAAGAGTAACTGCATAAGAATAAAAAACTTTTAAAATCATACCAATTAGGGGGTAATTATGTATCATCCAAACTAGGGGGGAATTATTCAGTAAGTATTGTTGAATGCAGAAAGCCATTTAGAAAAATAAGGTTGGATCCCTTCCTCTCACTTTGGCCTCCAAAGCAAATTGAATGTGGATTTAAATCATAGTCAAAGATTCCAAAGGCAAGGCCTTTGGCTTAGAAAATGCAGATGCCGTAACAACATTACTGTGAACACTGCGGTTTTTAATGTCATGGGCATCTAACCTACACAAGAAGGTCAAAAGTACAACGAAAGTGAAGCCTCCAGACCTTAGGGGGAAATAATCATTTCAAGTGCCCCCAGCAGTGTGAACATTGGAAAGCACTGGATTTTTAAATCAAATTTCAACTGAAATCCTGCCTCCGCCACTTTCTAGCCAATTATTCATTCTCCCTCCCTGCCTCAGTTTCCTTTTAGGCAAAGTAAAGTAAGTACAATAAATAATATATGCCACATTAAATGTGAGAAATAAATGAAATAATATATGCTAAGTACTTTCCTGGCACTTCAGTATTAGATTAATGTTCTTTCTATCCATCTGTATTAGCTCAGGCGGCCACAACGAAATGCCATACCCTGGGGTGGCTTCAACAACAAAAATTTATTTCTCACATTTCTGGATGCAGGAAAAATCAAGGTCAAGATGCCAACCAATTTGGTTCCCAGTGAAAGCTCTCTCCCTGACTTGCAGAGGCTGCCTTCTCACTGTCTCTGCTATGTGGGGAGACAGAACAAGCTCCTGGTGTCTCTTCCTATAAGGACACTAATCCCATTACGAGGCCCCCACACTCATGATTGTATCTGACTCTGCTCACTCCCAAAGATCCCATCTCCAAATACCATCACACTGGGGATCAGAACCTCAGCATACGCATTGCGGAGGACACACAATCCTAAATAATTAAGTCCACAGCACTGTTCCACCCACCTGTCTCCTGCAAATACTTGCAGAACAAGAAATGCTAATTACTATGATTTTTATTGTGTTTGCCTAAAACTTTAGATAGGTAAGAACATCCATTAAAACACTCACTGATTTATTTAATAGACATTAAATAAGCACCTACTATTTTCCAGATATCATACTAGGGGTTATAAAGATTAATTAATCAGACATGGTTACAGCCTTCAAGGAGTTCACCTACTAGTGATAGTGGTTCATTCCTTCCTTAAAAACCACTATTTCCCTCCCTCTGTATGACAGTCAATGTTAAGCTTTATTACTTCTCTGGTCACTTCTTGCTTGGAAAAAGCAGCACAGATAAGCAAACAGCCATGATCATCTCCACTGAATACATGAGGAAAATAGGTGCTTAGAATTTAAGGCCATAAATTAATATTTGCATACACTCAGGAAAGAGCTGAAATGAAGAGTTCTTTTTAAAATCCATGTTTGGATGTCTGGGCTTCCTCACCAGACTTTATTCTTTAATAGAGCTAGCCTCTTTGGATTCTTTATACAATTAAAGTATCTTTTCTAAAAATATTTACTAAAATAATTTCTCTGCTTCCCTGGTGACCTTCACAACAGCTTCATGAGCAAAAAGCAACCCTCTTCCTTAGTAGCTTCATAAAACTAAAGTGAAAAAAAGGTCATAATATCAACTTCACCAAGACAACTTGAAACACAATTTTTTATCAGTATCTGGCCATGCCACAGGCCATTCCTGTTCAAAGGAAAGGTTTTCATTCATGTTGTCCATGATGCAGCACACCAGAAATTGGAAAAACCCAGGCAGTGACTACTGAAATAATTATGACTGATTGCTTCAAGTAAAGAAACTGAAGTTCAACCCAGCCAGCATTATATAAAAGGTGTCACGCACCTGTAGTTTTGTACATTTATTTAATGTTCCCTTTATTTTTTTCATAAAACTGATATTAGAGCTCATTCAAACACTAAGAAAAATTCAAATTGAGAAAACCAACTCTTCCTCCATCTCTCCACACCTCTGTCCCAAGTTCCATGCCGAATACCCAGAGAAACCACCCTTGCCTCGTCCTTGGAGAAAAGTAGGCACCTGACATAAAATTGGGCATCAAAGATCAAGGAATACCTCTTTTTAAATATATAAATGGGACTATCTTATAAACAATGTTTTGCGCCTGCTTGTTTCAGTAACAATATACTTTGGAGAGCTTTCCAGAGCAGCACATGTAGCTCTAGCTCATTGTGTTTGGTGACAGCTCATTTCCATGAAAGTCAAAAATGGAACTCATTTTTCCGGTAACCAATGTCCTGTGTAACCTGTCAGATAACTCCCTTTACAAATTCAAAAACTAAATATGAAAAGAGGTCATATTATCAATCTCAACAAGACCACTTCAAAAACAGTATTTCATCAGTATCCAGCCATGCCAGGGATCACTCTTTTTCAAAAGAAAAGTTTTCATTCATGCACACAAGAAAGAGTAATTCCAGGTAACATCCCCTCTATCTCCCTCTCTCTCTCTCCCTCTCTCTCTCTGTCCTCTCTTTCACACACACACACACACACACAGAGCACAAATCAAAAAACACAACCTGTTTACTGGATGTATCAATGCAACACAAATTTCAGTAACTTCCTCAGAGCTTTTAGCTCCAAATAACTACTCTCAAGTTCACAACAATAAAACTAAAAAGAACCAGAGAGAAAAAAAAATCAAGGTTTCTTCACACTGGAGATATAAAGATCAGATAATCTGCTAATTACAATTCTGAGCCATTACTCTGATAAACTCATACTTTAAATGACAATTTCTCAACATTAAGTATAGCCAGAGAAAACAGAACTAGCATTCTTCGCCTTCACTCAATGAGGGCCTGGAAATGCTGCCTTGTTCAATTCAAACGGTGGCATTCTGGTCACAATCAGACCCACAAAGACAGACACAACCCCAGAATGCTCAGAAACATGCAACTCAGTAGGTTTCCTTGAAAAGAATCCTTATTTAGGTAAAAAGATTAAAACTCCTATTCAGCAAACACTGGCTCTTCTTCTAGGAGTACAAAATCCTAAGTAATCGCTTCCCCTAATCAAATGGGTGTCCTGTTGCTGTGCAATCGATGATAATGGATGGATTCTATGAACTGGAGGATTTATAAGCCCTTCCAAAGCAGGAGAGCAGCACTGTCCTTTGTAGCCGGTCCAAGGAGGGCAGAGATGGAGAAGATGCCCGTCTCCCTGCCCCCAGGCGCTAAAGGCCAGCCAAGCTCATTAGCTATTTATCTACCTGTGCAGAGTCACATTCATCATGAGATGCCATTCAACAAACCTCACCCAAAGGGAGACATGCTGGGGAAGAAAACTCAGCTGAGAGAGCCAGACATTCAAACCTTTGAAAGCAACAGAGCTAAGGAAAAAATTGCTGCTTTAATTCATTTAGGTGTCACATTTTTATTAATTGCCCCTTCTATACCAGGCACTGTCTGTACTGAGGATCTGGGTATAATGAAATTTAATCTTCCAAAACCAAAGAAATCCCAGTTCATAGTGAGAGACAGAAATATAAACAACTAACCATTCAGTGTTATAAAAGCCACAATGCAGAGAAGCCATGGAGCTACGGAAAAACAGAAGACCGATCCCCAGTCCTAAATGGTGCACAGAAAAAGTTTCCAGAGAAACTGGTTTTAAATCCTTACTGGGAAACTGAACACAACGGATGGCTGAGGAGGGGCCATATGTGACTGAAAGATCATACTGGAAAGAGACTCACTTTCATTGTGCGTATGCCTTTGCGTGCATCACCTATTCATAAATCAACTAATGAATTTAAAACAAAATGGTGGGTTACAGTGATGAAATGATTAATTTTTGTCCAAGATAAAAAGCAATAATTGGGTAGTATATGCTTACTCACAGTCAGGAAAAATAAAAATGCATTAGTACCCATAAATAATAATGCATCTGCATTTTTATAAGATTGTTTGAAATTCAAAGACTTGCATTTTACGACAAGGTCCCAGGTCTCCATACAATTACATCATGGACTTAACAAAATATGACGCTGGTCACAGTGTCAACTGGTAGAATCACTTCATAGAACAACTGGACTTCATCTACTAAAGTTGAAGATATGAAAACCTGTGACCCATTTCTAGCTACTAGATGGTTCTCAATCTTTAACGTGTGTCAGAATCATCTGGAGGGCTAGTAAATCCCAGATTTGATGGGGTGAACACTATCAGAGACATAAAAAGGTCAGAAAAAAATAGAATTTGGCAAACACTGGAAACGGGTTTCACTTACCCCAAACTGAGGATGGAAAAGGCAGCTACGCGTGTACGTGTAAATCCCAGCTGGGGAAACGCATCCAAAGCCTGTAACCCATTTAGACAAGGAAATTGTTACTAGAAGTGATACGAGTTTATATAATTTTGCAAACTGTGTAGTTCAAATCAATTCCAAAACAGAAGCTTATGAGACAATTTCGCTGAACACTACCCATCCACTAGCCTGAAGTGAGAGGGAGGACAATAAGACAACAGAACAGGAAAAGGGGGGAGGGGTATGTAGGATCAAACAGAGATAAACACGACATCCGTGGTCAAAAGAAAGGTGTTGACAGGAGCTTTCTTGGCCTCTCCTGGGGTATCTGCCCCAGTGCTGGCCTTTCCCACTTGAAAGGATCCCACTGCCATCTCCCTGGCAGTGCTCTTGCCTCCAGCCACTCCTGCGCCGTCCTAACACCTAACACCGACATCAAGCGGGTATCAGGCCATTTGTTCTGTGAATTAATCGATCGCTGTTCATCCCTCTCCTTGAATTCACCTAAGCTAACTTCCGTTTATCTTTCAAAGACCAAGTCAGTAGTTATCTCATCCAGGAAGCTTTCTCTGATCCCCGAGTCAGTCTTAGAAGCCCCTCCTCTGTACTTATACAGTGCCGAGGTTTACTCACAGGTATCTACAACCATAGCCAACCAAACCCTGATTCACTTCCCAATTAGACTGCAAACAACTTGAAGCAGGAATTGTATCTTCTTTTTCTTGGTATCTCCCCCACCACTTACAGGGCATGGTACATGGTGGGGACTCACTAAATGTTTCCCAAATGAAAGAATATTTCTAAATGGTTGGCTTGATGATGACTTATCTGTTTGCAAATTCTCTGGGGCCTACAGTGTAATAAATATCCAAACTTCTTTGTCCACTGCAGTATTCAAGGTTCTCCATGGTAGGAGTTCTAGCTGTCTTTCCTGAATCAGGTAGCCTGGACAAGCCCATGTTTCCATGGTGAGTAAACTTCACATAA
This sequence comes from Lyroderma lyra, assembly GCA_004026885.1. Taxonomy (NCBI): domain Eukaryota; kingdom Metazoa; phylum Chordata; class Mammalia; order Chiroptera; family Megadermatidae; genus Lyroderma; species Lyroderma lyra. The sequence continues at coordinate 297,035 of PVJL010001017.1, read as the reverse complement.
ATTATCTGAACAGCCCTGCCAATGGGGAACCACCCTGCACAAGGCATTTCCACCACAGATGAGCCAGAAGGACGTAATGGTTGTCCACCTACAAAGACAACATCAAACCACCCAACACACCAGGTGTGGCCTTCAGACACTATGATGAAGCAGGGCCATAATGCTTCAGAAAATTACAATGCCCATCTCACAGCAATGATGCACCTGAGCCATCTGCCAGCAACTGGTGACGTATGCAGAGCTCACTAGGCATCCAGACTGACCAAGCTGGACTGAGGACTGTGTGTGTGTTTCAGAAGAATGTTTGAAATACTCTGATGGCAAGAGAAATTTTGTGCCACCACCATCCCACTCTTCTGCACACATATTTTATCATAGTGTTATCTTGTAACATTTGGTTCTATGATAGCCTTGGGGAGTTAAATTTTATTTTAGTAACCTAAAGAAAATTCATCTGCCTGGACCCCAGAAATAGTTATAAAAGGAGATTAGGCATGGATGTCATTTTTCAGCAGTATTACTGAGAGCCTCCCAAATAAAGAGAAAAAAAAAAAAAACATAGCCCAAGAAAGGTCTCAAATGACCAGCCAGGGTGCTTCTGATGTAGGTGTATAAGATGACAACAGCAAGTACCCTCACTCAGGAGAGGCTGAGAGCCAGAGCTAAAAAGTGAACCCGGAATCTCTACCCCTCTTTTTTCATAACCCTGACCCTTAACAGATTGGAACACAAATGTGCTGGCTCTGCCATAGCATGGCCTCTGTGTTCACACCCAGAGCCCTTCCTTGCACAGGCTGCTGACTACCTACCTCACTTACATACCGACCCCACTCTTCCTCATCTGTAAAGATCCACTAAAACGCCAATTCCCTATTGAGTATTGCCTTATTTCCCAGTAAGGCTTGAATGCTTTGACCTCTTAAAACCCTGCTGAACATGTATTCAGCACTCATGTCATTCTACCCTCCATTACAATCTGCTGTTTATAGCTTCCTCATCCCTGGACTGCAAGTTCCTTGACAACAAATATTTCTATTTTATCTCTTTGCCCTACTGCTTCCTAGAAAATAGGGCCAGGCTAAGAGTAAGGACCCTCTTCCTAACAAGTACATGCCATCCTAGCCAGGGGCTAGGATGTTCTGATTATGCATTTCCTGAATGAACAATGTTTATGAAGAAAATTACTGATAAAAGAGAAAACACTCCTCCCACTGAAGGCCAAGGTGGCCACTTTCTCTCAAGGAATCTAGAAGTGTTAATAAGGCAGACAGGATAGAAATGGTCATTCCAACTATGTGACTATTACAGCTTCTAGCCTTCCATATGTGCCTCCTTTCAGGAGCATCAGAGAGGGTCGATTGGACACAGCCCCTTCATATAGAAGCTGTATTTCTAACTTAGTTGAGGTGGATCAATGTGTTTAGACCATTCTTAAAGAAAGACAGAAAGATGTGTTGACAGGAACATGGTGTCAAGGGACAAGGACCTACTTAATAATGTCTTAATTTGGACATTCAAGTATATATGTTTACTATTTATAATTTTCTTATGAATCTTTTTTTAATTTTTGGCAAGGAGAAAGTTGATGACTGCTTTCTAAGTATTCTTTTTTTTTTAACTAATAAATGTAATAAATACAATTGCTTTTCTCTGATAACCTTACCTTTCCTCTGTAAGTTTTTATATTTCACTTGCCTTATTAATTTCTGAGCAGTGTTATTTGAAAGAGTTGCTTTATTTTGATATAGTTTATTATTATTGGGAACTGAAATTTGGGGTTTATTTTTGTTATTATTTCTAGTTTTATTTCATGGCCAGAGGGTTAGCCTTATATAAGATACACATTTTACCACTGATGAACTTTTGATTGTTAAACCTCTTCCTTATGCAATGACTGGCAGGGAGAGATTTATATTCTCTCTTCTAGATCCTTGGAATCTGGTTCTGAATTAACGAGTGAAAAACAGTGCTCATAACCCACAATAGGAAGATACCCAAAATATCTCTTAATCCCACCCAACTTTGCTTGAGCTATTTTGCTTTGGTTTGTAGACTAAGAATTTCTTAAAGCAGAAGCACAGTTCCTATGGAATAAAATAACCAAACTCATATAAAAGAGATGTCTGGCAGCCAAATTTATTCAGCAATAAAAGCCCTAGATGGTTTATAAATTCCTATCATTTAAAAATTATAAACACCCTCAGAAAAGAATGCCAACAATATCACAAGTTGATTTGACCACAACATTTCATGGTCTTTTGTTTATGAAACACCAAGATAACTCACTTGCTTTCTTACCCTTTCTCTTCCTTCTCCAGGAGATTTACTTCCTCTCTTTAACAGCTTATTTGGTGCTGGCACCCTGTCCCCTACTCTGCCTTTTTTCAAATATCACTAACACTCTGAAGCAGCATGTCTCCAAACCCAGCAGCTCCCTAACAGGCTCATCTAACCATGTATTTATGTGGGCCACCTTTTATCTGAGCAGCTCACGCTGTCTCAAAGACATCAACTCATGGCTCTTCTGGGACACAGTAAGTCATAATTATATCCACTCTGGATGGAGGACTGCTCAGAATGCTGATGACTAATGGAAACTTCCCCAAGAAACTGGATGAACCTGGACTAAAATTCAGAGTCTCCAACTCCAACAGCCTAGGTTCTTCAAATTAGACGTTACAATTTTTCTGTGTTACGATTTGAAGTTAACTTGCCCTTTTAAGTTTAAAATCATAAAGTTCTGAGTTGGCAAAACCCTTACCATTTGTTATCTTAAACAACAACAACAAAAAAGTGTGCCAGAAAAGGTAAAAGAGCTGGCTGAGTAACAAGTGCAGAGTAAGACTAGCACCCTGGTCTCCTGGCCCTGGTCCGGTATCTCTGCTGTTGCTTACAGGTTTATAATTTGCTTCATGTACCCATGTTCTTCCTTCCTTTTTTTTTTTTTAACCATCCCCCTCCATTTCTTTTTTCCTCCCCTCTCTAGTGCCTTTCACAGTGTTTTACACAAAAGATTGTTTCTTTTATTTTGGGGCTGACCAGATGTACCATTTTAAATGAGACAGAAAATACCAGTCCTGTCCTGTTTCAAACGGTATGTTTGGTCAGCCTCCTGACACTTTGAATCTGGCAGGTGAGAGGAGGCTGACCGGACATGTCACTGTTTCTGTCCCATTAAAACAGTACGTCTGATCAGCCTGTTTATTTTGCATCTGCAACGTAGAACAACTTAGTACCCACCTCGGGTCCAGGCAACATGGCGGACGGAGCAGGTAGGCACTGCGTCGCCTCCTCCCATGAACACTGTAAAATTACAATTAAATTATAAAACAATCAACCTGGAGAACCACATGAAGACTAGCTTAACAGCAGTTCTACACGTAAAAATAGAAAGAAGCCACACGGAGCCTAGGAGGAGTAGCAGCGACACAGAAGGGGCTGGCCCCACACCCACCTGTGGCTCCTGGGGACCGGCAGTGGGGACGCGTGGGGACGGCTGTCCATGCTGCAGAAGTCCCCTCTGAGGAGGTCCCCTCTGAGGAGCGAGGGTCCCCAGCCCCACGCCACGCTCCCCAGCCCATAGCAGTGGTGCTGGGAAGAGGAGCGTCCACTCCACCGGGCAGTGAGTGAAAAACTGCCGAGGCGGTCCATCCGGGTCAGACGGAAGGTCGCTGGAATCCCAGAATTCTTCTTAAAGGGCCCGTACACAGACTCCCTCGCAAGTGCTCACCCTGGGCTCCTGTGGAGGGATAGCAATTCAGGACGCTCCAAAGAAATACAGAGAGAGATTTAGTTGTGAGGCTTCAGCCTCCATTATCCCTCTCTTTAGCCCTCCACCCCTGCGGGCAGGCACCGACATTCCTGTGTTGAGCCCGCCTTCATGCAGCCAAATCTGAATCTGCACTGGGTGGTGAGATCCCTTCACTCCATACTGGGGAGTCCCCGGACCCTGCCCCGCCCACTCATGTACCTCTGGAGGCCTTTCCAGCAGCCAGCCCTGCCCACACTACAGTCTCCTGGACAATGCTCAGGGCTCTGCAGGCCCCAGGCAGGCCACGGCTGACCTCAGTGTGCTCTTTGCCTTTTGCTGAGTGGCCTCAGGCTCCGCACTGGTACCAAGCCTGATTCTGCACTGGTGAACACCACTCGCACTAACTTGGTGACTCCCTGAGACCCCTTCTCACCGTTTCCTTGCTGCTCCAGGCTTTTTCAGAAGCTGAGCCTTACGGGAAGCAAATGGAAGCATATACTGTGCTAATAAATAAGAAGAATTAACATTGTTGCAAAGTCCATACTCTCAAAGCAATCTATAGACTTAATCCAATCCCTCTCCCTATCAAAATACCAATGGCATTTCTCACAGAACTAGAAATAACCCTAAAATTTATATATAACTATTAAAGACCTCAAATAGCCACAGTAATCTTGAGAGAAAACAAAGTTGGAGGCATCATGCTATCTAATATCAAACTAAACCACAAGGCTATCGTAATCAAAATAGACCCATAGATCTACATTTCTTGAAAGCCAAGAAATAAACGTATACTTATATGGTCATTTAATCTATGACAAAGGCAATAAGAATATATAATGGGGTAAAGACAGTCTATTCAAGAAATGAGGTTGGGAAAACTGAACAAATACATGCCAAAAAATTAAACTGGACCACCTTCTTACACAACATACAAGAATAAAATGGATTAAAGACATATTAAATGTTAGATCCAAAACTCCTAGAGGGAAATAAAGGCAGGAAACTCTCTGACATTCCTCTTAGCAATATTTTATTTCCTTGGGCAAGGGAAATAAAAGAGTAAGTAAATAAAACTATATCAAACTAAAAAGTACTTGCACAGCAAAGGAAACCATCAACAAAATGAAAAGACAACTTACTGAATGAGAAAAAATATTTACCGACGATACATCCTATAAGGGGTTAATATATAAAATTTCTAAAGAACTCATACAACTCAATACTAAAAAAACAAGTCAATGAAAAAATGGGCAGAAGACCTGAATAGACATTTCTCCAAAGAGGACATACAGATGGCCAACAGACATATGAAAAGATGGTCAACATCACTAATCATCAGAGAAATGCGTATTTCTTACCTCACACCTGTCAGAATGGCTATCATCAATAAATCAACAAACAACAAGTGTTGGTGAGGATGTGGAGAGAAAGGAGCATTTGTGCATTGTTGGTAGGATTGCAAATTGGTGCAGCCACTTTGAAAAATAGTATAGAGTTTCCTCAAAAAACTGAAAATAGTACTATCTTGTGATGCAGCAATTTAACTTCTAGGTATTTAGCTGATAAAATTCAAAATTCAAAAAGATCAATGCACCCCTATGTTCACTGCAGCACTATTTACATTAGCCAAGATATGGAAGCAACCTAGGAGCCCATCAATTGCATATAAAAGATGTGGTACATAAATACAATGAAATATTATTCAACAATAAAAAGATGAAATCTTACCATTTGTGACAACATGCATAGATCTAGAGGGTATTATGCAAGTGAAGTGAGTAAGACTGAGAAAGACAAATACCATATGATCTTACTTATATGTGGAATATAAAGCACAAAATAAACAAACAAAACAGAAGCAGACTTATAAATATAGAGAACAAACTGATGGTTGCTAGAGAGAAGCGGTGTTGGAGGGGCAACTTATAAAAAGTGAAGGGATTAAGAAGTACAAATTGGTAGTTACAAAAGAGTCAGAGGGATGTGGCATACAGCACAGGGAATGTAGTCAATAACAATGTGGTGAGCATGCGTGGTGCAGGTAGCTGCTGGACTGATCAGGGGATCACTTTATAAATTAGTAGACTTTTAACACTATGCTGTACACCTGCAACTAATATAAAATAATATTGAATGTCAACTATAATTGAAAAATAAAAATTAAAAAACTCTTAACCTGCATCACTTTTTAAAATCCTAGCAGCTATAGGAGGGTTAATTGTTGACATTATTTCTCCTATGAAGATACCAGGGTTTACAGCTGTGAAGCAGCCAGAATGCCAGCCAAAGTCTGCCTAGTGTGCCTGTGATGATAAGAGCACAGCCAGAAGCCCCCAGTGAGGGTCCTAAGCATCATTTTCTCCTGGTCCTGAAGAAGCAGTGTTCTCTAGAGCAAGCAGGCTTTCTCTGCATTAGTACTGAGTCTACCTATCATGGAATTGAGAAGAATACTGTTCAGTGAATGGGAACAATTCTTAGTTAATGGAACACATATTTGATTTTCAGGGCATCAGGGTGGAAAAATGAATACAAATATTCTGAGACACTTCTCTGATATCTTGAAAAATGCTAATTGTTTCCTTCTTCAAAGTAAAAAAAAAAACTATACAACAGAAATGCAAACTCTTTATGTGCAAAGCCCATCTTAAATTACTGAAAAGATGTAGTAGACTCTAAAATTGTTCAGTTCTGTTCTATTTAGACCCATAGGCAATTCAAGGTAGGCTATTAAAATGTTATTAAAGAGTACATGCTTTGAAGTTAGGTATTAGAGATGACCACATTTATAAGCCATGGTAATCGCTAAAATGCTTGGTCTGCATTGATAATAATATCACTAGCAACATGCATAGTAATGATGCGTATCTGTGCATCAATTCACAGTTAACAAAATGCTTTCAGATTCATTATATTAATACCCTCAGGTTCTCAAACTCCCATCTCAAGAGAGGAAAGGACATCATTAGTAAGCATTATACCGTAAAGAAACTAAAGGTCCATAAGGTTAAACTAGGCAACTAAGAAAGGAGGGCAGGACCAGAAGCTGAGGTCTGCCACCTGCCCACCCTCATCTTCCCAGCAAACAACCCTGTGCTTGGGTTCCAGCCCCGTGTGCAGTCCACTGCGCCTAAGTTTCTCTACCAAGCCTGTGCTCCTTGAGGACAGAGGCTGGGTGGTATTTACCCTTGTATTCTCTTCAGCTCTATGCAGAGATTGTGCTCCATGTAACGAATGTAACCGCATTGCATAATTGCAATAAACTGTACTGAAATCGCTATGGCCATCCTTTGGATTAATGATGTCTCATTTTCACAAAATTCCTGAATTAATGGGGCAGAGAAATGAAGCTCTTTGTGCAAAGCCAACCTCCTCGAGGTAGATGCCCTCTCTGCTCCAGGCCTGCAGGGTGCCTGGCAGGGCTCCTGCTTCCTTGCTGCCTGAGTGTTCTCATTCTCTGAGGTCTGACTCAAAGCCCATCTCCTCCAGGAAGGCCTCTCCACCTTACCCTTCCTCCTCTGAACTCCTCTCTGATCCATGGGCCCCCTGCTGGGTACAGAACACCACAGCTTTCATTAACACTTACTCTACTTCTCTCCTCAAAGGGACTGCCATGGGAACCAGCTCTTATTTCTCTGCTCCTTCCCAGCACTGCCCAGAGCAGCACCTGCTGCAGAGTAGTTCCCCAGTAATCACTGACTTCCAACTAATGAACCCCACGAGCATTAGGTTCTAGTTCAAGCTTGGTAAGATGCTGAGGCAACTCCACTTCTAGCCATACCCCAGCATGTCACGCCTGCTTGGACGACCAACGGTATGCCCTCCACTTGGCTAAATACACAACCAAACACAAAGGACCTAAGCTCCACCAGGGAGTCGCTGCTCCTTTCCATCGACAGGCTGGGAGCAAGACACGATCGTATCTCCCGCCACCCTGTGGGGCCTTCAAACCCCAGGATGCTATAGTTTCGTCCTGCACCCTGCAGAGGGAGAGCCCCCAGTTCTACTGCGTCCGTGCCCAGAGATCTCTGAAGTCCAAATAGCCCCTGTCTGGCACACCCACGTGAATGGCTCAGGGGATGACAAACTCACAGTGCTCTCGGGCTCCCTAAGTGCTTCTACTGCAGTGCAGCACTCGGCCAGCTCGCTCTCTAGGCAACGATGGCTCAGCACTCAGGGACGTGGGGGGATGGCTGAGAGGCTGCAAAGAAGCCAGTGCTGAGAACACTGCAGCAGAGTCCTGATGCTCACTGCTGGGGCTCGCAGGGAGGTGGCACTGACAATGCTAATCAGAGAGGCAGATGACAGGGAGGGAGGGAGAGGGGAGGGAAAATAAGGTTGAGGTGGGGTAGGGGGAGAGGAGAGAAAGTAAGTTGGGGGAGGGGGGAGGGAGGGAGGAAGGAGAGAAGGAGAGAGGGAGGGAGGGGGAGAAAGAGAGAGAGAGAGACTTAGTAGAGACTTAGTAAAGGCAAAGGGGAGAGCTCGCTGAGAAGTTGCCCAGCCAGTTCAGCAGCAGCTGGCGTCTGCTGGCAGCTTGCTCACTTGCTTACTCCCTCGCGGGAGGACTGAAATTGCACATCCCAGGCAGCTGAGCTGTATCTGAAAGCTCCAGGGAAATGAACGCGGGACGGAGCTGGAGCTGAGCTGCAGGGGGGTTAGTCAGCGACCCCTAAAGCCCCTTCCCGCCATCCCGCCCGCTCCGCGTCCCAAGTCCTTTGTACTTGCGGTACTGCACTGCTCTCCTCCCCACAACAAAACTTCTTCTCAAGGAAGGGTGTCCGTATTTTTCAGTTAAGGACCCAAGTGACCCACACTTCCCTCCCACCCCACACGCTGAGAAGGATGCTATCAAGCCTGGTCCCTTGGCACAGGACAGAGGTGTCTAGCCCACAGGAAAGGGACTCCAGGCCTGGGTCGGCAAGCTAGAGCCTGTCCATGTTGGGATATTCCCTCCCCAACCCTTCGAGTACTGGGACTGTGGCCCCATCTCCCCCTGGGGCTTTGAAGACCTTTCCCTGAGGACAACAAAGCTCCTGGACATTTACCAGTTTTTTTCTAGAATTACTTTCCTCCTATAGTCATTTCTTGGCTATTTAACTTATTTTCTTTTTTCTTTCCTTCTAGTTGTGCAGATATTTATTGAACACATATTGTGATTACAAACCCAGTTCTAGTACAGGGAGGTCAGAAGGAGAGTTCCTCATAAACCAGAACTAAAATGACCATGTAGGGATGGGCGCACGCTCGGGGGGATGGGAGCCCGCAGTGAAATCTCAGCTCAGAACCTAAGTGCCGAGGAGCAGGCCTCCAAGCCATCTATGTTTAATTCGTTGGCTTTGAGAGGCTGAAGGCAACCGCCTCTCTCATTTTTAATTTATACTTAAATAACCTGATACAGCTTTTAGATGAACTGGATATGGCCTACGAAGATGCCTATATGAAGGGGAGCAGAGTAGGAAGTCAGTACAGAGCCAGTCATGGCCCAACCTCAGGTCACATGGTTACTGGAGGAACAGCTAGAAAGAAACTGAGGAGTGGGGGACATCGTCACTCAGACTCCATGTGGCTGTGTCTAAGACACTGACATGGGAGCTGGACCTTCAGGGACACCAGAGAGAAGAAGGAGAGGTGAGGCAGAATGTTCTAGAAAAGGGAGCCAGGATTGAATTGGGCCCTGACACAGTGAGTTTGGAACACGGAGGGTACGGGCATCTGCACTCTCAGACCTAAGGACTCCATTGTCGTTGCCTTGATGAGACGTCACCGAGGCACCTGTACTTTTCCCTTATAATAATTTTCATGGTTTATTATTATACGTTTTTAAGATTTGCTCACATTTATCACACATACACATACCTGAACTCCACCCTAAACCTACCCCAGAAAGGCAGACTTCCTAATTATTTTGCTCTCCGTTGTATCCTCAGCACCTCGCACAGTCTGTAGTGCTTAAGGGGGCTTACGAAGCTCGTGACAATGGGCAGATGAATCAATGAGCTATAAACTCAGTAAGCCCAGCTCTATCGGGCTCTCAGTGCTGCATGGTAACGAGGCACTGTTATCTGTTTGCAATTGAGCTAAATTAGGCATCAGTGCACATTAAAAGTGCCATGGACCATGCACACCGCATTCATTATGTCAGATTTGAAAATAACTATTTTCTGGATTGATTTCTCCTCACCTAGCCCCTTTTTTTCCCCTTTTAGGACAAGACCCCTTTGGAATACATATACATTTTTTTTCATCTTAGATAAAAGACAGCTCCTTTAAAATGTATAATAAATCTCACCAATAGGCACTGAAAGCAATAAAAGGCAGGGGAATAAAGTGAGGTTATTGAAGCTCAGTCCCTTAAATATGCAAAATTTTAGTAGGTTTGTGAATTTGGAAAGATCAAAGACCTAAAGGGTGCTCTCAGTGCATAACCTTAGAAGGTAAAAGGAACTGCCTGTGACTTGGGGCAAATCTGTAGTAGCGTGGGCTGGCCTGGGGACAGGTGACAAAATGATACTGGTGTCCCCACCAGTGTCCCCACCGGCTCTTCAGGGCGTGGCCAGGTTCTCCCCAGGGTGCTCCTGCCCTGCATCTGGGCACTGCAAGCCCAACTCCGTGCTCAGTCTAACAACGGGCTACAGGAGCAGTGCCCATCATAGATGTCACCAGCTCCCAGGGAAATAACACGGCCTCATTCTCAGAGACCTCCATGCGCTGCGGAAAGCCTTCTCTACCTCATCTCGTCTTTGCTGGATCTATTTGACAGTCTCAATAGATCTTTCCAATCAGGCCAGCCATGTTTCCTAACCAAAGCCTAGAGAAGCCTAGCGATCCAAACCCTCCCAATTTGCAAATGAGGAAACTGAGACCAGCCTACCGTGCTTAACTGGCACACTGAGGTCACCAAAAAAGACTGAGGAGAACACAGGGCCCTGCCCTCAAGCCCTAGCACTCCTTCTCCACGCCTCCTCCACACTTTCTCCCTTCAACAGCATGCCCTTCTCCACATTTCCTACCTCTGCCCTCAAGTTCAGTTCTCAATGCCATCGTCCCCCTTGGGACTTCACATCCTTCCTCGTGGTCTCTCAGCACTTTGCTCACACCATCCGCACCACTGCCACCAGCAAGCTCTTCTCCAAGCTCTCTGACCGTGGTTATCACCGAAAAGCCAGCTCAAAGCCTTTCCCTTTCATAAAGCCCTCCTGGCCCAGATCGTGCTTCCTGTCCATAGCACTTACAGTCTTAACCTTTCTTTGACACTTTGCATGCACTTTCTGCATTTGTCATATCGTTATCTTTTGTTAAGGGAAATGCTTCTTTACCACCAACAGTGAATTAATCTTTCCCAGAAAAAGACATTACTTAGTGACATCTCCCTACCCTTATTCGCTTCATCTCAGCATAAAGTAAGGAAGAATAAACTCAAAATTATAGACTCCGCTCCTCTCTTTTTCTTGGAAATAAGTTCTTCCATAATGAGTGGTTCCGTGGGGAAAGAGATACCGCCTGGCTCAGTGAGTCCGTCCAGTTCTGGACTTCCGTGCCAGGCCACCCTCCGGGATCTATGCTACATGGTGTGTGCTTCAGTCTAGCCTTATCTACCAGAAATAAAAGTTATCTAGTGCCTTGTATGCATTATATTTGACTTATTTCTCAATTGGTCCAGGACCGAAGGGGAGGGGAAAGAACTCCTCCAGATGCCACAGCAGTCTATATATTTAAGTCTTACTTTATCATTTAATCACTGCTTTGTGTGCCTTGTCTCTCTGTCGCTAGGATGAATTCCTCAGGGGTGGAAACAATGCAGCATAATTTTTTCCTATCCCCCAGAGCACTCAGTTCAAAGCTTTGCACATAGCAGGTGCTCAATCCATTTCTATTCAATGAATATTTGTTGAAAAACTCTGATACCTCCCAGCAATCAAGTAATTTTCCCTGAAGTGTTTTCACCATAATTCTACCACATATAAAGATCTGTAACCAAGGAAACATCTTTCCCATTCTAGCTAAAACAGATACTTTCAGCTTTTAAAATCTCCTTCCCCAAGTACTTAACCTTCTCCTCCACCATTTCTCTGGTTCTCTCTGCCTTGTAGAAATAAAAAGGAAACAAAAAAGCACCAATAAGGTTTTATAGAAAGAAAAATGGCAGCTAAGGCCTGGTCGTCCTGTGCACACTTTCCTCCTCTTTTCATTCTTAACCCCTAAGATAAGCTTGCTTTCAGACATAATGATACCAAAACTTGGTCGAGCTTAGAACTAATAGTTTTCTGCCTGCAGACCCAACATCTGTGTCACAGAGATGAGCCTCAGACAACCTTGTAGATTCCCAGTTGCAGCATTTCTGGTCCTCTATCTCATGCAGCTCTGACCCATCCCCCTGGGACTGGACCCCCGTGGCTCTTATCTCTGTCTGTTCCCCCTCTTCCTGAGCCATGTCTCTGTATCACCTGGCCCTGAGTGTGACCTGCTGATGGCGGTGTTCCTTTGCAACACTGCTTCTGAGTATTTGCCCCCAAAGTCTGTCATAACAGATTGCCAAACTTCACCCAATTTTGCTAAGCCGTATTTGCCCATGTGCAGGACCTCTCAGCAGTCTCAACTAGAACCTTCCCCTATAGACAGTATAGTATCCCCAGGTCCCATCTGACCTGAAGCATTTTCTCCAGTTTACCCTCAGGTCTAATCTCAACCAACCTATCATCATCGTAACAGCCAGAGTCTTCCATGTATCATCCACAATACGCTGTGGGTAAGGTCAGAGCACAGAAGAAAGGAATCTTTGAGATGTTCTGCATAGTCTGACCCAGCCCCTTCCTCCTCTTCATTTTACAAATGAAGATACCAAGACATGCAGAGGTTAAGTAAGTTACCAAAGTAAGCTAAGCGAAAATTCAGGACTAAACCGCAAGTCTCCTGGCAACCAATTCTATATACCAATGTTCTTAAAGAAATAGAAAAATAACACAACTGATATTGATTTACGATTATTGTGTAAAAGAGAACTGTCAAAATAGTATAGAGTTCTCACAAGCCAATGCCTCGAATCCAAGGTGTTTGCAAATGGGAGATTGATTTTCAGCAGTTTTTATGGGATGGGTATTAAGCTATAACACACAACAAGGCTGGATGTTCTGCTACCGTAGGAAACCAACAGTTCAGGCTTTTAATAGTAGATGACTTCAGTAAGAGAAACTCTAGAAGCCTCCCAGGTCTAATATTCTATTAGGAATATAAATAGCAGTTGCAGAGCTTAAAGCAAAAGGATGTCACCATAATATTAAAGGGGGAAAGACTCCACAAAATATCATCAAGTCAAGTTAATAAAAGATATGACTCTGAAGAAAAAATTCCAAATTTCTAAACTTCAGTAAAAATGTAATGGATTTGTAAAAATAAGAAAAATCCTGTCTCCACCAAAATGAGATCATTTGCATTGATACAAAGAAAAGTTTGTCACCCTCCAAATGCAAATTTCTAGAAGTATTCCATACTTTTATGAAAATGTGAGATGTATATATACCAGCATGGTGTAAGCCCAACAATACCCCTAAGATCAAAAATATATTTACGCTAAGAACACTCCATAGCGCTGCTGTTCGTTTCCCACCATCAAACCACAAGCTGTGCAAATTAGTTTCAACCAATTCAACTCTGCGCTTTCATCAATAAATGATGCTTGAAATATCCACACATTTATTGAAATTGTTCCTGTAGATTTCACATCGATGGGTAATGTTTCCATTCACAACCCTAACCCTTGCTCTCTATGCAGGAAAGAGAGCTACAGGGAGAGAAACCTCCATTATCACGCATTCAGGCTCTGGGTTCCAACACGGCCACGAATTCCCGAGGGCGCACTGCCCCCGCTCAGCGGGGCCTTCCTGAAGCCGGGCATGGTGGCAGCAGCCCTGGCAAGTGGCTGGGAGCCGAGCTGTCAGCACCGGGGGAGCGCGTGGTCTAAACCCCTTGAAACGAGCACAGCCATTGGTCAGGCCCGCGTTGGCCGTGCAAAAGGCTCTTCGCACCCTAACAAAGGAGCTTGGCACACGAGCCACTCCAACTTTAAACCGTGAGGGAGTCGTCTCGCACGGGATCCCCTCCCGGAAGAGGGGAAAGGTAGGCCAGGACTCTCTAAAGTACATTTTAAAAGTGGACCACTTAAAATCTCCTGCCTTTGCCTTTGGGTTGTAAGATGTTGACCTTGCCAGTCACTGCTTCCTCAGTGACCGTGGAGGGAAGGACACCGCCGGGCACTCCCTGGAGTGCGCTGAATTACGTTAATATACTTAACCCTCATCTAATCCTTAGGTGCGTGAACTTAGGTAACTCACAGGGAGGCTCAGAAACTTGCCTAAAACAAATGGCAGAACCTAATTTCCACTTGGGCAGTCTCACTCCAGGCCTTTTACACTTCGCACAAAATGCAAAGCAAGTGAATCCGTAAGGAAAGAAAGAAAGTGCATTTTAGAAAACCCCCTCAGATCCTCAGGACCTCATCAACATTTTCCCAACGAGACGCGTTCTCTGTGACTCAGTCTTCGTATCTGTAAAGTGGGGAGAATACCTGTTCTCCTTTCATTTCTGGGGAGTTGTAAGATTCAAAAAACAAAATGTATTTCTCTTGAAAAACCTCAAATAGCACAAGACAAAAACAAGTTTATATGTTATCCTCAATGAGTCAGGGTGGAATGTAACACTTTCAAGAAATGTTAAGTAGAAATAATTTTAAATTAATTATAATAATAGGTGAAAAGGAAATAATACAGTACAACCACCCATCCAAATATAAGACACACAATCCAAATACAAGGACAATCAGGGCTGAAGATCTCAGGTCCCCTAAAGGACCAATCAGCTCTTCCCTAGCACAGAGCCCGGGGCGGGACAAAGCTCCAGGAGGAGTTGACAAGGCCTCACCTGGCTCCCTGAGACGCATGACTCCGAGTGCAGCACCTCCCTCTCCTGGTGCCAGCGTCCTCACAGGAAATGTTCCAGCACCTCCGCGCTCGCTTCTGGATCACATTGCCTTGCTGCACGCGGTAGCTCAGTGTCGTCGCCCTATCGCTCGAGGATTTGGGGCATCTTCTATCGCCTAAGCTTGCTTCTGCCGAGTAAAACCTCAGTGACTCTGGAACAAAGAGGAAAGAGGCAGGGCATAATTACAAAGTCCCTTGGGTTCCACTTCTTCGATGCCCCTCCTATCTGCAGCCCCCTGACCCGCATGTCCACAGCCACGCCCCTGGTTCAGGTCCTCATCATCTCTCATCCAGATTCTGACAAGAATCCAGGAGACACGTGACTGATTTCTTTTCCATTAGTCTCTTTAGCCTACACAGAACTTTCACCTTGCCCCCAGGGGGATCTTACTAAGAAGTAACTTCATCACATCAGTGTCTGTTCTGAAACATTGCAGCATCAATATAAAGTGACAACGAAGGACCTTCTGAGTTTAGAGATAAAACCATCTTCTGAAGTAAAAACAAATAAAATGCTTGTATTATAGATGACAATGGTCAACTGTACTAGATTTTTAAGGAACAAGCTGAAAGTAGGGTGTCCAGGCAGGATTGCAATTGGTTTGGGTTCTCCTAAGAGCAGATTCTAAGGCAAGAATTGGGTACAAGAATTATATTTGGGAGGTGGTCCTAGCAAGCACTGTGAGGGATGAGTAAGGGCCTTATAATTAGAAGGAAAAGCAATACATGTGCATTAATAAACAGATGAAGGCACGAACTCACTGTGAATCACATCTCACGATAGGCCCACTTAGAGGCAAGGAAGCTGGGATACTAGTCTACCAACTCCAGACACTCATTAGCCAGAGGGTCAGCCATTCCTGAGACTTTAAGTCCCCAGAGCTCCCCTTCTCTTGGAGGCAAAGGCTACTCCCAGAGAACTCTCTCAGATTAAGGAAGGCAGGGAAGAAACTGTCTGTAACGGAGACCTGTGGGGTAGATCGAGGGAATATGATTGGGGCCCTGAGAACTGAAGAAAAGAGAAAGTTATAATCTTTTAATGGTATTATTAGATTGGAAGAAAAATCATCAAGACAGAAAAAGGAGATCTGCGTGGAGGCTAGTAAAAACGGTGTCTGAGAACAATGAGTATTTGGTTGAACATTTAGGAGCAGAGAAATATTAATTCCAGCGAATGCAGAGGAGGCTTGTGCTGTAGCAGCTGAGCAGTAATACCATCTATCCTGTGCAGCTCACTTTGGTAGACAGTGAGGACTTCGTTTCCATCCTCGCCTTACAATGGCTCAGCAAATGAAACTAAGATTCAGTGTATTCGTTGAAGTCACAGAGCTAGTAATGATGACCTCTTGCGAGCTCTATGATCTTGGACAGAAGGGACTTGGATTTTTCATTGAGTAACTGTGACTCCATGGCCTCAGCAGTCCTCGCTACAACAAGGGAATAGTGAATGCAGAGATCTCTAAACCCTCTTACACTCTGGAACAGCCTAGCTGAAATTCATACCTGTATTAGACATGGACCTCTCCTGATGTCCATTAAAATAACCACCACAACTCTTAAAATCTGAGCTCTCATGCATTGCCATGTCTACAGTTGTTCCACGAACTTGCCCCTTTTCCATATATTAGAGAATATGTGAAGTTGTGAAGAAATATTTCTCCAGGTTATACAGCTCCCTTTGTCCTAATACCACATTGTATCGTGTTCACCGCTCTCTGATGCTAGGAGGAATCTGGATATGCAGTGTAAAGGCGAGTCAGTTCAATTCAACATACGTTTGCTGATTTCCTATTCTATGAGTCCAGCAATACGAGTATGCCAGACATATTTGGCAGCACAGGGATAGATAAAGTCTGATTCTTTCCTTCAAGAAATTTATAACTTTGTGGTCAGAGAGGAAACTAATATTTTAAAAGTTTGTTCTCATCCATTACCTTTAATCATTAAATTATCCAATAAGATAATATAGTAAATATCTATATAATAAAATGGTGAGAACTATAGGTTATTTTCCCTTTATTCTTTATCCAAATAGTGTTTTAAAATATTATTGATTTTTTTCAGTTACAGTTGTTGACATTCAATATTATTTTATGTTAGTTTCAGATGTACAACATAATGGTTAAACATTTACATAATTTGTACAGTGATCCCTCAGTTAATCTAGTACACCCAACACTCTACATAGTTGTTGCAACATTACCTAATGGAGTTTGATTGATGTCTCCCATATCTCATTACCATATCTCAGTTCACAAGTTTATTCCAAATATGTATTTGGAATAAATATTCACAGCAATTTGTAGAATCCCAATACTGATTCCAACCAGCAGAATCCTCATATGGAGCATGTGATTCGAAGAACCACATGAAACCACTGATAATACCCCTTATCCCTACCAAAACGTAAGTCAAAAGATATATTTTATCCCTGGGGGAGTCATAGAGATGCCACCACAAGATGCGTGAAAGATGCTTGTGTGGTGATTCCCAGCAGATTCCCTATTCAACTCTAGTTCAGCCAGTGCGAAACACTGATGGGAGTGGGCACTCGGTCCCCATGCCTTTACAGCTGCTCACCAGATTGGTTTCCTTATTGGAGTTCTCTGCGCCAAGCTTGCAGATATTGATAGAGCGAATGCATTTTTATCCATTCCCATGAACAAAGAACACTAAAACTAGGCTACTTTCACTCTGTAGGGACAAAAGTATAGCATTAGTGCCCTAGGAATGACAACTCTCCATTCTCTGCCACAGCTTAGTTCCCGAGAACCTCTCCCTAATTTATCATGCTGATTCATTCCCTTAACAACGTTATACTGATGGAACGGAAAGCCTCCAACAAATAAGTAATCTTCTTTGGGGAGGAGTTCTCAGTGTACTACTTCTTGGAGGAGGACTGAACTCAGCAATGAGAACAGGAGCCCTCCCTGTCTATGAATTTGCAGACATTTTAGCAGGGCGTTGGGTCATCACAGGGCGTGAAATAGACACTAAGATAAAGGGCGGGGGAGACCACCTTTGCTCAAATTACAGACAAGGACATCTATTAAATGACTTGTTCACTAGATTCCTGCTCATTTTTCAGTCTTAGGTTTCATATTTGATGCTGCTTTGTTGCTTCGACAAGAAAGTATGAAACTTAGTGCTCAGTGTTCCATGGACACTGTGGGGTAGGTAATGTAATACTATACAGCTTTGCTTCTCTCCAACCTGGGCTTCCTGTGTTCTCTTTGCAGCTGCATTGTCTCTGTAAAATCAGCACTGTCTGCTCACTGGAGATGAGGGCATTGTTATTAAACACTCTTTGGTGGATTTTCTTTTTGGAATTAAACTAAAACCAAAACCCCATTTCATATCATCATAAAAATTCCTGTGAAGCCCTATTAAATATGCTGCAGAAGCAGGAGCTAATGGTAATTGCTATTTAATGGCATTGAGTCCAGTTCCATTGCAAAGAACACCCTCCAGAAATTATATTCTCGGCAAGGGGACATACTGAATCTGGCACTATTTGTAGCTAAATAATATAGTAAAAATAAAATTGTTAAATGGTATAATAAAAGCAGCATCCACAGGCATCTTAATAATCTAGGTTTTTAATTATTTGTTTATTGGTTTGTTTTCTAATTTCGGGATGCTTTAATTATATACACGGCCTAACACAAAAGGGAAAATGCAACCAACTTTGTAGCCTGAGGTCTCCTGGTGATGTTTTTATTGACATTACTAATGGCACATAACATGATTATGAAAAACAGAGGATGTACAAGCCTAGGTGTGAATCCTGGCAACATCCTGGCTGTGTGATGCTGAGAAAGTTACTCAATCTCTGTGCACTTCAGGATTGGTTTATGTTTCAAATGAGATAATGTATGTTAAATACCTATCACAGCATAAGTCACCAACTCAACTTTCAACAAACACTTGTTGTGTTAATGTTCTCTGTCATCCCTCTGCTGGCAAAGCTGCCTCCAGAGGTGCCCTAAAATAGTTCAGCTTCATCTGGGAATAAGGAAAAGGCTTGGCATGCACTCTCTCCTGCTCATTTCCCCAGGGAGCTCTGAAGGGTTCTTTTGGAGCTGGTGGTCAATCCTAGATAACAATAAGATGGAGTCATGCTTAGGAGGTTTACAGCCTTCTAGGAAGAAGGCGCAGATCTGAGCTGCTGAAGCTCAGCTACCTAAACAGCTGGTGGGGGAGGAGGAAGTCAGGGGAAGTCAAACAATAATACAAAAATTGTGACAATCTAATGTGTGTGTGCAGCCTGGAAGCTTCCAGTCTATTCTGTGCTCATTTAATTACCTGGTTTGACAGAGAAAATCTTTGCCCCAGTGGATTCTATAAAAAGGTCGAGGGAACAAATGTTCTACCATTGTTGTGTAATAACTCTTTTGTCTGGAGGCAATGGTCAAAAACCGAAGTTGACACTAGAATCAAGTCTATCTCCAGGGATAAAACTGGGTGAGCTACAAAAGCCTCCAAATATTTTTCTGGGGGAAAAACAGAGTCAGAGGTATTTTTTCATCAGCTCAGGTGGAGACAGATACACACACCATTTTGCATTTGCCCCCCTATTTCGGGAAGCATGCTACATGCTTCATCCTTAAGCCTGTGGTGACCAATGTGACAAGTATTTTTCCATTTGCAGGTAAAATAATATTTACTGAGCACTTGTGATGCTCCAGGCACAAAACGCTTTGAAGAAACAGGATGGAGTTTGTTTCTGAGTGAGCAGAGTCAAGATGCAATGAGCTCTCCCAAAGACTGGCAGGAACATTTCTCCTGTCACATGCTGGTACACGTGAATGTCCTTCGGGTTCTCTTAGGGCCAGACACAGACAAGAGGATTCTGCAGTCCTACTATCACAGTGTCCTCCAAGTATTCTGATTCTTTTGGATTATTCTTTCCTTAAGGAAGTTTGTTCTGACGCCAGCCTGCAGACATCCTTCTATTCTGCTGCAATTGTCACCTTGATTTTCCACTCTTTGTCTAGCTGTAGTATTAGCGTCAGCAAGTTGTGTGCGTCTTAAAGCTCATGAAGGGACTGTCATTTCACCCTGTGGATTTGCTTCTCCTTGCAGTACTGACAGCTTCCTGAAGTCCTGGTTGCGATGAATGACAACTTGGTAGTCGTATCACACAGCACATTTCATCTCCAGATTACAAAATTCTCTGTAAAAATTCTCTCACAGTCCCTCTCAGAAGGACGGAATGATTTAAGAAGCCAGAGAGGTTAAGCTACATACTCAAAAGCAGTAATGAAGAAAAAATAGAAACCAAGTTCCTCCGGGTTTGAGCCACGGTGTTTATTCATGGAGCCAGGATACCTCCCCATAAAGGAAGAGGCACGACAACAACGTATGCAGACGTTCAGAGCACAGATGGGAAGACTTGCAACACTCTTGGTTTGCAAACTGACCCCCATGCACTGAATGCAAAGAGAGACAGAAGAGGCAGACTGCTCCAAATTGGGAAGGTTGCTGGTTTACTAATAAAGGGAACTTACATACGAGGCTTTTTCTTCAGTGGCCATAAAACAAGTCTCCACAGTATCTGCCAGAACTTCAAAAGCTTATGTAGAGGCCTTACGGGGTCCAGGCACACATTCAGTCCAGATGGTCTCAACAACACATGGCTCTCTCAAGGCTGTGTCCACAGCTCCCACTGTGGGAATGGTGGGCGGGGTGTACATTCCAAGGACGGGATGGGTGAAGCACCTCTGATTGCAGGGGTCCAGCTCGCCAGTCAACTGGTGGTTCTGGTTTCTCGTTAGCCTCCTCAAACAAATATGCCTTTTTTCTTTGGCCTCTCAAAATCTATCTGTGACTTTGAAATAGATGGATTAGTTAGGTGGGACTTCTATCATAGTAGTTATTGATCAAGGATCTTTAAAAAGGCTTGGAGAGTGATTACTACTTTTGGATTTGTGGTTTATCTACAAGCAGGCATTTTTGTCATTCTTGTTTCAAGAGCCACAGTAATCAGGGACACAATCTCATTGTGGTGTTTGAACTGGGCAGGAAGTTCAAGACCTGTGTCATAGGCCCACCGAAACCACGATGAACCCAAACTCGTCTTCCCCAACCCCCATCCACTTGTTCCCCACAGTGGAGAAGAGGCGCTGCAGGGCTATTTAGGACAACTTCTGACTCGGCGCTTTTAGCAGAGGGAAGCCAACGAGTGCAGTGAAAAAAGCTCTGAACTTTTAGCAGAGCAGAATTCAAGCCCTGGCTGAGCCCGGCTCTCTGGGAAATAGGTCTTTCTGCGGGGCAGGTTCTTTAAGCTGTCCCCTAACAGTAGAATGAAAGTTTCATTCCAAGAAAATTAAGGAACATTAAAAAAAAATCAAGTAACAGCAAAGCTAATTTTAATTATCAAACAAAATTCCTCAAATGTAAGACATCGAAATATACATACAAGATAGATAAATTTAGACCTTGGCATATAGCTATGATACATTTGGTGTTTTATATTTTTTAGCATAGAAAGATAATTAATTAAGCATCAATATTGAATACAATAAGATAAAACTGGCAAATGAAAAATGGTAAATAAAAATTATACGTTTAAAAAAGAAAAAAACAGAAATAAAAGTTCATTCTATTCCAGCTTAGCTGTAAGTGCTTTTATGCATGTTAGGTCACCTGGATAAGAATATATCAAGATGTTCCAAGGAAAGTGATAGTAACCAAAATCAATTTAAAATATTTGTTGAAAATCAATGTATACATTGTATTGAGCACATAGTGTATACAAAGCACCAGGTACTAAGAAAATGCGAGTGTGAAGGAGGCTTGCCTGAGATAATAAGCCTAAAAAAGCAACTGCAAATGAACCTAAAGTGTGTATAGCATGTGAATAAATAGAGATGTAAATGCTGTAGGAGATATATATGAAAGAAAGGACCTAGAAGATACAGAAGAAGGGTTTACAGAGTTAAAGATGAAAGAGAAAGAAAAAGGAAAAACAAAGACAGGAGG
Organism: Lyroderma lyra; assembly: GCA_004026885.1. Taxonomy (NCBI): domain Eukaryota; kingdom Metazoa; phylum Chordata; class Mammalia; order Chiroptera; family Megadermatidae; genus Lyroderma; species Lyroderma lyra. The sequence continues at coordinate 275,327 of PVJL010001017.1, read as the reverse complement.
GATACTTAAGCAATGCTGAGATACAAGGAAAACACAGGGCTCCCTGGGGACAGCTGGAGATGAAGATGATTTGCACAAGTAATCATAATAAATAAAATAGAAAAGAGAGAAATGGAAGGCCTAGAAAGTCAGGTTATAATTCAGGCTTTATTGCACATACACAAACAAAACACAGTGAGAAGAAATAATGGAAGAGAAAAACCTCTTGTTTACGATATACATAAATAACCTAGGCAAAACTTATCAATAAATGTTCCAAATCTAATAAACAAAGTAATGAAACTATAAAATACTCCTGAAGGGCACAGAACTAGACTTGTACAAATAGAAAGACATATTATGTCTTGGAGTAGGAAGACTCAATGCAAAAAATAGATTCCAATTCTTGCCAAGTTAAATTATAAATGAAATGTGATCCCAATAAAACACACACACGTTTTTCTGAAGTTACTTGAATTTATTACAAAGGCTATTATTTAAAATAATCATATGCAATAATAGCTAGGAAGTCTCTGAAAAATAAGAGAAATTGGAATGGGTAAGGGTAGCTACCCCCACCATGTGGTAGAACACAAACTCTCTAAGAGTAAAATAGTCTGGTATTCCTACGTGGATTAACAGACATATCAATAAAACAGTATTGAATATCTAGAAATAGAACAAGTTGCATATAGATATTTAGCTTATTTAATAAGGAAATCAGTGGAGGGGCGAAAAAGGCTTGTAAGTGATGTTGGGATAATCAAATAGTTACATGATTTAAGAAAAAAAATTAAACTAGATTGTTTCTCATACCATAGACCAGGAATATTGCTAATGGATAAAACATTTAAATATAATAAATGAAAACATACAAATATTAGGGGGAAAGCATGAGTATATTCTGTATAATCTGGAAGAGGACAAACTTAAATAAGAAGCAATAAACAGATTAATAAATTTAATAAATGAACATTTTAAAATATTATGGAAAAAATGAATCAGAAGCAAAGTAAAAAAGATAAATGACAAACAGAAAAATATTTGCAAAATATATGACAGGCAAGGATTGGTAACTCTAAAATAAAAAAGACAATAAATAAGGAATTGTCTAACATAGAGAAGAAAAACTCCAATAACGTTATTGAAATTCTTTTTAAAAAGAATTGCAGTTAATTAATATCAGGAACTAATAACATCATTTTTCAACCTCTAATGAAACAATGAATCAAATCAATGATCACCTAAAGCCATTAGGTGAAACATTGATGGGGAACTTCATAATGTCTCAATCAAGCTGATGGTCACACTGATTAATCTTAACATCACAGAAAGGAAGAAATCAACCACTGATTTCTTCCCAAGGCAATAAAATATGGAGTTCTCATCACTGTGAAATATTCTTGTCAAAAATTTGAAGCTAAATCTGATCACACCTTCAGATCTAATTATTCAGTTGAAGCATATAAAATTGCCAGTACTTGCTCATTTTGACCTACAAAAGTACAATTCAATTTGGTTCAAGACACCATCTAAATAGAGAGAGCAGAAAAGCAAGTTTAGGTAAATTTAATAGTGAAACAATTGGCAAAATTCAGACAGTACAAAACCCAGTTTCTGTAACAACAGTAAAAAAAAAATTGTAAGAAAACTTTAGAAGGAGGGGAGAGAGAACTTACAGACTAAAAGGGACTTGAGACTTACTCATAAAACACAAAGTATTAATGTTTTTAGGGTCCTGATTCAAATAATAGCTCTTTTAAAAGAAAAATTTAAAACTTTTTGGATATTTGATGATAAAGAAATACCATTAAAAGTATTGGTACGTTAATGGCATTGTTATTTCAAAAAGGAGTACTTACATGTTAGAGATCTATACTACAGATGAAAGTCCATCAGTCTGGGATTTGCTGTAACGTAACTGAAGCACGGTCGGGCGAAGAAAGGAGCTAGGACTACACGTGAACACGCTTGAGAACGTGTTAATGACTCGGGAAGGTGGGTGCTGTGTACATGGGTGTTCATTAAACTAGTCTCTATACCTTTGCATAGATAGAGACAGAGATAGAAATGCAGATGCAGATACAGATAGATACACGGCATTTCCCATCATTAAAAACGTGGGGAAAGAAGATTTAGATTCTTCGGATTTAGAATCACTGGAGGGTCACTGAAAAATCTCCCATCAGGGAAGAACACATTTATAAAATTATAAAAAAAAGAGACGCCTGTTCTTGTCTTGCATTTTTCAGCTACACATAGGAGCCCAATAGAATAGTAATTCCTTTTGACCTGACCGAAGCCCACAGCACAGGTATCTTCAGAATGAGTGGGTGGTGGACACACTTGCCTTACTGCTATTTTTTTAAGAGAGAAACGAAAGAAAAAAGTCAACTTGCAGGTCAGATCTTTATTATCCTCTAATGCTCCAACAGGTCAGCTTCCCCAAATAAATTGATGTTTTATAACTCAAAGACGGGAAAGGTTGTGCAAAGTTTGTGCATCTTTCTTTCTTTCTTTTTTTTTTTTTTTGAACAAACTTTAGAAGTGAATCAATATAAACTACCCGAGCAGAAAGTTAAATAATACATTATTTGTTTTCCCTCTAACGGGAATAGTCCTATATTTTCAAGCACTCTTGGTACTTCAAGACACATTAACATATTCTCTGTGCAAACTGGTTCACGTTGTTTTCTTAAGAAAGCTGTTTTCAAGGCTGTAAGCATGAACTTCAGCCCCGGTGCATGCACAATTCAACATATTTTAGACTTCACATATAGCATTCAAATATTGCCAAGATCTGATTTCTACCACCCTTAGAAAACAGCTGCTTGATTTTGTTTTCCTACCACATGCTCCTCAGGGTGGTGGCTAAAGTGGCTCTCAAGAATTTCTGCCCTCTGGTGTTCAAGTTATTGTACAATCAGCTTCCCCTTAGGTATGGGCAGGACCTGTGACTTGCTTCCAAGTAATATGATGTAGCAAAGGAGATTGAATGTCATTCCTGTGACAAGGTTACATTATTTGATAAAAGGAGTAAGTCACTCACTTGATTAGGTTATAAAATACAGGTGACTCTCTTGCTAGCACACACCATCTCTATCACTTTCTTTCTGGCCTTGACAAAGCATTGCAATGATGGGAATGGAGAAGGAAGGCCACATGGAGAAGGAAGGCCACATGGCAGCACCTCCAGGTTGGCTGAGCAGATGTCCCATTTTAAACAGGACAGAAAGCAACGGTGCTGTCCCGTTTCAAATGGTACCTATGGTCAGGCTACTGACACCTTGAAGTGAGCCCAGTGAGACTAGGCTGACCATGGGTACCATTCGAAATGGCACAGTATCATTGTTTTCTGTCCTGTTTAAAATGGTCCATCTGGTCAGCCTACATCTAGGCTTTGAGTGCCTTCATTCTACGACCATAACTAGATGAATTTTGCTAACAACCCAGTGAACTTGGAAGAGGATCTCAAGCTCCAGAAAGGAACACAGCCCAGCCGAAACCACAACCACAGCCTGTAAGGTCCTGAGCAGAGGGGTCAGCCACGGCCAGACTGCTGACACACAGAGACTGAGATAAGAAAGGTGTGTTGTTTTGAGCTGTGAAGTTTATGGGTATGAGTTAGGCAGGCAGCAATGGAAAATAATACACTTGTGAGCACACTTCCATGGTCCCCATCCTACGTGCGAGTTGGTCTTTCTGTTTAGAATGACCTTGCTTTCTTAGTTACTTCTTATGTTTTTGCAAAAACATACAGCACCCTTTCGGGCCTTGTTTAAACATCTCTGGTAAGTTACCCACTACTTGCCTTTACCCTTGCTCTCACCATCAGCCTTTATGTATCTGCAGTTGCCTTAACCATATATCTATTGTTGCGAATATCGCCTTCCATTATAATCATTTGTGGCCCTCATTCCTTACCAGACATTGAGTTTCTCATTTATTCGTTTATTTATTCAACAAACATTTCCTGCTCACAACATACTGGATAGTATGCTAAGTGCTAGGAAGACCTTTCGCAAAAGACAGAGACCATCCCTTATTCATTATTACATTTCCTGATGAGTGCTGCATCTGGAACATTTAAAAAAATGGTGGGGGGAAGTCCTAGGTGAGTTTGCCAAAACATCAATTTTCCAAAGATTATTCACTAAATGACCAATTCACCAAAACTTGCAATGCACCTTAAAACGGTTTTTCACAGCCATCTCACTTTGAGAGGCAGAGGTAGGCTCAGGGTTTACGTCTGCAAAAATTAAGAATTGTGTTTAAGGCAAAGCCCATCTCCTGAATTTTCAGACATGTTGGCATTCTGCTACATGAATGCCATAAAACACTGATGTTTAACTAAAGGAAACTCTATGGGGAAAAGACTCCAGCAAAGCTGAGGGAATTGGTCACCTGGTGAATTTTGGGTTACAGGTTATTACTATTCTTTTCTCTAGGAGAAACAATAATAGCAATCATGATTTTAAGGAAGACAAGATCCACATGAACTAGAGTAGTTGGGTGAGACCACCCTAGATGGACAGGACACGAACTGAGCTTTGAAAGAGAAGAATCTAAGTGAACAGAGGAGATAAACTTTGGGGAAAGCTAATTATTTACAGGGGACAGGCTGCCTTTCCACCAAAGGGATTAGGTTCAAATTTAATTCATTAATGATTATACATATTATAAACTAATTTTATTAATTTATTCATATGACACCTAATAATAATAAATAGACATTCACAAAGAGACTTACAATTCAAAACGTTGTTTGAAGGGCAAAAGGCTGACCTTTGCTCTGACAGTCAACTTTAGAGGATTTGGATTGAGAAACTGGGAGATGTTTTATTCTTTGTAAGCAACATGTCTACTTTAAAAACAAAAGCAAATGCAAAGACATTCTCCTTCACCACCCCCATAACGAAAACACAAGTGCATCCCCCTAACTTTGTTTGGTCTTACCTATGCTCCACCTGTGTCTCCTATGGAAGTATTACCGGTTGTCTGTTGTTTCTTGGTCTCTCCTTGCCTGTAGTCAGGTAAGTGTCACTTCATAAAATGAGTTCAAACTACTCCTTTGTTGGTGTTACTTTGTGTTTCCTACTTTTGGAGAATTGTTTGTGAAATTTTAGAATTACTTCTTCCTTTAATAATTGGTAGAACATATTGACATAACTATTTTGACCTGGTGTTTCTCTATCATTATAGGAATATTCAGGTTTTCCATTTCTTCCTGGGTAAATTAAAATTTTCTAGGAATTTTTCATTCCATCTAAGCTTTAAATACATTGGCATAAAATTTGTTCATAATATTCATATGTTTCATTTCTATAGTGTATACACTTATGCCCACTTTTTACTCCTAATGATGTTTTTTACCTTCATTTTTTTATTGACCAATCTTGCCAGTTTTATTTGTCAAGTCTTATTTTTATTCAAAAAAACGTTACTTTTGTCTTTGTTAATTCCCTCTACTGTATCTTCACTTTCATTTCTATTAATCTTTCCACACCATTATCAGTTCTTCTATTCTGTTATACTTTCTTTGGATTTATTGTTTTTCCAATTTTTGAAGTTTAGTGCTTAGCTGATTGTATTACTCTTTAATGTATGCATTATTTTAAAGTCTGTTTTTTCTTTTCTGAATGCACTATTTTCTAATGTGATTTTGGTTTTTGATTTCTAATACTGTATGATTTGTTAAAAATGTATTGAATCATGCTTCATGGCCTAGTATGTGGTTCATTTTCCTAAATATTTCAGGTGTATGTAAAGAACTTTCCAATTATTATCTGAACTATCCCATATATGGTCGTTAGGTCAATATTATTAATCATGTTCAAATATCATGTATCCTCACTTAAGATTTTTGTCTGAACTCATATACTGAGATATGTGTTGCAACCTCCCTCTATCATGATAGGTTAAGTTTCCATTAAGTTTTGTTTTATATTTTTTAATATGTCTTCCATATGCAAACAAGTTTAGAATTATACTTTCCTGAGGAGTTGAACCATTTATTCATAGTAATATTTTTTGCCTTTAAAATTTTTGGTTTTAATATAGCTAACCCACTATTTTTTTCTTTTTGGTTTGTTTTTATATCTTTTCCATTCCTTTACTGTCTATTTTTCTGTATCCTTATGTTTCAGATGTGACACTTATAAAAGCATTTAGTGTTATTTTGTGTTTGTTTTTCAATCTGACAAATTTGCCTTTCAAATGGAGAAATTACTCCATTTTCATTGATTTGAGTTACTGATGTTTTGGTTTATTTGTGCTATCATATTTTGTGCTTTCTATATGTCTCAGTTTTCTGTCTCCTTTATTTCCTCCTGTGTTTGTTTTTTTTTTTTTATTTAAATTTTTTCTCTCTTCTTTGTTTTAGTAATTATTGTAAATGATTTTAATGTGTACCCTTACTAAAGATAATTGTTAATAAATATCTTTATCCTGTTCTAAATAAGACAAGGACATGGGAATACCAAGTTTGATACCTGCTGTGGGGACCGCAGAAGTACACCTCTCAGAAGACTGTAATGGACTGAAGGTCCAGCTTCCATACTCAAAAATCCATCACTGCACACAGGCCACAGCTGAGTGTGGTTAAGGATACCAAGGCAGGTAAGTCTATTTCTGGGTGACAAGGGCTCTTCCAAAGAAAGACCTTGATATTTGGCTCAAGGGGTCAGCATCAGCTTTTTCAAACTTTCTTTGAACTGCAGATGGCCTACGATCAGGCAGCCTTTCCTATTTTCTTGACAAAGTTCAGAACATCATTATGGTCTGTGGCTGTCCAAGACTGCTCCAGCTTCCCATTTTTTCTCACGGAAATGTCCCCTAATAAGTCACTTGCATGTCTAATCCTGTTTTGCAGTCTGCTTCTCAGAGATCCCAGACCAACAGAAGTGGTACCAGAGATGACCCAAGAAAACAAGGGGTATAGTGGGGACTTGGGACTGGCTGGCTCACCTAACATTGAGTGTGCCAACAAGACAGCACCCTGGTTGACAGGTGGGACACAGGTTGTCACTGGCACAGATGGTAAAGGACCCTAACTCACTATATAGTAGACTCAGCATCAAACTAGTCTAAGGGCTCCTATTGGCCTTGCAACCCAATTCCAGCAACTTGACTTTTGTTTTGTCAATACAATTCCACTCTTTCTTTGTAATCAGTGCTTTTTTTCTCTTTGCCTGGGTCCTTGCCATGATAGTCTGCCATAATCCCATTTTTTTCTAACCCTTCATCCCTATTTAGCTCTAGAAAAATCTGCTCACGACCCCTGATGATATGGCTTCTATTTACTGAGAAGCCTATCTACCACATGCCTGGCATTATGCTATCTCACTAATCCTCACAACTCTGCCAATAGCTATTATTACCTCATCTAGAGCTGAGACTCAGGCAAACTCCGTGAATGGGGTGAGGTTGTATCTTTACCTCTGTTCCCGTTTGGCTATGCTCATTTACACAGATGAGACTTCCGGGGACAATCTTGAATCCTGACTACTACAGACATGTACGAGATGTGTCCAACAGAGCAAGAGGCCAGTGTTGACTGTGCCAGTTGGCATAGAAGATTAAAAAGCCCCTGAAGAAAAGTGACCAGAAAGAAGAACGAGTGAGTCACAGTAGCAGGACTCCTAAGCGATGCATGCAGGCCAGAAGGAAGCGGGAGACCAAGGCAAAGCGTGACAGTTGTTACCCAGCCAGGTCCTTTTGGAGACAGGCTGGAAGCATGGGTGCTCACTGGGGAGGAAAAGAATTATAGATGGCCATTGGAAGAACTGTCACGATAACTGCCGAAGAATTTGGGGACCAGGCAAACTTCCTATGAGAATCCTACTGATTCTACCACCCCCAGCCAAGCAGAAAATAAATAATACAGATGGGACTAGTAGTCTCTTCATTTTGTAAAAAGCTTAAGAAAGGGGGAAAGCAGATGGGTGGCAGTGCACACAGAAGGAGGAAGAGGAGCAGCGACTGAGTTTCCTTAACCAGCACCAACATATTGACAGGGAGCTAGACCAATTGGAGGCAATGGTAGAACTGCCTCTCTCTGGACAGCAAAGATGCACCAGAAGAATTCCCACTGCAATGGCACTGGACAGTGAAGCTTGGGGAAATGTGCATTCATTTGTTCAACAAATATTTGGTGAAGAGGAACTGCGGGTCAGGCGCTGTGTTAGATCCTTCTGTTGACTGACCATGAGGCAGCAGCGCATTTGCTGTTACAGCAAATAGGGTGGAAAAAAAGAGCTGTCTCATTAAACTCGGTAATCCTCTGCCTCAAAAGCCCTGCTGTAAAATCCTACTTTAACAAGCTTCCCTCTTTGCAACTGTTCTAATCATAGTCTTGATCCCTTTATCTAACAAGTTGTCCCTTTCTTATTGATTTATTGGAGACCATTTTTTTTTTTTGAGAGAGAGAGAGAGACACTAATCTTTTATGTGGAATGAAAATACCCTCTCCTTATTTGTTATTTGCCTTTTACATTTATTTACGGCAGAAGCAGGCATGCCTTGTTCTGTGATCTGATAAGTCTTGACTCATGACTTTGTTGCAAAGCTAACCTCCTCACCCCCACAGTCTCACCACTAAGGCTATGGAAACAATACTAGATTGGGACCCGGATATCTGCTTTATGACAAAAACCCTCTGATATTACAAGCGCTGTGACTTTGAGTAAATTTCTTGAAACTAACATTCAACCCTACAGCATCAGACACTCTGCTAGGTTTCTTTATATGATATCTGATGTAATTTTCACAAGTAATTACTTAGTTTTCAGATTAAGAAATAGTCTCAGAAAAATAAAATGATTTATGCAGTAATACACAACTAGTTCATAACAGAGTTGGGAATCAAATTTGGGTATCACTCCAAAATCTATGTCGTTTTCTCCTTTTAATGTGTGCTTCAGGAATCTCATGTGAAAAATCACACATGCATACACACCCCCACGCACGCACAAAGGTAGTTAAATAGAACTATAATTCCTAAATCCCTCCCTGCTCTTAGATTCCACATGGAAAACCAGCAACCATGAGACACTCTAGGGAGGGACTACTGACTATAAATCTACTGGTTCTGCAGAGGAAAGCAATCAACAGCAAACAATAATGGAGTGACTGATACCTTGATTTTAAAAACTATTCTTCACTGACTTTGGACAGGATTACCCCATAAAGACTAGTACAAACTCTTTATGACAAGCATTGCAACTGTACTGAGAAAAGTACTTGATGTATAGCAGATATGTTTTGTTGAAAGTCTACTGTACAATAAGAATTCTACCTAGATCATCTCCTTTAATCCTCAAGAGTACCTATGAGGTAGCTATTTTACTGTTCATTTTTTCAGATGAATAGACTGAGACATGAAGAGATTACATGGTCCCACAACTAGTAACACCCATGCCTGTCTCCATAGCCCCACCCTACACCATGTAGTCGTAAACTTTCCCCTATTCGAAATCTATATCCAGTATAAAACCATTGTCAAGTGAAGTCTTCCCCTGGCATCAAGTTAATCTTTTATGACATTGTCTTCAAAGAACTTCATCACCTTTTCAATTGTTGAGGGCTATTCTGATTTGGCAAAGTGAAAGAAAGCATATTGGAGCAAGTCATGGGTCTTTTCCAGAATGGAAATTCCACAAATCGACCGGTTAAACACTTGAGGAAAACTTTTAGAAATACATTTATTGTTGGCTTTACAAAAAAGAACCTAAGTTGAAAACCTTTTTTCTTTGAAAGGTAAGTTGAAAACTTTATGTTCCCTAATCTCTATTAAAGTTCCTGAATCTTATTTAATATGAATTCTGAGATTGCTGATTCAAAGCATCCATTGAAAGCCAAGAACCATGAAAAATGGAGAATTACATGTTCATGACACGGTGTCATTTAAAAAGTCCTCATTAAGACTTGTCTCTCCTATGGACCTGTGAGCTATTAAAACAGTAGCTATGGAAAGCATATGCTCCAGGGAATAAAAGGTGAGGGGGGCAACAGTGCATGAAGTTAGCGTGTAGTGTAAATTCCACAAGAGATTCTAATCAAGACTTTTAAAATTAATCTTTCAGGGCATTTTCAGAGCTAGAAAGACCATGAGTATGATGTGATTGCTAGCTTGTATTGTTCATACCACCCCTAATTTGTCATTATATTAGCAGACTTCCCTAAAGGTGACCAGATGATATTCTAGGTGAGTACAATTGGCTTTGCACACCCCTCTGAATGAAGTTTAGGGCAAAAAGTGTAGTAACCTCTGTCCTGGGTTTTGTGGCTTATTGCTCACATTTATTTGGAACGGTACTTCTCTGTCATTAGGCTACTTCGCAAACTGTCAGAAATGTCCTGATTTTAACCCATGAACCATAGTTACAGAACTTCTGAGAAGCTTTTGATCCCTGATGACATTTGGCTTTTTCTAATTCTGCCTTAAATTTAAAAAAAGAGAGAGAGAGAGAGTCTGTTGTGGTTCTCCCAAATGCCAAAAGGGAAAAACACTTATTATGATGTTGCATGACATTTACCTTCCAAATACCAAGCTTAGAGTACACACAGGGGTGAGAGGGCATAAAGTGTCATGTGTGTGTGTGTGTGTGTGTGTGTGTGTGTGTCTTTCATACTCTTTTAGAAAATGTCACCAGATGATTTTCATTGCATATTCAAGTACTGCTTCCTAAGAAAACATAACATTCTAAATATAGAAAAGTTGATCCCCGAACAGAATTCATCCCCATGCAATCAAATACCTTTCCAAGTCCAACAAGACCAACTCTCGGAGGCATCACTGACCCCTCCCTCCTTCTCATATCCAACACTCACTCCCTCACTAAACCACGTTGAGTAAATACCCAGCGGCCACTCTCTCTCTCTCTCTCGTCTTTTATTAGAACTGCACTTCTGCAGCTTCCTCACTAGTCTCCTAACCATCTGTTTCTTCCACTTTAGTCCATTCTCTCTTAGAATGCCACCAGATTTCAGTAGTCTACCCCCCAAACCATCTGTGCTTTCACTTTCCCACATTTCAGGTACGTGCAGTCAACGGAGGCCCAGAAAATTCCAGAAATAAACAATTAAATGAAAAATTCCAGAAATAAACAATTCGTGAGATTTAAATTGCACGTTATTCTGAGTAGCATGATGAAATTTCATGCTGACCCCTCCACCTGCCAAAGGACACAAATCATCCCATTGTCCAGCATCTGCACACTGCACACACTCCCTCCCAGTGGTCACTTAGTAGCTGCCGAGGTTGTCGGATGGTCATAGTATGACAGTGCTTGTGTTCAAGTCACCTTTATTTATAATGGCCCCAAAGCACAAGACTAGTGATGCTGACCACTCAGATATGCCAAAAGAAGCTGTAATGCACTTTCCCTTGAGGGAAAAGGTGAGTACAATCCAATAAGATACTTTGAGAGAGAAAAACCACATTCACTTACTTTTATTACTGTATATTGTTATAATTGTTCTATTTTATTGTTAGTTATTATTGCTAATCTATTACTGTCCTTAATTATAAATTAAACTTTATCATAGGAATGGATGGATGGACAGGATAAAAGTGTGGTACATACAGGGTTTGGCACTATCTGCAGATTCGAGTTTCCACTGAGGGTCTTGAAACACATCACCTGCAAAGAAGGGGGACTACTATAATCTTAAAACTGATGAGTTTATATCCCTGATTGATAACATTTTCTAATTCCTGATTGCCTATATAATAAAAAATACAAAATTCTTAGTATAGTGTTACACAAAGTATGATTCTCAGAACAAGTGCATCAGAATTTTCTAAGCTCCTTACTGGAAACATTTTTTAAAAAGTATATTCCTGGCACCAGCCCAGGTCTACCAAGTCACAATTCTTGGGTCTGAAATCAAGAATCTACATTTTAACCTTTTACTCAGAAAGAATAAATCTCCTGGAGAGAAAAACTATTAAGTTTTGGAGAATTTCAGTATCTGTCACTATTATGAATGAGAAAATCCTGAAAACCATGACTAGAAATTTTTAGAGAAAGAAATGGACTAATAACTTAAAAATTAAAGGCAATCCATCAAGTCTAGGGGGAAGAAAAGGAGAACGTGAGTCCAAAGACATGAAACAGAGTGGGAAATTTAATCGCAAAGAAGCCATAAGGGCAGACCCCAGGCTCAGGGAACAGGGAAAAGGGGACCAAATACAAAAGGAAAACAGAAAAGAAAGAAAGAAAAGCAAACTCAGAAATACAGCAAAAATACTTCTCTGTGTTAGCCTTGGTTCTGAGAAGAAAGAAAGGAAATCATTCTCTCTGAGTATCCATAACCACTGTCTGATTCCTCACGTGAGTTAATGGGTTAAATTCACACTATATTCAAAGTATAAAGGCAAACTATTTTATCGTGGGCCCAAATCTGCAGCATCCCCAAAGGCAAATCCCTTTCAGAGGATCCCTATCCAAGCAACAAAGGAGTAACAAATACACTTTCAAATATGAGGTGCCAATGAAAAACTATAAAACACACAAGCACACAAAGCATCATGGTGAGAGTTGTCATTAAAAAATAAACCAGTTAAGATAGATTTTAAATGTAGATATTAAAAGCTATAGAATATAAAATAAATATTTACAATTTGTAAAAAGATTATGGGCAGTAAATATAATTCCTCCTAAAAGGAACAAGGGGTTAACTAGAAGAACTGGCTAGAAAAGAAAGTATAAACGTTGACCTTTGAACACTGTGTCATATCAGAAACCAATGAAGCTATTAAAGACGACTATAACTACATCAGAAAGACTTGGAATGAATGAAGAGAGTCCATAATGTCCAAAGACAAGACAAAATAATTTGATCACCAATTAAATCAATAAATAAATGCAATGGAAATATTGACTAGTGGAAATCTATCAGCACATAATTATGTTTAAACAAAAACTCATAGCCCACCTATGAAGGATTTTAGGCAACCAACACACTATACTGAAAACTGTTAAATAGAAGAAAATTGTCAAGCATTTATTTCAAAATGCAAACTGGACAGCACAGTAACCAAATAGTTAATAACTTCTTTTAAAATAAATAGTGCATTTAATAAACGAAGAAGGATAGACTTAATATATCAGCATTTGGCAACCCCTGGTGAAATAATGAACCTTGGCAATGATCGTTAATGGTTGTTAAGTCACTAAGCAAAAGGATCATGGGAAGCTGAACTCTAAGGATCAGGCCTAAATAGACTGATCAATCCTATCACAAAAAGAGACAAATAGGTATAATGAGCTTCTTGATGAGAGTGCCCGACACTGCCTGGGAAGTGCTACTGCCAGAATACGGAACGTGCATGTAAGCAAGCCTCTCTACCCAACCTTTAGTCTGCGGAAAACGCAGGGCAAGGAGGCACGCCCGGGGGGCACCATGGTCATCCGCGGAGCCTGGACTGTGGGAGTCCCTACAGGACAAATGTCTGGTTTCTTCCTCAAATTACAAGGATAGGGGGGAACACAGGGAACAGGAATACAAAGAATTCAAATGACGTAAAAGACGTATTTGTTTGCTAGAGTGGTCACAGTAATGTACCAAAGACTGGGCGCTTAAAACATGGAAATGAATTTTCTCACAGTCCACAGGCTGGCAGTCCAGGATGAAGGTATCAGCAGGTTTGGTTCACGTGGAGGCTTCTGTGCAGGCTTCCAGATGGCATCTTCTCACTGCGTTCTCACATGGCCTTTCCCCGGTGTGCCTGCATCACCGATGCTCCCACAGTGCCCAGATTTCCTCTTCTAAGGACACAAGTCAAATTGGATTTAGGACCAACCTAATTGCCTCATTGTAATTTACTCTCCCTTTTAAAGGCATCATCTCCAAATACAGTCACATTCTGAGGTGCAGAAGGTTAGGGCTTCAACATAGGCATTTGGGGAGGACACGATTCGGCCCATAATACTACACCTCTGAACCCCAAATTCATATCCTTCTCATAAGCAAAATACATTCAGTCCCCAAGAGCCCAAAAGTATGAAATCATTTCAGCATCTACTCTAAGTCCAAAATTTCATCTAAATTCATCTAAAGCAAGTGTGGGTAAGATTCAAGCTATAGTTCCTCCTGAGGCAATCCTTGTGTATATTCTTTCAACATGTACAAACATCTTCATTCTTCACAACATTCAAGTTAAGCTAGCAAAATCAAGGCGTGATAAATGTCTTCCTGTAAGGTGCTTTAAAGAGTCATTGTGTTAAAGATTAAATAATATCATTTAAAAATAGTATTTGATATGATTGTATTGTATATATGTGTGTAAGCCAAGTTGTTAATTAAAGTTAATTTGAAATAGTTTGTGTCCTAAGGAGAGAAAACCAGTAGCTCTGAGAAAATAAAATCAGTCTCCGGATGTGAGTGAGTAAACGACTTAGTGAACGTTACCTTTGCCTCCTGTGCATGTTGCCCACCTGACAGAACCTCCCCAGAGTGTGTGTCCTCCCCCCAACACTCTGTTAACATTTGTGCTGGCCCGTGTCGTGCATTGGTGGTGCCTCACGATTACGAGACATGTTGAAAACAGTGAGGACTGCCCACTTCCAAAGGAGCAGAAAGAGGTTGAAGTTTTTATGTTCCATGTGAGACGAAGTGGAGAGATTCTAATCCTTGAGCTTAATTAGCGTCAGAAAGGAATCTTTGCTTCTGCTTGGATGGTAGAAAACATGTCTCCTCTGGTGAATTATGCAACTGGAGTTGTGGCCATTTTTCCCCCCTCAGGAACTTTTATCTTTAACAATAATTCAACTTTGTCAACTCATTTGGATGTTGTCCTTCAAAATCAGGCCCCTATTCTGAATACAAATATTATATATTATATACATATACATACATATATATATATATATATATATATATATATATATATATATATATAATCTTTAAAACATTGGTTTTTAGAGCCAATGTGCTTGGGATGGCTGTTACATACAGATTATCTTTGGCGCTTCTCAGATAGCCACTTAGTAGCAGCAAAGAATTCACTCTCTCACCCTGATCCTGTCATTCATAGCCTAGGCATAAAAACAAAAAGGGACATTAAGAATACTTAGCATGACTCGTATGCTCAAAAATTTTGGCTTTGTTCAATGGAATTATAAAATATGCTCTATTTTTCATGTCTTCAATGTAAGAAAGCTCTAAAAACAAGAAGCAACCTTATCTTCCCCCTTGGGAACCACTGATTTTATTCACATCTTGTTTACATGAAAACAATTTAGTAATTGTATATACATTTTCAGGATGTCAAAATGACTATCAGAAAAACACTTCTAAATGACCGTGTCCCATGGTTGGACTAATTGTTATGAAAAGTTACTGGGGTATGCAGCTTACAAGATATATTGTGAAGTCCTATAGATTCATCAGTGACTTTATTATCCATCTCAGTGAGTAGTCGAATATTAAAATGAGTCCTGAGAACATAAACTGACCAATGCTTGTACGGAAACAGAACCAAAGTGATCAGGTGCACCGCTCAAAATTTCTTAGAACCTGACATGCTCTATAGTAAACAGAAGACTAAGAACTTCCCTCATAGAACATTAATAAATTTATAATCTAGGATGTTTCTGATGACTTCCCCAGTGTTCACTCACTGCAAAACACTCAAGTGCTATACAATATTGTGCTTTATTATTGCAAAACACTAAGAAATCGAATGAACATATTCCGTTCATAAGTACAAGCTCACCAGTAGCCCTGGGCAAACAGTGCTGAAACATCAAGATATGACTGAGTTCACTTGGAGGCGAAGTAGAGAAAGGCACCACTGGAAGCTCACTGAAAGGTCTTCGTCACATCCTGCTGACTTCTAGTACACAGTTAAGTGTCAAGACCGGTCTTAGAGTCAAGCCCCCTATGATAATAGATTGCTTGCTATACATTTGCTTTTTTCCCCTTAGGCACACGGGTCAATAATTTATTTTATTCGCTTGAGCCCAGACCCATGCATGTTGGCAACCAACAAAAAGCTCCTTATAGTGAGACTCTTTAGACACCGGGCAATTCTAAACTAATTCTAAAAATAGACATTCTATCACTGTGCCAAAGTTATCCCAAGCTTCCAGACCCAGCCCACATGAGAAACTAATGTTTATCCAAGAGGACAGCATTCAACCTACATGTTTGTCAGTAGGAAGGCCACGCCTCTGACTTTTTTGTTTCTAACTAGATTCTAAGTGAGCTCCCATAAATCCAGTCCTACCTTTACCCTCACCTATTGATTGCCCTGGCATTCTCTGTTGTCTACAAGCTGAATTAATTAATTAATTAGTTAATTAATTCATCAACCTCAGCTTCTGTTCTAATGATAAGCCCTTTCTTTCAGGAACTGATTTGACGACTTTCTTACTGGAAAATACACCCTCACTTGACAACTGCCACAAATGAAGAGACTAAACAAAGTTGTTAATCCACTCTCTTCTATTGATGCAAAAGGTTGGATTGACAAATGCTCCTAAAACTAAAAGTAGCAGTGTGTTTCAATGAGTGCTCTGCTAACTTCTAATTACTGCACTGTCCCATCTGACCTTACTTGGTTTGGTCATTGAGTGTGAAGTTTAAGAAAGAATGAATTTATTTTCAAGAACTGTGTGAAAGTAACTTACGCAAAAATTACACACCTGCACCTAGTTACAGCGACTGTGTCCTTTTCTATGTCAAAGCTATGGCAACAACATATTCCTTAAATGTCTCTAAATGTTGGGTCTGCTCTCCATGGCACATAGCACTGACAGAAAAATGCCTATGGTAACAGTGTCTTTCATATGAGGTGACAGTCTGACAGCTGTAGGGAAATACTTCCTTTCCTAAATATTCTGGGCATGATCCTGGCCAGGAGTAATACTTAAAGAATTAGGAGTTGTCTACTTAGCCCCAGAGAGTACTTGATGTATACTTAGTGACTGTTGTCTCTGAATTATTTTATCATAGGAATGATGATTTTTTTTTTTTTTGAAAACCAGCATCAGTAACTAGATCTGATGTTGCACTAAAAATGCTATCCTTGCGGAGTATATCACAACTATGTTTCTCTATGAAACTTGAAGTTTTAAAACTTTGCAACACTTTTGCTCCCAAGGAAGCACCAGGGAAAGTTTCAGTTTCCTTGTGAAAGGCTGAGGCAAATGATGGCAGAGTGCAACACACCTGGCCTATGGAGTTACCTGCTCTACTGGAGAGATAGAGAACCCAGCCAACTTTGTAAAACAAAGGAGTAGTGCCAGGACTGCTTCTCTAAACCTCCTCTCCTTTGGAACAGTACCTGGGAGTTTCACCTTCCCCATGAAAGAAGGGATGTGTTCACGTCTGATAAGGCGCACCCCAACTATATTCCTGTCCATTTAAAGTATATCTGTGATTTATCAAGCCCCATTCAGAAAGTTAGCAAGTCAGACCATGTTGAGGATATGAATCTATTCATATGAACAAGTAGCCTTTTGGGAAATTAAAAAATACAGAATAAAATAAACAGGATTGTGTTAATATACATGTAGAAATAATGCTTATAAAATGCTACAAGCAATCTGGCCTTTAAAACATGCACAAAGCCCTTTAAAAAAAAGCACACGTGACAAATGTTTCAACTGGGATGCTAAGTAATATTTCACTGCAATAAGATACTTAAGGGACACTACACAAAACCAAATTTAAGATGGAGTAGTGATTATAGTTAGCAAAGAAAAAATTGTAAATGCAAAACGTAGATGTCTCACAATTTCCTTGGTTAAATTTCTCTGTGCCCTTTTTCTCCCCATATTTTAAGTTCTCCATTTCTTAGGCCTTTTCTTTCCCTCCTTACAGTTAAATAATAATATTACAGTGATATTACAGTGTTAAAATTTGAAATTGCATGTGATCCTAAAGAAATCTGACACATATAGAAAGGATAAAATGTTTCTCCCTATAGCTGCAAAAATATATATATTCTGCTTCAAACAGCTATAATAGCTAGTTCTGATAAAATAGTGAGTGAAGAACACATACAAAAGTATTGCACTTATACTCCAATAAGATATATGTGAAAAGGGTAATCTGTTCTGCGTTAGGTTATTGGAACTGTTCTTGGAAGTGTTATTTGTACTGAAGAGTCTCTTGGAACACCTGGACTTTAGAGATCACTGTTCTGGCCTGAGAAATATAACCTGTTAGCTTTCCAATTTGTAATTCTGTTTGTTTGTCAATATTTTATTATTATTTTCCCTGGTAATAATATTCGAATTGGCATCCTGTCTCTTGAAAATATGAATAGTTGTTTGTTTGTTTGTTTGTTTGTTTGAAGCCAGAAGAAAACTTTTAGAATTCCCTTTACTCCCCCTTTAGGCAAAAATGTCACAAAAATGCCATAAAAATGCTGAATTCTTTATTTAAATAAAGAGTTCAAGACTCTGTCCCACTTCAATTAAATCTAGTCTATCCCAGGGACTTTTGAATTACAGTAACAAAGACAAAAATTTTGAGACTGTATACTTTTTAAAATGCAAGGAATGGTAATCATTTTTAGCTAATAATGTATTTAGGGAAGACATACTTAGCATCTTTCTTGAAACCTGGAGGTTTAATGAAAACAGAATATACCTTGGACTTGTGTCTCTCACATTTACCTTGAATTCCCAACACCTATGTGCAAAAAAAAAAAAAACCAAAAACAAAAAAAATATGTTCAAATATAGCAAGCCAGCCCCTCAAGGGAATCTTTTGATTTAGAGATGGAGTAATCAGAGAGCAAGAATGTCAGGATCATTCATAAAAGGAGGAAAGGAATAGGAGTTTAAGCTGCCAAGTACTAATTTCTGAGTGTATAAACCAGCAGCTGCTTCCGATGGATACAATTCATTCCATATGAGATGTTATCTAATTATTAATGCCCCATTTCTAACAGTAGGGAAAAAAATTCTAACATGTTACAGAAATAGCAAATGGAAAAGGAATCCTTTGCTGTATTACTCATAATAAATCTTTTTCTAGATCACTTATAATAGCAATCATTTTACTTTGCTTTTCTTATTTCAAATTGTACAATGGACAAATGTTTGAGTAGATGTGCAGGGGTTCATGCTCAAGAGAAGAAAAATTAATAGAGTTAATTCTGTCTAACATCATTGTGAGCTCTGCTCCTCTTACAGGATCTCACACTTAACGAAGCATAACAT
Organism: Lyroderma lyra; assembly: GCA_004026885.1. Taxonomy (NCBI): domain Eukaryota; kingdom Metazoa; phylum Chordata; class Mammalia; order Chiroptera; family Megadermatidae; genus Lyroderma; species Lyroderma lyra. The sequence continues at coordinate 256,167 of PVJL010001017.1, read as the reverse complement.
TGCCCTACACCTATGACCTTAGAGTAGATTCTGTCATCCATGTGGCATTTTTGACCGTTTCATAAAATGACATTTAGGAGGAGAAAATACAGGAGGGTAATGAGCAAGCCAAGGGCAGAGTAGGAAAAGCACTTCAACCCTCAGTCAGGTGAAAAGATTGTTTTAAAAAATAAAGAAGTGGTTGTTATTTTAATTCTTCCTTCCAGTTAACTACAATGAGGAAGGATAGGATACAATGACCTAAACCAAATCCATATTTCAAGTAATCAAGAAGAGGAATGAGAGAAATCGATTGTCCAGCCAACTGAGGAAAAAGCAATTATGTTTCCAGATGTTAATGGGACCTTATTGAGCCAAACCATTCATTCGATAGGACGGCACACAAATAAGAAAGGCCCTTGTGCAGTGTGTCTAAGGACCTGAAGCAACAGACTCGTGCAGAGATCGTGACATGACATGCTGTGACCGGATGTAGTGCTGTCATTGAAGAACATGTGATGGGGACAGACAAGAGGAAGGCACAAGTTTTCCTTGGGGTGAGGAGGCAAGGGTTACAAGACTTCAAGGTGGTAACGCTTTTGACCTCCTTGCCCAATTCATCCCTTGCTGTGGTGAGTAGGTGAATAGAAAACCCATCTATAAAACCAGGCATTGCTGCACAAGTAGTAAGCTCTTCTCTCATCAAGATGTAACAACAAAGTTGGAAAATGAAACTGTGCTTCTTTCAGTTACTGCCTGCTGGGTCAAGGGGCAACTCCTGAGTGTCATGTTCAAATTGCCATTATCTGGTTTTAACCTTATTTCTAGTTTTATGCTTCACCAACTCACTGTTTATTTACTACATTTCAGGAAACTAGAGTATTCTGGACTTTTCTTTCCCTGTATGTAATTTCATAGCTTCCTCTCCTGGAATGTCCTTTCCTAATCCTATTTTTCTCTGTCCTATCAATCTCTCATACCAGACTTAACTCAATTGCTTAGTCATGCATCTTTCTATCTGTGGTGGAATAAAAATGCCATAAACCCTTTGTTTCTTCCCTACCAAGAGTGGGGGGCGGGGGGTGTCTATTTATCCATCCCCTTAAATCCAGACTGTGACTGTGACTATTTTGACCAATAGAGTACAACAGATACGACATTGTGCCAGCTTCTGACCTGGCCCTGAAGAGACACGGCAGCCTTTGCATCCTCCCTCACAGTACTGCCCAGGAGAAAGCTGGTTGTCCATGTAAGAAATGCAACTACCCTGCCATGCTAGGAGCCAGCCGTGCCAGCCATGCGGAGAGGCCGTACTGAAAGACAACAATGCTTGGCCAGCCCCTAGCTGACCCAGCCATCCCAGCTAAGGCTCCAGCCAGACACATGTGTGAAAAGCTATCCTGGAGCCCAGTTGAATCTTTAGACAGCTGCATTGCCAACCAGCACCTCAGAGCAGCCCCTAGGAATGCCAAGCTGAACCCATGGTTGTGAAAAAAGCCACAAAATTTTGGAATGGCTGGTAATGCAACAATTAATCATTGGAACGCTGTACAAAAATTATACAAGGGCTGTCCAGAAAGAAATTCAGCCATAAATCTCTCTATTTTCCATGTCATGTGGCTGGATACTTTCCAGACAGCCTTGTATGTCACAAAACTATGGAAACAGTAAGAAGATCAGTGGTGCCAGGACTTGAGAAGGAAGGAGGAAGAGATGGAACACAGGGATTTTTAGAGCCCTAAAAGTCTATGTATGATCCAATAATTGGTTTATTCATTCTGTAAATATTCGTTAAGTCTTCATGCATCAGGCATGGCTTTAGGCCTTGAGGACATACCAATGAAATCCTCAGACATTTCTTGCTTTTGTGGAACTTAACGTTCCTATGAAGTCAGAGCAAGATAGACATTAAACCTAAGCTTAATAAGCATCCGAGTATAAACTATGGATCAGTAACCAGGGATTATGAAAAAAGTTGGCTGGAGGACATGGCTATCCGCAGTGTACGGGAAGGGGTCAGTGCAATTGACCAACTCAGCTCTTGGCTCCCAGGAGAGCCCTTTGTGACTTCTCCAACCTGCAACGATCACGCCACCCCACGAACCATGATAGCACTATTTGACAATCTGCATCATTCAATTGGCTTTTCTCACACACTGCCTTATATTGCCATGTCAGTAGAGTAAATTAAAAAATAGAAGGATTGGGAGAGGAGTCTGGGAGTCTAGTTCTAGCACTTTCACTTTATATACCATGTAACCTGTCTCAAGTGTTTGTTATTTTTAAAATGAGGGGTTTAGACTAGATGCTATCTGAATATCTTTGGAACTTGAAATATCATCTTTTATGTATATGTTCTTCTCCATCCACACACAATTTCACCATAAAAAAACCTTTCATATATGTCCTTCCTTCTAGAACTATCCACACGTGCAATAATACTAAGCTGTACTATTTGGTTTACTAGCAACACCATTTTCAATCTCATCATCAAAACACCATTCAGCGATGAATAAACTTTTGCAAGCATACACCAACCTTTCACTTGTCTACAAACATTTCAGCAGTGTGCTCTTTCTCTCATTTCTGAGGAAGAAATGGATTTTAAAAAAACTTGAGCTCAAGTACTCATGATTCTCATACCCTACCTCTAATGTGCAATGAACACAAATGTTTTGTTTAAAAAATATTTTATTCTCTCTAGGAAAAGTCTGCCCCTCCAAGGCTTCCATGACCTTTGGGGTTTATATTGTCACTCTCAGTCACTAGCAATATGTAAATATGGCAAAGAAATGATTCCAAACTAGACTGCTTAGATCAGTGTCTCACAGACTTGGATGTGCATAGGAATTACCTAGCGTCTTGTTTAAATGCAGACTTGGACTCAAATGAAGGGGTGGGACCTGCATTTTCAATAAGGTCACAGGTGATGCCAATTCTGCTTGTCTACAGAACACACTTTGAATATTGAAAGACTAGAAGAAAATGATGACATTCTTCAACATATATAAGATGGAAATATGATTTTGTCATTTTTACCACCATTGAATTACTGAGAATATTTTCTCCCCATTAAAAAAAAATGCTGTTTTTTATTGTGTTTTATTGGTGGATAGTTCTATAGACAGAGCCATGTTAATATGTTTATAAGTATACAAGAAGTTGACTGAGGTAAAAACATCTATTTATATTGCATGGTAAAAGGAACCCCAACTGGAAAATGGTCACTCTGATTCAGTACGGTGAGTCTGGGCCTAAAACTCTAAGGAAAAACAGTCATTGCTTTAAGCAGCATCAGAACTGTCAGGGATAGAAAGAAAATATTGTTTCTGAATCCCTTCCAAGGCATTTCCAATTTTTTTTTATTTTTTTCATAATTAATACATTTATCATTCCTATATAAGTTGCTGCAAAAGTGACAACTGTGCATCACTATGCTGTACACCTAAAACCATTATAATATATGTAAAATGTGATTGAAGAATAAAAAATCTCAAAGAGAAAAATAAATGCCATAAGGTAGCAACAGTTATGAGCAAATAAAAATCACAAATACAGTCAAGAAATTGGCCATTAGCTGCAAAAGAAAAGAAAAAGACAGCTGCACACGCTGCTCTGGCCTCCAATCCACATGCTGATGAAAAGGAGTGAGGAGGGTTCAGGTAATCAGCGAGGTCAGCACGGGGAATGGACCTGTCTCTCACCTTAGAATGAAGGCTCACAGGTAAAAAAAATCTGTACGTATGTATGTGTGTGTGAACAAGTATGCTCAAATGCTGCATGGGAGCAAGTGTCAAGGCTGAGCCAAAACGTCTGTCAGAAGGGTCATTAAAGTTAGGAGATCTTGGAATTTGGAATTCAAGATATAGAACTAAGTATGCATTAAAAAAATAAGTAAGAATAGGAAACCATGGCTCCAACAGGGCAAAACCAGCCACAGTCTGCCTCAGTGTTGGAGAAAATCAATAACCACACAATGCTTTCACCTCTCCTGCAGATAATTATGTGAGTAGACCAAATTTATTGACCAGGAATAGGATTGAGACTGATAAAGAAGTGATTTATATTGCTTAAACCCTTATTTTAACTAAAATGAAGTCAGCCTTTCCTGTCCAGCTTATCATGTACTCTTAAGTTAGGAAATTCATATTCATAGACAACCATTGTCCATTAAAATGACATTAGAGAATTGTCTCTGTAGGTTAAATAACAAAAGGCAACATACATCCATCTGTGCAAATTTCTCAAATGACTAGTAAATAAAAATCAAATTTTTATCCCTTTATGTTATCTGGTCTAATTACTGAGGAAACTTCTATTCCTCAAAAGACACCACAAATGGGAGTTCCCTGGTGGTGTAGTGGCTTAAGGCTTTGCGCTGGCGCTGTCAGCGCTGCGGTCTGGGTTCGATTCCCAGTCAGGGAACTACCCACATACCAAAAACCAAAAAAAAAAAAAAAAAAAAAAAAAAGATACCACAAAGACTCTTCAAAAGCAAGCTTTCAAACATGGGGTCTTCTGTGACTACACTGACGGCAACCCACAAAGCCTGTCCTGCTCAATGATACAAAAGAATACAACCGTATAACACCATCTGTAAATGGTTTCTAAAAACTGGAAGAAGACCAGTTCTCCTTGGAGAAATGGCTGATTCCAGGTCTGGACCAGGGTAAGTACTAGTTGAACAGAGGCCACCTAGTGTAATAAATTTTTTATGTCATCAACACTATTAGGTTCTAATTTATCTATACTTAAATCTAATTGATGCCACTTAGTATGTTTCAAGTATTTTTTGCTAAAATGCAATATAATGATAAATTTACTACCATATAACAAGAATTTAAAATAAAGATAATATCATTTATATAGAAAGCAGCTTGAAATGCTATTAAATACCTAAAATAATGAAAAATATCAACTTAATTTTTGTGGCTTTTTGACACATTTTGAAAAATAACTTGAAGTCAATTAATGCAGTGAAAGGGTTAAATCAGTGGGGGGTTCAGCATAAAGCATAGAGCCACACTGTCCCTCCATTCACAGTGCCTCATAAACAGATCCAAGGGGATATTTTAGCTTTGTACAGTCTTTTTAAAGTAAAGATATGCAGTTTTAAAATCCAATTGAATTGCACTTTAATTACTAAAAAAGTTTTAGACTTGGTGTAGTCTCATTTGTAAAACACCCCAACCAGTTTTTATTTATTTCCTATTTGATATAGATTTCACTTTAAGAAAATAGCAGACTAAATGTATGCATGTTTTTGTTATGTACTGTTTAAAGCATAATTAGATAGTGTAAGTTTTAATTAGGTTCTGAGCCTTTATTTTCATTCTTTTGTATGCTCTTGGGTGTGTGTGGGTGTTTATGATTTTAAAGACCTGACTTTTTCTTAATTAGTTCCACCCATTCTGATCTTTCTCTGAAACAATAAGCCACAGCATCTATTGTGTACATTTAAATATGTACAATTTTCTCAGAAACAAAGACTTTTCTAAGTTATTAAAGGAATTGAATTTAGGAATATAACAAAATAGCACTTTTTCCTAGGATTTTTTACCTGTGGGTAAATGCTTGGGTTAAAGTTTTAAATCTTCATAACTATTATGAATGCCTAAGAATTATTTTTTAAAATAATAACTAGTGGAGTTTCTTGGAAGCACATTGTAAAAATAATTTTTACAGTCCTCTTGATATTTAATAATAAACATTTCTCAAAGATTGTCTTAGTATCAACATACTTTCTAAATCAAATCACAGATTTTATTGCAAAGCCTCCTTATTTAGAGAGCAAAAAGTATTGTCTATTCAAATTTAGCCAGTTATCAATCAGTCTTTGAGAGAATTAAATAAAGGGAGGGAAAGTAACTAACACGTAGTGAATGCCACCTGTGTGCCAGGTCCTTTTATTTACAAAGTCTCACTTAATTCTCATGCCAGCCCCATCAGGTAGATATTATTTTCTCCTCCTTACAAAGTCCTTGGACTAGAATTAAAAATACATCCAATCTGTTGGATTCTAAACCTCACATTTTTTATGAAATATCAACTATTATCATTCGAAATTAAAATTTAGAAAGTAAAATGAGAATATACGACATCAGCAAGTGTCTATATTTGGGTGCATAGCATGTGAAGTAAATAGTTTTTTATTGCTGGCAAGATATCATAATGAAACAGATAAAAGCATCAAGATGTGTTTTTCAGCCTGCCTTAAATATTAAAGGAACCAGGCACTGTGACACTGAGGGACTGTTCTTTCATTCTCTCAAGCAATGAGAAACATTAAACAGTGATGTCCTTTTCACTTGCTTTTTCAGAAATAAAAAATGGTTGTGACGAGAAAAGAAACATTTTATATGTTTAATCAAAAGCAGAATACCTAGAATATGTCATTACTTATAGAAAATTAATTGTTTAACCATCTCCTATGTTGCCAATGACCACAACCCCTAAAAAAATGCATCAAGACTTCCCACTTAGTGTGATAGCACCAGCACTAACTATCCCAAAATAATAATCTTTTTTTGAGGGTCTGGGGGGCTGATTTTTGCCCCAACATACTACATTACACTTTCATGAATAATGCTATTGATTTTTTAATAGTAGATACAATTTTTAAGGCCAAAAATTTTGTCCTGAGGACAATATCAAATTAGTTGTGTTCTATTAAAAAGACAAAGTTAAGTAGTCTGTATTTTAACATCTGTAAAATTTGGATATTGTTACCTCATGGATCTAGCATTAGAATTAAATAAGAAGAAATGCATTAAAGCTATTTTTTTCTTCTTAAATAAATTGTTTATATGGAAACTCAAATACATACAATAGTAGAGAGGAGAGAACTCTTTGTCACCATCATTCAGCATTAACAGGTTTCAACAGCAAAGTTCTTTTGGTGCCAGCCACATAGAGTAGGTTCTTGAAGTTGTTCAAATGGTGGCTACCAAAAAGACACATTCGTGCCCTAATTCCTGGAGTCTGTGAATGGCACTTTGTTTGGACAAAAGGTCTTTGCTTGTTTATGTTAAGGATCTTAAAATGAAGGGATCATCCTGGATTGTTTGAGTGGGTCTTAAATCCAATGGCAGTGTCCTTGTAATAGAAAGAGGACACTGATAGACGTAAAGATGGAGGCCAAGATTGGAGTGATGTGGCCATAAGCCAAGATATCAAGGAACTCCTCAAGCCACCAGAAGCTGGAAGAATCAAGGAAGGATTCTACTCTAGAACCTCCAGAGGAAATGTGGCCCTGCCTCCACTTCAAAGCGATGGAGGAAAGTATTTCTATTGTTCTAATCCACCCAGTTTGTGGTAATTTATTATGGAAATGATAGAAAACTAATATAGTTCTCACACTGTAGTTAGTAATTAAGTCAAAGTCATCACTATGCCTGTTGTTGGTCTAATTGAATGGATTTGAACCTCCAATGCACATTAAAATTACTTGGGAAACCCTAAAACAGAAATGTCCAGGCCCCATCCCCTGAAACTCTGGTTTAATAGGTGGGAAGTAGGAGAGTGATGCAATTCTCAGGAGTTTTTTAAATCTCCCAGGGAAATATAACATAGAGCAAATGTTGAAATTCACTGTTAACACCGCTTACTCAGAGTCTATCTGCCCCATTAGATTTTGAGCTCTATAGGCATCCATGTTTGCCTTGGTCCTACCTAACACAGTGCTTGGCATGCACTAATGAAGTTGTGAATAGATGCATGAATGTCTAGCCCTCTAACATATGTTTATTCAAATATGAAAAATGAGTAAAACATGACTCCTAACTTCAGGCAGTTCTTGACCATGATAGGAGAGCGAGGAAGGCAGGTTTGGGTAGAGAAGAGAGGCTGTCTAGGAATAAGAAGAATTATATCAAGCAAAAGCACATGCAGCTTCCAATTATTGAAACTCTAAAATAGAAATGGATTAAATAAATAGAAGTTTCTCTCACACATAAATTAAAAAACAAAATAAAACACACAAAACCTGGTAGGAGAACTAGACTGGTGAGATAGTTATAAATTTATCACAGACCTGGGCTTCTCTCGTGTTCCTCCTTGTTGCTCAGGATATGGCTCCTAATTCGTGGCCCAATTGGGATGTCTGAATTTGAGCAATGACAAGCACCTTGCAGTCAGCAGGAAGGAATGGACGACAAGCCCCCTCCCATTATGGGCCCCTTTAATCCACACGGCATGATGCTTCCATTTGGATCCCAATAACCACAACTTGGTCATATGTCCATTTCTATCTACAAGAGTAGCTAAGAATATGGCTTTATTTCAGGCAGTCACGTGCCCAACTAAAAATTGTGAGTTCTGTATACTATTAAAGAAAATGGATATTTAAAGAAACAAATTAACTGGCTGTGCCATAATAATTAACTCTACTAGAACAAACAGATACTGTGCTATAATAGATGCCCACAGTATTTTGGGGAGTACAAGGAGAGGAATTAAAATCCCAGCTGGAAGCATCAGGGAAAGCTTCATTGAAAAGGTATCATTTAAGCCTTCAAAGATAAATAGAATAATAGATAAGGTAAAAGGTGCTCCAGGCAGAGGGGATATAGGCGGGGTGGTGGGGAGGAAGTATAGCTATGGGAAAGTACAAAGTATGGATCAGAAAAAGTACATCTGGCAGAGAACACAAAAGAGAAAAGGCATTCTGTTGTGGAAAGAGAACAAGAATTTTGAATTACAGAGACCAAGTTTGAATCACTTCCCTCATTATTTAATAGATGGGTAATGGGAAGTTGTGACATTTAGATGAGAATATAAAACACAGATTGCAAATAATAAAGTTGAAAAATACATATGACAAGTATGAAATGGTGATGGAGGGACAAAGTTGTCATACTAAAAACTGCATTTATTCTGTTAGTAACAATGAAGAAATTGAATATATTAATAAAAATCATGTGATTTGTTCTTTATGGAAAATCCATTTGGTAATTTTGGTGATAAACTTAGATGATTCTAATAATAAAAAACTGTTACAGTAGAGAAATCTACATACCACCTTGGAATTCTTTCACATCATTTTATTCCTCCTTACAGCTTTCAAACCATCTAGTAGACACATGCAGAAAAATCTGGTTGAAAATGACAAGTGAAAGATGTTTTATAAACTCCAGATGGAATTTGGTCTTTACTCAGATCAAATATAAAAAGACATCCAGGCACCAGGGTGTATATATAGCAAGTAAATTCTATCTGACTTCGGGAATCAAAGTTTCCTGAATTTTAGTAACTGAATCTTAGTGTGGAAGCTCAGCTGTTAGGCGACCATGGATACAGGGAAGGGGAAGTGGAAGGGATGGTAGAAGCTTTCCAGTATTTATGGAGAATTACAAGATACCAGATACAGTGCTAGACATTTTATATCTAATATCTCATTAAACTCAACAACCTTTTGACCTGAATATAACAGTTTCAGTAACTTAAGTGTCTTGCCCAAGTCATTGGATGACCAGTGTCGTCCAGTCATTGGATCACCAAGAGTCAGTCATTGGATGATCTTCAAAATCCGAAGTCTTTCTAACTGAAAAGTATTTGCTTTTTCCATACAGGTGATATGTACTTTTTTGCTCAACCACTCACTCACTCACTAATTCCCATTACTGCAATTTATTTTATCCAACTTTTAACCAAAACTTCTCTTCTTCTATTTGCCCAGATGTTTCTTTTTTAATTTATTTTTATTGTTAGACTTATTGGGTTGACATCTGTTAGCAAGGATTACATAGGTTTCAGGCATACAATTCTACAGTGCATTGTCAACTTGTTGTATAATAAGTTCACCACCTAATGTGACTTCTCCTTCCATCACCTTATATTTAGCTTCCCCTCCCGCCTCTCCCACCCAGATGTTTCTAATATCAATATTCACTGATGTTCTTCTCTGTTTCTGTTATCTCACTTCCTGATTTATAATGCAACATACACAAACATTTCAAGAAAATTTAAGAACATTTTACCAATGGAGTTAACATGTCCCACTTATCCTACCTTTGAAAGCTCTCTAGTCTTTACTGTCCTTTGCATAAACAGCTGCCGATGGATTTTAAACTTCTTTCTTCCTCTTTTCTGCTTGCTTATACGTCGGTGGTAGGCTGAAATATATGACAATGTGACAATTCTCTCTGCAAGGGAGACAAACATTCACATCAGCCTAGGTGCAAAGCCAATTATCCCACCTAATAAAGAATTTATTCAATCAAAAAGTATTTATACGATGTCTACTATGAGTCAGAAACATATAATCTTATAAGCTGTCACCAATTCTTTCTGTGTTCCCCATCTATCTTTCCAGCTTTTGCTTTTCACACCTCCATCAAAGGCAATCACAAGTAACCTATTTGCACTATTGCCATTCTCTAAACACACTCCAGGTTTTCCTGCTCCTGAGGTTTTACTTATTCCTTTCTTCTCGCCCAGAAGGCTCGTGCACACCTCACCTTAAAAGACTCCTATTTATCCTACAAAGTTCTTCAGGACTCATAGGCCATCCCTCCAGGAGACCTTCCCAACCACCACAGCTGCAAGTGCATGCTCTCTCCTTCCTTCTGATTGCTATACTAGTGTGTTTGTCTTTCTAAGCACTCATTAAAGGTGATTATTAAGATTTTTTCATTGCATAATTATATGCAGATACAGAACATCATATAAACCAGACGTTTGCCTTAATGAATTATTTTAAAGTGAGTGTCAGCCAGGTGAAGAAATTGAAACCCCTTCCACATATGCCCTCCTAGTCCCAACCACTTTCCTTCTGCCATAAATGAATATTATTCTGTCAGAGCCATTTTTCACACTCTGGTTAATCTTACTAATTTGAATATGTCTCCCCAGTTCGGGTATAAAAATATTCAGCCTTCTTACCCAATAATCTTTGTAAGTTCTGCAGCTCTGTGATCATTTCAGATTCCGTTAAGTACTGTGAAAGAAAGAAATACAGTGATATGACAGAGAGTCACTGTGGTGGCAGAAGGAGGGACGAAGATGGAAAAGGAGTTGGCCCCTTCAGGAAAGTGTCCAAGGAAAGACTCTTCTGAAGAAGTGACATTTCAAGCAAATCCTGAAAGAAGAGAAAGAGATAGGCAGGACAAGGGTTGGAGGAGGAAGGGAACAAGCAGTAGAACAGGGGGCTCGGGGATAGGGAAGATTTGGGCACGTTCAAGGAAGAAAAAGGAGCCAGCGTTCCTGGGGTGCAGAGAGCAAACGCGAGGGCGGTAAGACAGGCGGCGGGAGCAGGAAGCAGGGCTCAGCGCCATTACAGGGATCGAGTACCCGTGGACGCAAGGGGCGGCCATTCGGGCATGACAGCTGGGTGCGGACGTGACTCGATTCACATTTTTAAAAGTGTTGCTCCTCCAAGTCCTGAAAACATCCCTCTCCTTGGAGACGTTTTTGCCTAGCAGTGGTGTAGTATTCCAATTTCACATCCTCAACTTCCGAGTGGATGTTTCTTCCTGAAAGACTTCACCATAGACTCATAAAGCGAAGAACAAACTTGTCTTCTCCCCACTCACCGACTCACCCTGCCCTCATTGCCATCATTTCCCTGGTTACCCAACTTCAATATGCTAACAAATCCTTCTCCCCTCCCCACCTCGGCAGGGCTTCTAGTTAGCAGCTTCTTTTTCATTCCCACTGCTACCACCAGAGATCAGGACCTCACATCAAACTTAATCTTAAAATACCAAAAAGAACACCCAAATAAGTCTTCCCTTCTTACAGGTCCCCCAGCTCCTCTTTCTTAGACCTCTCGTGATAGCTACATGCCATCATTCTCTATTTAACAACTTGCCCAAAGCATTCAAACTCTTTAAGGTGGCACTTAAAACCCACCCTAGCCTTATCTTCTACTATTCCTTTAACTAAATTCTCCCCTCCAGCTAATTTGGTCTCATTATGCTTTTCCTCCAAAAATATATTCTTTCCTTCTTTTCACGCATCAAAATTCTAGGTCAAAGTCCAGGTATTTCCTCATTATCAAGCTAAGTAGTGTGCTAAGATTTTATTTCCTTGTTTATAGCTTTCTCTGTACATGGATTTAATAATTGCTAGTTTATTCTCTTGCTTAATTTTCTAATTGTTTTCCTTGATTATGTCCAAATGTCCCATTGGTTATGTTATCTCATTACTGTAGTATTTTCAAATACTCAAGGATTCCTAATAATCTCTCTTCAGAGCCCTCTTGCTATCTGCCCCTCTCTGAACTGGTTGCTTTCTAGACCTGCAACAGAGTTGTCCCCTTAAGTCTTCCTTTTCTCTTCACCCTCATCTCCTCTTGAATATCCCATGATATATCCCCTACTTTCTCTATTCCATGATTCTTCTTTTCAGAATTTAGTCTCCATCCACCTGCAGCTTTCTAATTAGAATTCATGGAAGGCAAATTTTCTGAGTATTTGAAACGGAAATAGTTTTTATTTTAAGCTCACAGTTGATTAAAAGTTTGGCTTGTTACAGGATTCTAAGTAGTAAATTATTTTCCATCAGATTCTTGAAGGCATTGATTGCTCCCTGTCTTTCTTTACCCAGTTTGAAATGGTATACTTCTAGAAGGTCCAGTCTTAATTACTTGGTATGGTGTTTTTTCTGTAAGTACCTAGAACACCTATTCTGTCCCACATGTAGAATCTCATCTACTTAGCAAAGCAGTAGAGGGTAGAGTAAAACACGTAGACTGGATCCAGGCTGCTGGAGTTCAAAACGCAGTTTTGCCCCTTTTAGCATATGACCTTGTGCAGATTTCTTTATATCTCTTTGTTTCAGTTATTCAGCTATAATAATAAAAAAAATTAAATGAGTCATTCCTTGATGTGCTGGCACATAGTGTGCACTGTTTGCTATTATTATTAAGGCTCTACTTTGCATGTGCTGTCAAGTAAAAATCAGACTTCGCTCAGGTATGTTTTAAACTGTTGGTAGGCTGGGTTTGTTTCCTCGGAGTCCAGTTAGTTACTGATTTCATTATGATACCAAACTTACCTGAGACCAACTAATGCAGAATGTTTTTGCTAAGTCCCTGAGAATTAACTGTTTGTAACCCAGAATTCAGGGATATGGGGAATAAGTAAGTGGGACTTCATACTGTGAAAAGCTTTAATTGGTTCACTTAAGTGAGCACATAACTACAAACATTTGTTATTCATGGCAATGTACTATAAAATCAAGAATGAATGCCTACCTAATGCTTCTTTAATACCAACAAAACTCTAGGCATCCTGCAGACCATAATACATTCTCCAGGAGAGTTATAAACTGGACAAAAGGAGTACTAAAATGAGTAGATAGGAATGCTAGCACCAGTGTGTATAGACAACGAGTCGTACTGAGTGGAAATTTTTCACTCCGAGCTGTTCACAATCACATTTTAGGCTCCTATCTCTTTTCTTTGAAGAATACAGAATAAATCATAATTGGATTTGAAGAAGAAAATATCTAAATGTTAGCTATCCTATGAAGTGCATTATATGAAGTGCATTCAGGAAGGGACATGCTAAAAATCTTTGCAGCTTTGTGACTGCACTTGACTCATGTATCAATAAACACTTGAGAAGCAAAAGCAAGTTGATTTCCTGAAGTTCTATTTCTCTTCATATTTTCCTTACTTGAATTTGCATTTTCAAAGGATTTTCATCATCACATACCATTGCCAAAAAAAAGAAAAAGAAAAAAAGAAATCAAGAATTCTAAAAAAGACAAGATATCCAAAAAAGAACAGATAAAATGAAAGAAAAAAAAAAACAAGAATAAAATACACAGAAAAGAAAGGTTAACATGTCATTCTTTTAGTGAATAAAGAGATATTGATGAAAAAGCTTTTAAAAATATGCCTGGGGAACAGGATAAAAATGAAAACATCTATGAATGACTCACTAGTTTACAGAGAATAACATCTAAAGACATTTGCAGAAATTCCTGGGTAACTCTGCAGGTGTTAACTCTTGATTTGCATTTCCCTAGCTATTAAAGCAGTCAGCATTAGTACAATGGCTTTAAATTCATGTTCAAGGTAGAGCCATTCCCACAGCGTAAACCAAGCCAACTCCTAAATCTCAGAACTTCTTTATCCTTTTGGGAAAACAAAAGAAGACATGATGTCCCTGGGGCAGAGGCTTGTAGTAAAGTCAGAGGCAAACATATTAAGTCATGCTATGAGAAGCACTGAAGAAAAAGTATTATAAATAACATCCAGCAATGGTTCAATGGAAGAATACAGAAATCACATTCAGCATATGTGCTGACTCTGGCCATACTACGTCTCTTACCTGCATGTCTCTCAAAGAATACTGGAATCAGAGAACATTCCCTACAGCTCATACATAGTATACTTCAAACAACTTCACTGAAGTACACGAGTATTTTACAAATCATAAAATTCACCCATTTTGAGTTTACAACTTAAAGCTTCTTAATAACTTTACCAAGTGGTGTAGCCATGATCATAAGTCACTTTTGGATAATTTTCACCCCCCTGGTAGGATCCCTCATTCCCATTTAAACTCTTACCCTACCCGTAGGCCCAAGCAACCACTGATCTGCTTCCTGCCTCTATAAATTTGCTTTCTCTGGACATTTCATATAAATGGAACAATCGTATTCCATTATTTCAATCTCCCACATTTTGTCTACCCATTCACAAGTAAATGCACATTAAGATCGTTTCCCATTTCTTGCTATAATGCTATAAACATTCACTCACATGTCTTTGTGTGGACATATGTTTTCACCTCTCCTGAGTAGATATCTAGAATGGGATTGCTGGATGCTACAGTACTCTTATGTCTAAATTTTTAAGAAACTGCCAAACTACTTTCCAAAGTGGCTGTACTATTTTACATTCCCAGTGACAGTGTATGAGGGTTCATGTTTTCCACATCCTCATTAACATTTGCTATTGTCTGTCTTATGTATTATAGTCATTCAAGTGGGTGTGAAATATCTCTTTGTATTTTGATTTGCATTCCTCTAATAACTAATAATGTTGAGCAGCTCACAGCATTTTGAAGTTGCAACTTCCTTATTTTAAATTTGGATACTGACAGCTAGAGACGTGATTTATCTAATTAATTCAGAAATGTGGCAAAAATAGAATATATATCTCTTAGCTTTTTATATAGTGCTTATTTTTCTCTATGAAGCAAAAAACATAATCATATTATAAAGAAAGTTTAGACTCCCTCCAATAGATTAAAACCTCCTCTAAAACAATAATATTTGTATCTGTCACTACACTCAGTACACTTTTCATGTAATTTTTATATTTATTTCCTTTTGCTGAGCATAGAATCAAGCATATATTTGATATGAATATCTAAGTGAATGAATGAATAAATGAATGTTAATGTTAAAAACACAACATGTATCTGAAGGAAAAGCCAACAATGCTGGCTTTAATTAACAGGTGAAGTAATTTCCTCTTACTCCCAGTTGAATGTGTGCTTGCCACTCCCACTTACACAAGCTTCCATCATCTATTTATTTATCATATCAATAGCATTAAAATAGTCTTTCTTGCCACCAGTTGCCCTAATTCCTGCTCATTGGTAAAATAAATATCTGAAGTCATTTCCTGCTTTAACACTGCCTTTGTCTAGCCAGCGTTCTTAAGATACAGTCCAAGTTATTTAACATGACACACAGGCCTTTGTCACACATTGAGTGGGTCTTCTGGACAAGATAAGTAGCCGGGAGATGTGAATGGGCCATACCACCAAGAAAATCTCTTCTCTGAGGCAACTTTTCAACCTAGGCAATAGCACCACCTAAACCTTCCTGAGATGTACTCCCGAAATTGCGAAGCCTTTCTAAGCCTGTTTCTAAAAATAAATTCCTTCTGTCTTGGTTGCTGGGGTGGAATATGTGAATACTTTCTAACAATACAGTTCAGTCCCCATCCCCCAGAAATGGTTATCCTACTGTCTGCCTGCAAAACCACCTCTATTTTCCCTTTTCCTCTTAGAATGGAACCACCACAATGATAGAAAATTAGTCCTGATCCAGCACCACTTGGTAAAACCGTTTTTTTCTGAGGTGGGTAAGCTGAGGCTGGATGCTTTCCTGAGCTCGCAGTTGCAGAAACCCTGCTGATATTTTTGTTCTCAAGCAAGGTAATCCAGACTCCAGCATGACTCACCCACTGTGTTCACATGCATTTTCACAAATATTAACATGGATTAATGCATCAACTCCCACTTGGCATGAGTTTACAATTCATTAAGAGCAACTGCAAATTAGATTGTGACAGAAGATTTGTCTATGCAGAACACCATGCTCTTTCTGACTTCTGGAATATGTAATACTACAGATAGGCCAACGTAAATACCACATAAAGTAGCAGTAGATTTCTGCCTACTCTTAATTTGTCAGATTTATTATAGGTGCCTTTACATACCTCTAAATCCTTTTTTACAACATGTTTGATCAACAGTTTTGAGCACTATTAGATGTGATTTTATTTTTACCAGTCAATGGCCTTTTTACATCTTAAAATGATCTGCAGATTTTGTGAAATATTGAATAACATAGAAATTTGGTAGAAGTTTTTAACAATACTTCTTATTATGCAAACCTTATAGAAGTACAATTATATGTATAAGTATATTTAAGTATCATGTAAAATCGAGATATAGTTTAATATTTTTGTAGACATTCCAGATGGTAAAAACCTTTAAATAATTCTTTAAACCATGGCATAAACAGTTTTTGCTGGCATTCTAGAAACCCACACATTTTATTAGCATATGCCTCACTGTCATATTTTAACAGCCCCTAATAATAACCAAAACAGCACATAAATAGCATTGATAAGCTGAGCCAAAATACAATGTGGAGAGAAATCATGATGTGGTAACAAGAGCCCTGGAAAAGTGGCAGGACATATTGTTTCTGGTCTTGGGTTAGGCACTGTGACCTTTGACAAATTTTCTCACCTTTCTGAGCCTCTATTCCCCTCTCTGGGATGAGAAGTGTCACATGAGTTTCTGAAAGCAGAATTGAAGAAAAATGCCTACATGCAAGCAGAAGTGAAGAACAAGAGGACTGAAATGAGGAAGGAGAAGAAGCCAGTAGAATGATCTGTATGGTGTAGAGTGACTACTGCTTTGAGCCACGGGTGCTCAGAACCTCCGTGAAGCTTCATGAAGTGGGCAGTCTTAGAGCAGTCCACCCAGGAACGAAAGGGGAGAAGAGGCATTTACTCATCAGCTCAATGCGTTATCAGTCATGTGTGGCCTTAAGGGTGCCAAAGCCTCCACATGAGTGTGGAACAGGGTCCTCAGGTGTGTCCACCCAGGACAGCCCTGGTCGGGGAGAGGTGTGAAAGGAAGTCTAAAACAAAGTGCTCTCAGGTTGCACTGGAATCAAGAAGGTCAAAGCCTGCACAAAAGTGGTCACCTTAGCAGTTACTGGAGTACCAGGGCAGCCAAGCACGGTTTAAACGTGCATAACAGGTGCGTGATACAAAACGGTGGGTCAACATGCTCTCAACCTTTCAGCTCTAATATTCTTTAATGTTAATAATTAGGACTACCTTATGTGAGTATTTAGAATAGAGACAGTTGTCACCAACTCTACTATCATTTTAGCTAAGCTTCTGTTCTCTTTTGCCTCCTAACAGGTCTTTGTGTATTTTTCTTCCCTGCCATCTATTGCCCAACAATCAGAGTGGCCCTTTAAATTATAAGCCAGATCTTATTTCAGCTCCTTCAAGTCTGTGCTTCAATCTTAATGTTTCAATGAGCCTTACCCTGACCACCCTACTTAACATTACAAACTCTTCCCCCAGATACATCACCCCTCTTCCTAGCCCCTTTCTGCTTTTACTTAAGATCTTCTAATATACTACATAATTTACTTAATTATGTTTATTGCTTATTGTATCTCTGCCCTGATTAGCATGGAGGGTCCACAAGAGCAGTAAATTTTGTCTATTTTGTTCATTGATGTATCCCACATGCCTAGAGCAGTGCCTTATGCATAGTAAGTGCTCAATAAATATTTTTGGATAAATTAGTAAATTAACTCTATTAGTTCTTACATTACTAAATAATAGTAAGTACTCAGCAACTTGTTAGTAACAATGCTTAATTAAATATTAATTGCCACTATTTGTTAAATGCCAGGCACCCTGTCGGAGAGCTTAGAAATTTTATAATTCTAATAAAAACCTCGCAAGTTAGATTTGCAGGTGAAGAAACAGAGAATCTAAGAGGGTGCTAGGGGTTGAGCCCAGGTCTGTCTCTAAAAACCACACTCTGCTACAATGCACTGCTTCTGCTTTCAGTTTATTTACTTCTCACCCTCTTTGGAAAAGGCTGCATTATGATGTAACCAAATCATAATGATGCATTTATTTTTTTTCATTTGCCTGCCTCTTTTTCCACCCTAAAACCACAACTCAGTCTGCTAAATATGTCTCAGTTATGTCAGAGAAAGAGATAGTAGTCCACATTTTTTATAGCACTCAACTCGGAGGGAAATATTTAAAGAACTATACATGCGGTTAAGAAGAGTAACACCCAGCACAGACCCCTAAACATCAGTGAAGCTGATGTAGTGCATCCTTACTGGAAGAAAGATGTTTATTTCTCCATCCTGCTTCAGAATAGGAAGTGGAAGCAGGGATACTGTGTCAAATTCCATAATCTCCACTGCTGAAAAGTCTTTCATGCCTGAAGCCTCAGCAGTGTTACAAAATTTAAAAATTGAAAGAATATCAACCTGTCCTTAAAAATGTTTAACTCATATCACTAATACATTTTACTCTGATAGTCTGCAATTAAGAATGGGGTGAGGTAATAATAACTTTATTATGAACTATTTTTAGGGAATAGTTAATGTTAAATAAAACCTTTTCTTATATATTTGTAAACATTGTCAAATGTGACCCTATTATTCTAACCTTGTATAGTGACAATTTAAAAACAATTTGAGGTTATGTTTTATTTTTTTAAGTATATGTTTATATACTAAATTTAGACATTTTTCCACTTCTTTAGCAAGTTGAGCTTCAACATAAATAATACTGGGGCTAAATATATATATTAAAATATATAAATATATGTATTTAAAATGATGAGAAATATAGACAAACATAAATGGATTATTTTATGCAACATTTTAACTCTTACATTATTTTACATGCTTGAGTTGAATATTCATGTATTGATATGGTTATTAATGTTTCTTTTCCTTGCAATCCTATTTTTAAAACAGCCCTAACCAGATGCTAACATTTAACTAGTGAGTAATAAAGACTAAATTTTTAGAGTTTGCTCACCAATAGCCCATAAATCTTAACACAATTTAATGTCATGCCATGCCTTTAATGTTACATATTAAAAAAATACTTTAATTGAGGAAATTAAACTTTTTCATTAAAATGTTCTTTGAAGCAAATGCTCTAAAGTATTAAAATTCAAACTATCGTTACATAAATATAGTTGTAAACAAGAAGAAATGCTTTAATATTTAAAAGATTAATTAAGATGTCATGAGCTATGAATAGAAAATAACCTATTTTATTTCTTCCTTTCTACTTCTTACCTGTAAGATTTAAGAAAATAAGAGACTTAGTTTTATTTTTATTTAACTTTTTAAATGTATGACTCTGGTCTCTCCCTAACCAGGTTATCAGGCTCATGAAAGCAACCAGGCTTTACATTCTTTACTCATCCAGGAGTCAGTCCGATGCCTTGCATACAATAGCACTCAGGAGAAAGGAAAGGGGGGAAAGGGAAGGAAAAAAGAAAAGCAATCAAATAAAAGCAAATAGCAGCTTCGAAGTTAATGTAAGGGCATGAGCCCTCATGTCAATTCAACCAGCATTCGCTATGTGCCAGGTACTGTGTGAGGATCCAGTCTTACAATCAGCTTACTTGAAAAGGTCTCTTGATCTAAATCTTAGTTTCATTACCTGAACATGGGGATGACTATGGATTAGTGAGAGGATTGAATTATGTGAAATAGGGAAATCACAACCAAACTTTTCAAAATTATACAAATATACATAAGGGTGATAATGATAAATGAGCTACTATTCTGCAAACAAATATTATAATGGAAAAGAAATTAGGAATAGTTAAAAAAAAAGTTAAATTTTCTGAGTTGTTACAATAGGACAGAAAGAATAAAAAGATATCCTAAAGAGAAATGTCTGAAATATATTCATCTTGCATTCCTCAAATAACTATTTAATATTTAGAGGGAAAGTAATTCAGAGATAAAAGTTAAATCCTTACTATCAATGACCTCACGGTTTAGTAAGGGAGACAGTATAATAAAGTGCATAACATTGGTTGAGGATAATAAATCTTATACTATTACAAAAGTATTCATCATCAGGTCACTTTCAGTCCTAAAAGTTTTGATTCCAGTTTCTATAAGGAACATTATAAAAGTAGACATGGAAAGAATATCATTTGGGAAAGGGAGAACATGACATAAAAGCAAAGATAAAACCTTTGAAGAAACTGCATCAACATAAAAAGAAGAGAAAAAATAGAAAACAAGGAGGGAGGGAGGGAGGGAGATGGCAGGGGAAGAGGGAAAGAAGCAAGCTTGGGTAGCATGCCTTACTTTAGAATTACCCTCAGCATAGGTTCAGAGAAAAAAACTCCTCCAAAGGTATATGAATCACTAAAAGCTAGAGCATTAATTATTTTTTATCAGGGCTATAATGTGAAAAGTATGAAAAATTAATTTTTTCTTAATTCTGGAATTCAGTTTACTTCCTCCTATATTAGAAGGCCTCTTCTGATTTGTTGAACACAAAACAAATTCTCAAAATTAAGAGGCTTCAAAATATAAAATAATTTTTCACTATAAGATAATTAAGTCCTGCAATATATTTTAAATCTGTAATCCCCCATGATTTTAGTTACAATAATAAAACAAAAACATATCATTAATAAATTTATAAAACTCCAGCTAAACTAAATTGCTCATTTTTATGCTGTTCTGAATAGAATATTCCTCTGCCCTACTCTAATCTATAGTTATTAAAAATCTTAAGATTTAGCTTAAGTTCTACATGTCTCATATAAATCCTCTCTCACGGGCCAGAATCAATCTTGCAAATTTCCACGCTACCATAGCACTTAGATTGTTCACTCTGTTCTAGATTACCTGTCAATGTGTTTTTCCCTTCAATTAGTTTAAAATTCTGTATCTTTGTAATTCCCAAGTGTTTTTCATAGTATATCAAATCCTCAGGGAATATTTATTCAGCTGAATAATGTTTTGCCTATTTTAATCTAACAATATATAGATATTTTTAATTTACCAATATGTAATATTTTTTATGCCTAGAGATTACCAAGTATATTATAAATTTAATTTTATTTCAAGTATAATCTCAGTTACTTTCATGATTCTATCCCAACTTAAAACTTTTCCTGGATGCATTGACTTTGTTTAAAAAAAAAAGCTGTTAAGCAAAGAAACTTTACATCCAAGTTCTAACCAATTCCCAAGAGTTGTGAAAGACACATAGGAACGTGTTAGCCATAGCTAAGAATTCTACTATAATATCAGTTTGAGTCAAAAACTAGAAAGAGTTGCAAAAGTGAGACTTTTCTCCCTTCTACTGTTACAAATTTATGATGTCACTCTTGTGATATAAAAGGAAAACTGAGCAAAATATATTTTTTAAATAAAGTGAAGTTCAAAAGTGCTTTATACACCAATGTGAATGTAGTTAATGTCACTGAACTGTATATCTAAAAATGATTAATATGGTAAATTTGTATTATGTACATTTTACTGCAATAAAAAAAAGGCTGGTTTTTAAAAAAATAATTTGTTTATACTAAAAGGACTTTCATGGGACTTGGCACAGTACATTATACATGTTTAAATAGATTAGTCCAGACAGGTCTAGTGTTTAAATTGTGCATTAATAAAGTGTTCTGAAAAGTAAATATTCAAAACATATAATAGACTTCAAAACATAAAAATAAGTATTTCCCATGCTCCATAGTTAGGATCCTTTAAAGCAGGAGACCCTATTGGTAATCTTATTTATGCCTATAAGGGATGAGAAAGCTCTTTTTTAAAGTATTAATAATAATAGCTATTAGTAATTGGATGCTTGCTATGTATCAGGAGTTGCACTAGGCATTCCATGTATATTACCTCTAATGTTAGCTCCATGAAAATCAATCACATAATATCCCCAAGTGCCAAAATTATAAACATTAAAGCTATTGAAACTTTTTTTCCAGATGTGGAAAATAGGTCACATCCATACCATTGTGTTCATAATAGACTTTAGAAAATCCAAGCAACCATTTTTGTGGTTCATCCCTTTATGTTGACATAAAATAGAAACAATTCAAGAAAGAATTCCTTGTAGGTTAGGCCCAAACCATTCCATGAATAGTTTCCTCTAAATGGATGACTGCTGTATAGAAAGAATTAAGAGTAATATCACCTGAGTTTTACAAATAAAAGAATTTATGGAAATGAGGTCATTTGTTCAGTTTCAGACTTATGATATGCCCTTAATAAATGTTTAATGATGGCATAAATAAATGAAAAAAAAATTAATGAGTTAGGAAAGATATCATATACTTTCTATTTAAGAAACATGAGAGATAAATAATATCATAATCTTTATTATTCTTTATCATCCTTTAATAACAAATAAAAGTCGCTAAAAAACCTTAAAAATTACGTATGCTTCATTATTTATATTTAAAGTCATTCCCTCTTGGTATTTCCTCTTTTATTTCCAATAACCCACAAGGTATTTCATTTGCAGAACCGCAGAGGTTATTTTAGTGATTACAATGTGCCAAATGAAGAATCATCTGAAAGCCAAATGAGGCTAATTGAAGGTCATGCAGAAAAAGTCAGAAAGAAATCTCAAATCTCCTAACTACGTTTTTAGTTGATTAATGGATTGTGCCTCTTAATTTTTATCAACTAAATTTGACAAATATATCTGCATATTCTAGTTCCTGGCAAACTGCTCGACATTTACTGAGTCTAAATAAATACTTGGTGATTATTACCATTCATGTAGTCACAGAGCTGAAATTACTAATAGTTTTCTGATGTCCATGCAGCACATCATAGGGAGCTCATTACACAGGGCATCACAAGGAGAACACATTAAAGTGCCCCCTTTCATTGGTTAGTACTTTTGATTTCCACTTACTGGAAATTTTCCAAGCCTAGCATAGGTTTTCACAGCACCATCTTACTATTGACCATTTAGTCTGTGGTACATTTTGGCTCCTAAATGCAGCTCCTGCTAACAAAATAGAAGATAAAACCTCCTTCAGAGCCATTTTATCACAACTTAAAGTGCTTTGAAATGCCTCTGTTCAAAGGGAAGCTTTTGCCAATGTCGACAGTGAAGTTCCTTTGAAGAATCTCCATAAGAAAAATCCATAGGAAAAACTTCCAGAAGTTGCTAAAATGAACTAGAATTACTGTCTTTTTCTCTAAAAGACAATATAATGATAAAAGGCGAAGGTCTAAAATATTGGGATTTGAGTCTTCTACTATTAACAGATGATCCCTCACTAGAAAAATTAAGATTATAGGAAGCTTAATTGCATGTTGCTAAGTGAAAAGAAGCCAATATGCAAATACATACTATGTGATCCCTACTGAAAAAGGCAAAACAATAAATACATTAAAAAGATCAGGGGTTGTCAGGTCTTGGGGTGGGGATGGGGAATGAGGAGAGGGGATTTTTAGGGTACCAAAAATATTCTGCATGCTACTGTAACAGTGGATATATAACATTATATATTTGACAAAACTCAAAGAATGAATTCTAATATAAACTATGATCCTCACTTAGTAATATGTCAGTATTGTCTCAACTATTGTAACATATACCACACCAAATCAAGATTACATGTTCTCTAAAATTTATAAAATTACAGAAACATTATAATTACAGAGACTTTTTAGGTCATGAGTTTATTTTTTGTCATAGCCTAAATAGGTGCCATAGTTTCTTTTGCATTTGCTGTTACAGCATGTGCCTGTGTGTAAATAAAAAATGAAATAGGAATATTTGGCAAGGATAGTTTCAAGCAATGATGTATTTTACAGCAAAGTGGGTAAAATACAAGTTGGAATGCTTCTGATATTTTTACATGCTAATCCCTTTAGCTCAACAGTTAATATTTAGGAGTATAAACTCTACCACAAATTATTATATATCTATATAAATATGTAATATCTGTGTTTCCCAAAATGATGGCTGACATTATAAATATTCTTTTATATGACAATTTAGATGGAAGTAAAGATCAACTTTACTATATATTTTGATTTCTATTTTGCTTAATTAAATAAGGTTAAACATACTATTAACTCAGAACTTTGCATACTTAAGGTACTATCAACATAACTTTTTCAAATTGATTTAATATAAAGCTCTGCTTCTCTTCTCATGCTCACTGTTAGGCAACCAAAAGCTTACTTTAAGCTGAAGTAATACAGAGATTTATTCTAAGGTTGAATAAAAGCAAGTATTTTTTGAAGTGACTTTTTCATCCTTTGAATACTTTTCTTCTGATCCAAAAGCATTCAACTTTTACATTTCAAGAACAAAGATAAAAAGAAGGTAGAGGGAGGATGGGTTTCAATTTAAAATCTATTCTACCACATTCCCCAATGCAGCCTCTCCAAACCTAGCTATGAAGACACAAACAACATGAGCTACATTGTTACCTCCCTCCTAGCCTCCAATTTTCTAATTCCAGAGACAAGAACTCCTAGAACTTGGTGGTGGGGCAGGGGAGCCGGAGGGGTGGGCGGGTTGTGTCTGTTTGGGTGTGTTATGTGTTAGGTAGGAGGTACTAGGGGAGGGTGCTTGAGATAATGACACTAATAGGAACAAGATTTGCAGTAAAGGAGGAGTAATATTTCCCAAAATTTTTACAAAAAAGCTCTATAGATGGAAGCAGCAATGGGGTAGTGGTATGAAAACCACTGTAAGCAGTAGAGTATGGGCTAGGAGTTTACACTTACCACATAGTTCAGAGCATGAAAGACTCAGTAATTGTTGTAAGTTTATACACTATTTGTTAGAGAAAAAAATGACAGCATCTATAAAAGCTCCCTAAAGATTAGAAATAAGACACAAAGCACATAACTTTGCCCTCAAGAAATAGATATGAGAACAGAATTAAATATTCACACACAGCCACATAGAACAGGGAAAACAACCAAGGTTTGTGAAGACAAGCCTTGATTGTGATGAGATTTGCCTTGTATAAAGATAAAAGAAAAATATAGCATGGGATTTATGATAATAATAAAAAGAAGAAGAAGATGGGGGCCATTGCAGAAAAAAGTGAAAGGCATATCTCCCTAAGACTCAAAGGAATAGATATAGTCCTGAAAATAATATAATTCAAGATCCATAAAAAAAGATTCAAGTAAAAGTCAAACTTCCTAAAAAGTTATTAATTATTGAGTAAATACTATGTATCAATAAATTGTTATTTATTGAGTAATTGAGTAATTATTATGTATCAGAGAAATTATAAATATATAACCTATAATAATTAGCTCATTTAATCCTCATAATGATCCCATGAGATATTATTATCCCCTTCAGAAATGAGGACCTATGCAACATCATAAAGATAGTACGAGTTCAAAAAGACATAGCTATTATGAGCAGATATAGAAATTTATTCATTCATTTACTCAATATTTTATGGGTACCTACAAGGGGCAGTACTATTCTAGGCACTTGGGATATATTAGTGGGGGGAGGAAAAGAATCCTGCCTTCAAGGACAACTTGCATTCTTTCTTGCAAGGTGTAAGTAACAATGTGTGAAAAGGTGATGAGTACTGCGGCGGGGCAGAAAGAAATTAGAACAGGATATTGACATTACAAAGTAATGGTAGGGAATGGAAATTAATGAACAGCGCTGAATTTGAGATGGTTTTTAATTGTTTGAGAACCTTGACTTGTAATAGGATAATTTAATGCAATCACATTAATTAGTTAATTGATACATTCAGTCCTCCTTTTATAATATGCATTCTGTTTTTTATTGTCTTGATGCTTCCTTATTTCTTTAGCTTTTGCTACGAAGTAGCCCATTATACTTGCTTTTCTCTGTCTAGTGTTTTGGAAAGTATTAATTCTAATGATGGTTGCCTTTAAATCATATCTATCCTACATTTCTCTTCTAATCTCAAACACACAAAGTAAGCTGAAAAGGCAAGGTCTTACCCATGTCTTCAGTGTTCCATCACTGAGCCTAACACCATAATAGGAATATTAAAATATATCTGTTCTATGACTGAATAAGTTAATAATAAGTATTAACTACATGATCACAATTCTGCCCTGGAGTCAAAAACAGACTCTGGAGTGGGGACTACAAAGTAAATACAGAGAAAAGTGAAAAAGAATGCTACAGAGAAGATTTCCTCTTGAAAATTTTACCTATCCTCTTTGCACCTCTATTTTTTCCCTTGAAAAATAGAGGAAGTTGGTTAGAATAGTGATTGATTAACTTAAGAGTCATGGATCTTTTTGAGACACTTACAAAAGTTATCAATTTTCTCCACACGCAAAAAAATTGTATGTACAAATTTTATAAAAAAAAATAATTTGACAAGTTTTCTTAAGCTCACAAAAACTTTAATGTCCATATTGTTAATATGACATTAAAACATCAGTAAAATATTGTATAATTAATAACACACATATGTATCTTCTCCATAAAATAAAGAAAGCTCAAAACTCCCGTGCTGGAAGAAAAGCATTTATGCAAAGAAAGAACCGAAAGATGAATAGGTATGAAATATATTTAAGTCCAGTAACTTCTTTTAACTTCTCATAACATTTATTTTAGATAAGGATGAAGTCGTTTCAGCTTAGCTTTTCTTGACAAACCAATTCTGATTGGTCGACTGCACGTCTTAAGAGGTAGTACTCTTGAAATTCCATGTGAAAAATTACTACCTAAAAATATGACAATAAAAGTAAATAAGGGAGTAAAAATGACTCATAGTTTCTAAGCTTAAAAAGTTTTTGCTAACTTCTAATCAGACTAGGAACATTGACAGAGTCATGGAGCTAAATGCTTTACATGAATTAGTTTACTTAATCCTATCTCTATTTTTAAAATGCAGAAACCTCAGTACAAAAGTTAAGTAATTTGCCCAAAATAAAATAGCAACTAAATAAAATCAACATTTCAGTCAGGCAATCTGAGTGAACAACAGCAACAGCAAAACTATATAGGTTTTAAAGTTGACTTCATATAGTGGCTTTAAAGACCATGTCATTTTTCTATTAGAACACTAGGCTATACTGTTAGTGATAATGTTTGGCTTCTAGCAGAGATTATTATCAATGATAAAGCACACGTGTATTTCATTTGTTATGTATCAGTGAAGGGCTTTGATTTTGAAGTTTTTATTTAACATCACGCTATCATTTTCAAAACAATTCGAAACATTTCTTAGAGGTACATCTGCTACTAATTCAGTTAACCAGACAAATAGGATCAATTACTCTTGATAATGAAATACAAAAACACCTCTAACTTTCAGAATGTTTTTTAAAAAACAGTGGAATACAAATGTAAAGCTAAAAATGTATCAAGCTTTAATGAATTGGTATGACCTTAATAGAAATGCACATTATTCTAAATATAATGTAATCAACCTGACCTTAAATCTGACAAAAGATGAAGAGCATGATTTCTAAGTTGAACCAAAAAGAATGTGTATCTGTTTATAATAATGAAATAAAATACAAAATTTAACTATATGTAAACAGAGAGAAAACAACACAAAAATAGCTATAAATTAGTTTATGATTATTTAATATTAAAATTATAGCTACTTATTAAAAACTTTTATCGCTAGATTTTTTTTCCTTTTTAAACAAAAGGGAATTGCCCAAATAAAACAAAATTGTTGGATCATGTCTGATACACTAGATTTGGTTATAAATGAGATCATTTCAGCAATTCATGCTAATTGTATTTATTATGAGACTTGTATTGCAGAACAAAGCCATGATTAGTCTACTTGGTAACTTCTTCAAAGTATAGCTTTCCTTTTTTATATTCCAATATGACAGATACTTCTGATAGTTTTGTAATGGGTGGAAAATTACTGAATCAAATTTTATCAGCAACACTCTCTATGCAAAGCATATGCCCTTAAACAATCATTAAGTTGTAGTTGTGACGATGTACTTCTTTGTCACCTTGGATTTTCCTTTTATTATCCCTTTTATTAGCACTACATGTACTCTGGATTCATGTATTGCTTTGTATTATTTAACAATTCTCAATATACAAGCATTCTACCAGAAATTGTTCATTTTAAAATTCAGTGTTTAAAAAAAGTCATGAAATTTATTATCCATCTTTTAGAAATAATACTAACTCAATTGTTTTCTAAATCCTTCCAATTCAAAGTGCAGTCCACAGACTAGCAGCATCTGCATTTGCTAGGAGCTTGTTAGGAACACAGAATCTTAGGGCCTACTCCACAACAGAATCAGAATCATTTAACAAGATACCCAAGCTATTCATATATACTTTAAAGTTAGAGGAGAATTGATGCTAAATGGTATATAAAGCACCTGGCACACAGGATGGCTGGCATATAACACATGATCAAAATAATTTCAAAACACTTGCCTTCTCCACACCACAGAGAGAGGAGAGAGAGACAAAGAGGGACAAGATTTACTGTAGATATAAATGGTAGAAACTTTAATTGGAGGCATCCTGATGACAAGTGGGTAAGTATCAAAAATATTTCAGCACATCAGGAGATTCCCCATGCCTTTAAAATCACACTGCATAAAGGGGTACCTGCTCCTCCTAAGGCAGATACCCTCTTAGCGGTATCTCTCAACTTCTCCTTACACTATGGATTTTAACAAGCCTCAGGAAGATAACCCATTTTTTCCTGCACTTCAAACATCCAAGACAACTATCCTAAAGTAATATTAAATAATTCTGGCTGACCTCAGATTATTTTTCATATTTTATGACAACGAAGTACTTTTCATTGTGAAGGCACAATTACAGATATTTCCAACAAATGTAACAATGCTTTTTCAATTTGTGCACGTAATTTAATCTTCCCTCATGTATCCATTTCATGATCACAATTATAATCATGAAGACAAATATAGATGCATGTTCCCTAACCCTTCCCTGTTCTAAAATAAAATAAAGCCAATTTCTTCCTTTCTGTCCTAGAAAAAAACGATTCCTATCCTTTCGAGGCTAATTCTGCCACCCTGCTTTTAGTCTCATAGAGTATTGTTCCCTCAATTACTCCTTTTTCAAGGGAGAAAAGACTACCTATGGGCTTTTGGTCCTCCAGGACTTGGATTAATTTTTAAGAATTTTTCATTGTAAGCTAAGAAAAGAGAAAACAATTTAGTTCTGAAATGACTAAATAAAGGTACCAGGGACAGCATTCTACTGATGGGAAGCCGGGAAAAATGTTTTGAGGAAATCATTTGACTTAAGATGTTTTGGTAAATGTATTTCACCTACATCATTATGTCTTTTAGATCTAGTTTTATTGTTTAAAACCAGCAATTTCTGACCAAATGAAAATTTAGTCATTTAAAAAACAGTTTCTTAGAGTTAATCCTACCCTGCCTCATACCCATTGGAACTAAGCATTAGACCATATGTTAGATGTGATGTGTTTTATTCTGATATTGGAGACCTCTTAGGCAAAGGATAAGGTGGTTTAACTTTTCTTTGGTTTTATTTGTTTAATAGTAATCAAAAGTTTAAATGCCCTAGTCATAAGTCATGTTAATATATCTAAATGATATTAAATTTTTTAATTACTAAATACAATTTTCATATGAAGAGCCTCATAATAGTTAGAAGAAAAGAACACTTATAATAATTAATTAGGAGTAATATTTCATCAATGAAAAGCCAACTTAGACAAATGCCTTTTTTCATTTTCTAATTAATGTTACATATATTAGATGTATTAGACATATATATATATATAAAACACCTATCTTATCACATAGTTATTGCAATTCATCCCTGCAAATACTTAAACACAGTTTTAAAGAGCACATTTCCCAATAATATTTTAAATCTAATATTCTAAAATGGCATTTTAATTTTTAGCCAATTTTTAAGTATTAGAATTTGTATCAGTAAATTATTGTTTACGAAAGTATTAAATCTTCACATTTATTTTCTAACAATCTATGTATCTTTTCCTCATGCTAAAAATACAAGAATGCAATAAACATCTTAGAAGGTATTCTAGAAAATAATGGAAAATATTACCTCCTTGCAGTAAATAATTAAATTTTTCTTCCTTAAATTTGTCAGAGGAAAAGGTAGGTCCTTTAGGTGAAGGTTTTTCACAATCTGAAAATAAAGATGAACATGTTACAGCAAAAAGTAACTTTTATATAGAATGTTAATATCATAAACAAATTACTTTTTCAGAAACATTTCCTCCCATTGGCTCCTAATATTTAGATGAATAATGTTCCTTCTAAATTTTTTTATCACTTATTACCTCCAACTTCAGTATATTATTTAATATTTCAACAGTCCTTTATAGAAAAATAATGTGCATCAATAAACATTGCCTTACACTCTTTTTTTTTTTTGCCAAAATTGTATATTTGGCCTACACAGAAAAAAAGCAACAATTTTTTTTCTATCGTAAGAAAAAACATTTTAACACTAATTTTATACCTTCCTCAGAAGTAGAACAGAGTAAGTCTTCCTCTGATGTTCTTGGACAGCAATGTTCACTAGGAACTTCCTGTTCCTTAGTTTGAGGTACTGTTTTCCATTTAAATAAACTTTGGTGTCTTTCATGCGTATAAGGGCCTGCTGGTACAGTATCACAGAGCACAGAAGATGCACATATTTTGTTGACTGTGCCCATTTTCAAATCTTTTTTTATCTCCATTTTCATCTCAACATCATTTTCTCCCAAGTAATTTCCTTGTCCATTGTTTGTTTCCACAGCGCTTAGAATTTCATTTTCCTTACTAATTTCATGAAACATATGAAGTTCTTCAAGTACTAAATCAAATTTACTCTTCATCTCAAAATCCTTGGCTATTGTCAGAGCTTCTGTTGATAAACACTGGACAGTCAAATCCTGAAAACAGTCATTGTTCCTGATACTCAGATCAGTCTCCAATTGATGGTTAACACGTTCTGTAGAGTCATTCTTTGGATAAAAATGCTTTAAACCAGCTAACTCATTTTGCAATATTCTCTCATATTTATTTCTGTCAGCTGGGTTATCTTGATTAACATATTTAGTTGTTTCTACATTTACTTTTTTGCTCATAAAGGAAACTGGTTGCACAGAAAGCATGCCATCCATTGAATAAAAACTATTTTTCTCTTCCTTTGTTATCCTAATATCTTTATGAACTTGGCAAGTCTTTGTCAAACTTTGTGCTGTAGCTTTTTCTTCCTTCTTCAAAATTAAGTTATGCTTCTTTCCTTCAATTTTACTTTGCAGCAAATTCCCAAAAGTTAGCACCTGAGTTATAATCATGGAATTGTTTTGTTCACTACTATGTTTTGTGTTGTGGCTTGTCAGTATGGCTTGTTGCCTAATATTGAAGAAATCTTCAAACATGTACTTAAAATTAAAGCGGCTGCTCTTATTAAGCTCTGGTTTTCTTTCTGTATCTAACTCTTGGTTGTGAATATTGATTTCATAAAATTTTTCATTAATATATTCATGGTTGTTCTGTATGAACTCAGGAAGATACTTAATATGTGTTTTAACAGTATTAGTACTACAGAGATTCCAATTTTCCATATGCATAACTTGTTCAGGACAACTCTTACTCTTGTAACTAATTCCTTTTGTCAAAGGTATTTTGTTCATGTCATCAAAGTCCATTGAAAAAGGAAATTTTTTATATATTTCCAAAACTGGAAAATGTACACTTTCAGTTGTCATACTAAAGGAATTGCTGGGTTTTTTCTTAAACTCTTCAAAAACTTGTTCAGTTTTCAATAGCTTTCTTTTCCGTGATATAGGTGTCATATTATATTCTAACAGTTTTGAAAAAGGTAAAGTCCTTCCTAGATATACAATATGATTTTCCACCATAATATTTTTTGGATAATTCAAATACACTATCCATTTGAAAATGCATCCTTCTTCAAATTTAGAATCATTTTCAATCATGGGCAAAAAGTCAAAGTTATTGAGCAAAGAAGCTATGTTGGTTTTCAAAATGATATTTAGAGGTTTTGAAGCATTGGTTTGCAAATATATGCTTAAAATATTCTCTCTCTTGAGATTCATATTTCTAGTTATTAGATTTTGAACAGCAATTTGCTTTATACATATCAAAATTTCATGCCAGTTGAAGATGCTGTCTTTTTTATTTCCTAAAATACTTTTATGGAAACAAAAATTTTCTATAATGAAACTCTCAAAAATATTGCTTAGAAAAAAGTCCTTTTGTGTAGTATAATATTTCAGCTGCAGCCTATTATTGTTTTCTCCTTTAGCTTTTAACCAAAAGAAACTTATTAAAGCTTTTTGGTTACCCAGCATTCTTATCATGAGAAGCTTTGATTGTTCTTCACATGTATTCATGCCTTTTGTAGTATAATAATCTTTGCTGAAGAGATCTATTTTTAGTAAGTGCAGCAAATTCAATTTTTCTCCAGTTTTTTTTATATTTTCACACTTAGTTTTGTAATTATCCAAAATCCAACTATTTTCCCTATTTTTTCTCAAAATATGTCTGATATTATAGTCCCCGCTTTGAGATTTTTCTAATCTGGTATATATATAACTGTCCCAGCATGTTTCTGCTTTTTCCAAATTTGCATATTGTATCTTTATAGTAAAATTCTTTTCAGAGTCTCTTACATCAGACTTCATACTACTGTGGTTATAGTAGTATAAACTGATCAAGTCTTTTTTTCTCACACAAACACTTTGGTTGCTGAGTGACTGGTGGTCACTTTCATAACATTCAAAAAAATTATTTTCTGCAATCACAGTTTTTTTGTCATCCTGTAACTTTTGCTTCTTAACATTCAGTCTATTTTGGGACCAGTAAAGGTTTGCAAAATCCTTAACATATGTCTCATTTTTGTCATTCTTCTTTGTTATTTTCTTTAAATAGACAGGGGACTTTTTGCTATTTAAATCAGTTGGAAACTCAGGGAGACTCATTGTGCTGCTTTCTCTAAAATAGCTAGGTTTGGCAATTTCCATGCTGGGCTGGTTTTGAGATTTTAATATTTTTAATGTAGATGCTGAAATGCTATTTTCTTTTCTATTTGATGGCATAACACTGTCAGCTTTATATCTGTTCTTAATATCATGAAACGTTGATTTCATTTCCTTGTAAAAGGTAACATCCAAAAATAGATTTTCTGTCTGTTTTGTGTATCTGTTGTCTCGCTGACTATTGTCTCTCCCTTGGACTACGTATCGCTTTCCGTCCTCATTTTTAACTCCGTGTGCGAGTATATCGTGAACAGAGGCGGTGGGCAGAGACTGACCAACCTCTGCTTGGGGTCTGTCACTGCAGCGCACGGTGAGAACTCCCCCGTCATAAATCCCTGGTTCAGAACAGCTTCTGGAAGCCCTCAAATCAGAATCAAAACTTTGTGAGGAGGGAGACTGCAAATAACTATTCATCTCAAATTTGCTATTTGGGCTTCCCAGGTTATCCATCGGCTTCCCACTGACTGATTTCTCCACAGGCAATTCTGAGGAGTTATCGCAAATCACGTCAGCTGAAACGAGGAGCGCCTTGAAGGGTCTGGGCGACAACTCCCAGACTTTTTCCTCCTCAGACAAGCGAGGCACCAAAGGCAACCTCCATGCCGCCTCAGAGACACCGCCAGGCTCCTCAAGACGGAGCCGCTTAGAACTGGGGGGCTGGGAATCAGAGTCCTCAGGAGGCGGTAAGGGGGAGGCAGGCTCCCTGAGCTTGGCCACCCGCCGCGCTGGGTGCGGGAGAGACATGACAGAGAGCTGAGAGGACCTCTCCGAGGTTCTGGCAGGGTACCGTCCTTTTAAGGGCGCGAAGAGGTTCCGCCTCACCCCCCCCACAGCGCCGCCCCAGTCACGCCCCTGACACGCCCCTTACAGCCGAGGCTCAGCTCCAGCTTCACTGCTCGCCCCGCCCTGACCACGCCCCTCCACCGCCTCCGTTTCAGTCCTGCCCCCTCCCAGCCCACCCCGCGGGAGCCCGGGTTGTCTCTCCCTCAGAGCAGACTGCCAGCAACGGTTAGGATGTCTATTTTTAGCGCCTTTTGTCAAAGCCAAGACGGTAGCTGGTCTAAATATTTTCTTCCCTCTGTCAGAATTAAGAAGAAAAATCAGAATGTTAATTATTTTTTTCATTTGTGGATGAAAATAGCTTTATTTTTAAAATTCTAAAATTCTGTATTTTCCTCAGAAGCGACATCTGCGCAGTTGCTCTCGAGCGTCTTGGCCAGTACAATCCTGTAGTTCCATAAGCACCAGACCACATTTCTCTGTGTCTGGAAAAACTTTAAAATGCTCTTAATCATCCCAGAGGCATTTGAGATCAAATTTCCACTTCATTAATAAGCTGTGTCGGGGGAAGAAGGCGCTGGGACTGAACAGTCTTTCCTGAAACAGTATTTCAGGGAAAAGTACGCGGAAATTATTATCCAGATAATGATTAATCTTCACTTTAAGGCTGTGGAAAAATAGTTTTTACACATACCGAGGGGTTTCTTTTCCCAATACTCTAGATAATAATACTTCAAGATAAAAATTAACTTTCAACTATTCCATTTATTGTAAGCATAAATAACAATATGGTTCTGACTCATGTCTAAACAATTTTGTAAATGTTATTTTTCTTTTTCCTCCGCTTTGACAGTAATTTATTTCCTGTCAATTTTTATTTTTGTGAAGTCCATAGTCAAAAAGAATCAAATGACTTTCAAAATGTTGGTTATTAATGTGTACATGTAGAAACCTGTAAATGCTACTTAGTAATCAAATACCTCAATCCCCTAGCTGGTAGGTCTGAATAAAGAATGAATAGAAATGAATAAGAACTACAATAATGTACAACAGGAACCCTAATTTCAGAACCTATGGGAGCATATATGGCAAGCTATAATTGTCATTCTACTTTCGACAATAAGATGCTCATCAGCCTCCTGTCTCCTAAATACTCTTAGGTGTATCAGGATTCCAATTCTGGGCATTTGCTATGGCTTTATCTTTTAAATTCCTCCTCCAGAGAGATGTTTGCTTAAATTCGTAATATAAGCACTTCATCAGCACTATAAATAAGAAGGTGGCAGTGGTTCAGATTATACATCATTGAGTTCTCAAAGTGCTACTTCTATATATCATAAATTCCATTGCTTTTTTATCTCAGATTTCCATAATTCTACATTCCATTCTAATGCAATCTGTTCTATGCTTGTGACCAGCCCTTAAGGACTGACTGGCATAGCTAAGGTGATATGTAATTGGTGCACTAACATGCTATTAGGAACAAGCTTTCTTCTGTCTCTAAAATAAATGCCATAGCTATGTAATTTTAGATTGATTTGTAACTTGGTGTTTCACTGTCTCTTCATTTTCCCAGTTTGCCCAAGAGCACTCTATGTTTTAGATCTCCATCACACCACTGTTTAAAAACCATGCATTATTTAACCCTTTCACTGCATTAATAGACTTCAAGCTTTTTTCAAAGTGTGCCCAAAAGTCACAAAAAATAAAAAGTTGATATTTTGACTATTTTATACATTTAATAATAATATTTTGAGCTGCTTTGTATATGAATAACATTTTTTATTTAAAATTTGTGTTATATGGCAATAAATTTACCATTATGTTTAATTTTAGCAAATAATACTCAAAACATATTCAAGGGCATCAATTAGATTTAAGTACAGATAAATTAGAATCTAATGGCACTGATGACATAAAAAATTACAAAATGTTTCACAATGCGGCAGACAACTTTGTTGTTAATAGTACAAGCCACCGGAAAATATTAAAAAATCTTATAAATGGACAGAAATCCTTAAAACAGTTTCACACTGAGTAACAATATTCTAATAATTACAGTATTTATATTTTTAGCAAATACAGTTAATGTGGTACATTTTATTAAAATAAATGATTACATCAAATTTCCTATTGTTAGTCATTCTTGAAACCACAAAAATACAGAAAAATATACATCTGCTTTCCTAAACTTCCTTTTTGGAACACTGACAGGATTTTTTTAGTTCATGGGGTAAACTTCAATGCCGCAGTCAGCCAATGAAAATATTCATTTAGATATA
The DNA here is from genome assembly GCA_004026885.1 of Lyroderma lyra. Taxonomy (NCBI): domain Eukaryota; kingdom Metazoa; phylum Chordata; class Mammalia; order Chiroptera; family Megadermatidae; genus Lyroderma; species Lyroderma lyra. The sequence goes on along the minus strand of PVJL010001017.1, from coordinate 219,872 downwards.
TCCAAACATCTCAACAAAAGAGTTAAGGACTAGAATTCAGATAAAACCCATGTATATCCAACTTAACTCACCAACTGTTTGAGTACTATGTCTACTACACTGTCAGATGTACAGAAATGTGTAGATTTTTTTCTATTCCAAAGGAACTTACAGCAATGAAGACAGAAAAAAAAGGAGTCTTCTGCACTTAACACTTTTTATGTGTGTTTTTTTCTTTATTTCTTAAGTGCTATCTTGAAAATAGACTAGTTATAAGTGAGAAATGCAAAAGGTTCCAATTAAATCATCATAATAAAAATATAAATGATACTTGTTCATATCTTACTCTTCAAAGCCCATTTGAAATGTCACATTTTTCTATATCACTTTACTAACCCTTCCTATGAAAGCTACCACCTCCTTTAGTAAGTAAAAGCATGAAGGACAGTCCCTGTCGGAATCCCTTCAGCATGGTGTCTTATTACAGCTCAGATCAGGATGAATGAAAGAATAAATGAGTTCGTGATATAAGCCACATACTGAAAATATGACACAAGCTCCCATTAGCATTAACTCAGAAACTCACTCAGTGCCCTCAGGACGCCTGAAGTCCCGTGTCCTTATCGTGGTAGGGAAAATCTTCACGAAATGGTCCTACCTTAACTTTTTCAGCTTCCTCTTTTCTTACCATTTGCCCATGCTGCCTAAACCAGATTTAGTTATTTTCTTTCCTTCCCATGCATGTTCTCAGTGTCCTCTTTTTCTACCTCACAAATTCCCATTCAGCCTTAAACGGGCCTACCAAAAGTTAGCTCCATTGTAAAGACTCCTCGAGCTCATCCCTGCTCTGTCCAACCTCCAGGCAGAATTACTTGCATCCTCATCCACGTTCCTACAAAACTTTACTTTCAACTTTTTATAACACTTAAAACATCTTATTATATTGAGTGCTTTACGACCCCTTCACTAGACTCTGTGTTAATCAGGGCAAAGATTTCTTCATGTTTCTATCCCCAGTGCCTCACACTAAGTACCTCAATTGATGAGAAAAAATGGAATGATATTACTGCTACTCCACCTTCACCAATCTAAATGAATCTAATGGTGTCTTGAGTGTCTTAACCTTCTTGTTTTGTTTTTGTTTTTATAGGAGGGGGGGACTCCAAAAAACAAAATTTATTTTTAAAAAGTGTATTTATTCTTCCATGTTTAAACTTCAGTCACCTTGAAAGTACTCTTTGCTTGATGCAATACACCTAGCAAGGTGTTTTTTCCACGGCTCAAAACAGGTTCTGAAACTCATCAATTTTGATGCCTTTTAATGCTTCTGCCATTTTTTTGTTTCACCTCTTCCACATCAGCAAAACAATTTCCTTTGAGGACATTTTTTCACCCAGGGAAACATTTAAAAAGTCACTAGTGAATAGGGAGGGTGGAGCACAGGTGTCAGGCCGTTTTTGGTCCAAAACTGCTGAGCACTCAGTGCAGTGTGGGCAGGTGAGTTGTCATGCCACATGCTGTTCGTGTAAATCACACATCCTGAAATGTGCAAACGCGTTGAAAGAGTCTCAAAAAACAAAACAAAACAAAAAACAACTCACTGAAGCCAAATGCAGCCTCTTACACCACCACCGCTGGTACACTGATGCAAATGGGCTTCTAGAACATTCACATAGTGAGGAAAGTTGACCACAAGGGTTTCCCCTCCAGATGATAATTCTGGGACTTTTGGGTCCCTTTATATGTCAACCATATATTTGCTTGAGACCATCATAAGAACCAAAACAATGACTTTAAATAACTAGTTTTAATATAATGTAAGTGTCATAGTAGGACCAGATATTTGACAAGACAATTTTTTCTTTTTTATGTCTTTTAATAAATAATGTAAATGGTGAATAAGTATGCTAAACCTAAAACTTTGTTTAAGACTGACAAGATAATCAAATATATTTTAAATATTTAATAAGAACCACAACAAAAATATTTAAACCAAATACAGGGGTTAGAGAAGAAATCATTACTTTCTAAAAATATTTAAAATAAATATGGCTGTAAATAACCCAAATAGCACTTTTTATCAAGTCACTAAGAAGCACTAGGTGGGAAACTATTTTAGAAAACCACAATGCTGTGTGTAGCCATACATGTAGCTAACCTTTCAGTAGAGCAATAATGGTCATTTATAACATAAATGCAATCTTAAATGAGACAATGTATGTACAAATACTTTAAACTGTAAATCACCTCTTTATTCTCAATTTTTACAAATGACATCATTATCTACCTGGTCTACTAAACTTTTCTCTTTTCTACTGTCTTTTCCCAGTATCCAACCCATATGAAGACATTCATCAAATCTCATTGATTCTACATCAAACATGCCCCTGAAGTGAATCCTCCTCTCTTTATCCATAATTTTCCGTGTATTTTAGGCCATCATACTCTCTAGCTGAGAATATTGTAATAACTGACCTTCTACCCAACACAACTATAAGACTTTTCGTCTTAAAATCTTAATCATTTTGTTATTTTCTTACTTAAGAACTTCCTTTGACTCTTTGATACCTACAGAATAAAATACAAACTCTTCAATTTGGCTACAAGCTGCTTCACAGTTCATCTCCAAACTGTTTGTTTGTTTGTTTTTATTCTTACTTGTAGTTTCTATATCTACTTCCATAACACAATTTGCTTTTCTGCAGCACTAAATTTCTCTCCACTCCTTAAATATATAAGGCCTTTTCAGAATTTCAGTCTTCAGCTTATGCTGGTTCGTTTGCCTACAGTTGAAAAACAGCCTCAGAAGAGTGGTTTTAAACAGAAAATAAAAATTAACCTAAGATCCAGAAAACTGAAGCTCTGTTTTCTGAGAGGCAACGAAAGTGGTAAAAAAGATCTAGTGTTTGACTGAGAGGTAGAAGTCAAGATGAACTAATCAGTAAAGTTACTGATCCACAGGGTCTGCCTGCAGACAGAGTAAGGTAGTCAGAGTGAAAAACAAGCAGGGCCTGGAATCCTGATTCCACTACCTGCGTCACTTTGGGTAAATTTCTTAACCCTCTGTGCCTCCATTTTCTTAACTTAAAATGAGGGTGATAATAGTAGTACCTGTCTTATGTGGTGGTTATAGGATTTTATGAGTCAATATATATAAAACATGTAGAATAATACTGTACTTGTAGCAAGCTCTGCATAAGTATTACAGTTGCTAATAGTAACTCATTCATTTCTTTAACCATTCTAGAATAAAAATCCTTTAGACTATCCTTTAAAAAAATCATTGAAGAGGATTTTCCAACTACTTCTAGACCTTTCATTAATTGGTCAAATTGCTCCATTTTTTTTCTTTGTTTTATGGAGAGCCCCATAGAAAAATTCTTTATCACACTGGCTTTATTCTCTCTAAATTTAACAGAAAAGAAAAAGGGATTAAAATATATATCATTATATATTTCCAAATACATTAAGTATCTTCACTGATATATTGCTCTCATTCTGCTTTTCAAATTTGCTATTAATTATGCTTTCTAAAGTGTCTATTATACATATTTATTCATTAACCCTCATTTAAAAATAATCAACTTAGCAATTTTTATGATATATATCCTGGTTATATCCTCAGTTGTCATCACTTATAGTTTTTAAATTGGTTTTATTAAATATAGCCAAATAAGATTCTCATTACTGAGGACTCAAAGGCATTTACTCTGGGAACCAGTTGTTACTCAATAGTCATTAGTATTGAGTATCTATTAAACAGGCAATATTATGCCAAGTGCTATGCAAACAAGTTGCGACCTAGAGACAAGGTATTAGCAATAAAAAAACAACAACAACAACAATATAAAAATTTCTTTAAAATTTTGTAATTTTAAATAAATCACATAAATAATATATACACACAGTACAAAAGAATTGCATTATTGAGGATTAGAGTAGGACTAAAGGCATCATAGAGAAGATATATGATTTTGATATAAGCAGAACAGTAGAATATATTCCAGATAATAACAAGAGCATGAGCAAAGGCATAGACACATGTGCAAAATATGTTTAACTATATTGAGTAGATATGTGTATGAGAGAATTTCATACAAAAGTAAAAGAAGATAGACAGGAAAGAGACTGAGATAAGGATGTTCAGTATATTGAACGCCAGACTAAGAAAAGTGCCAACTTTATGCTATAGGAAAGACTATATTCATGCTTTTGCTTCAGGAGAATATATATATATATATATATATATATATATTTAAATATATATATATATTTAAATATATATATATATATTTAAATATATATATATATATATATATATATATATATATATTTAAAACAGCATTTTAGAAGAATTCATCTACTGGCGACATTTAGAACGAATTGGAAACAAGTGGTAAAGAATGCCATCTTTAGCAGAAATTAGGTAGGAGGGCATTGCAGTAATGCAACCAAAAATGTTAAGTACTTAATTTCAGTATCAGCCTTAGGAATGAAAAGGAAAAAACATAAAGGAAGGATATTTTTAAGCAATTACCATTAAAATTTGATCACTGCTATGCTGCTGGAGGGGGAAGGAATCAGCAATGATTCCAAGGTTTCAAGCCTAGATGATTAAGAAAATAGAGATCAATAAAAGAGGGGAGTGGAGAGGTTGGACTTGTTTAAGAATGCATCATAAGGACAAAGGTGAAGAGTTTGGATTTAGATATATTGCATTGAAGAAACTGCTAGATTTTTAATGGCACTAGACTGTTAGCTGGAAAAGCAGAAATAAAGCTCAATCATGGGTTAGGCCTATAAATACAGATTTTGTCTTATTAGTATACGAGTGCTGTCTGGAAAAATTCCAGCCATAAATGCCTCTATTTTTCATATTACATGACTGGATACTTTCTGGACAGCCCTCATATGTATTAAAATGAATTGGCAGGTTTGTGAAAAACAGAAATATCAGAACTGCATTACTCCTAGCAACTTTTTGTTGCTGTTATTGTTGTTTTAAATATACACAGTAATGAGCAAAACTATATAATTTATGGTCTATGCTACTTAAATATACTATACATGACAACTATAAATTCTGTGTGGGGATAGAAACCTCTTAACTCTCGGTGAAACGAAACTTCATCTCATTTTACTAGCATGATTGACTTGGTTTTAAAAGATGATTTCAAAGTGTGATTATGGCTTTAATGTCTGATTTTGAGAGTATTGCAAGCTGGCAGACTTTGTACTGGGGTATTCCATCATCAAAACACTTTTAAATGGTAACTCCTTGAAGATATTTTATTTATTGTTTAAGACAGTTAGTTTTAATTTTCTGATTTTGGAATTAATTTCACAAAAATTAGTTTGAATGAGTGGCAAAGAATTTTTAAATCAGCAATATGTGGATTTACGTGTTACCTTCATATGGACAATCATGATCAAAGTAAAAAGATATTTCACTTTCCCTGAGAAAGGGAAAACTATTTAAGCTTTTACAAAGGCCTTGAAAAGCTTTGATGAGGTCCAGAAAGCTACCAAATGAACAGTTAGAGAAAAAAAAGTGAAGTCTAGCAAAAACTTTATTTGTCAGTAGTAAAGAGTAAAAAAAGAAAGAAAAAGAAAGGACAATTACATAAAGAAGAATATAAACATACATTTTGGCTTGTAAATGATCACTGGTTGCCAAAAGATGGTTCAGTTCTAGTGTCTAAATGCCAATGGCAAAAACTGTTGCCCAGTCAAATAAACCTAGAAACTCTCTTCTATCAAATCTAATTTCCTCTTTCATTCATAAATCTAATAAAATGGTATACATGGAAATTAACTCAAACACTAAAGTACTTCTTGTTTAAATATTTTTATGATATATTCCACCATGTCTGGTACAAACGTATATTGAAAAATAAGAAATATAATCACTTGCTGGAAGATTTTAAAATCAATATAAAAAAACTGTTTTCCACTATTTGGGGTTCTGTAAATGGAGAGTTATCTATCACATAAATTATGAAAATTATTAAATTATAAAAATTACAATTTGTCTTTCTCTGAAGGAAAAATATTTTGTCATCAATCTAACGAGATTCATCTTTGGCATCTTTTCATTCATTTATACCATTTGAATAAAATCCACCACCAAAAACAGTTTGATCCTTCCTATAGAAGAGACCAAAAAAAAAAAAAAAAAATTCAGAGAATGAAATAAAAAGCACTCACCTCACAGCATCAGGGACATTGTGTCTTAACTGTCTTAATGTTCCTGGATGAGGCTTTCTTAATTAGTTTTAAAGTGACCCTGTTAAGTTATTTAGCAGCTGCTTGAGAGATATAGACACCTCAGATGAACACTGGTAGGTTCTAAAGACATAAATAGAGTTACTGTATTCTTTCTTCTAGATCAAAGTGACGAACTGTTTACACAGCTTTTAGGATAAAATGAGTATGTATAAATAAGATCATTAATGGCCTAGCCTCTTAGATTAATAGATTTATTAGCTCCTAAAGAGGCAGTGCTTCAATTTCTTTTGTCTTTAGAATGGCCTATTTTTACAAATGCATTTTACAAAAACTGACCTTCATCCACTGGATTCCAATTGCTTTCAAAACGGCCAGTATCTCAAGTTTCAATTATTTATTTTTCAAGTAGTACAATGATATGTGAAAATTTTAATGCTTCCTGATAGCAAGATTTTAATAGAATGTGGCCTTTATAAATTTAATCTTCAGGCTGTATCTCTTTTGTGAATGGCCCTGAGGGTTATAATGACATAAGATTATAAAGTAATATGTCATTTTGCTAAAGCACAAATGTGAATCTTATGTAATTATGAAGCTGGTGCTTGTGATTGATAATTAATTTAAATCTAGTCAACTGATCACCAGTGTGTATAGCTCAATGTAGCTTTGTTGTACTTATTTATTTTTTACCTAATTTAATAGTCTATATATTATAAATAGGTAATATTATGGCCATGCTATGGCCACACCAACAAAGCAATTTTATTCTAGAGTGATATTTGTATATTGGTGAGTCAGGAGGTCTTAGGATATCTCTATCCCCCATTAATATTGAGGGTTTATAGTACATTAAAGAAACAATACAATTACTATGTTACTTAATGTCTTCTTTTTCATCCAATCTACAATCAACATATTTGAACTTCTAAAACTATACCACAGTCTGCACAACCAAAATCAATAAGCTCTATGGCCAGTGAATGTTTCTAAAAATATCTATGTGCTGTGAACCTAATTGTTTTAAAAAGCAAAGTCTATTTTTAAAAATCGTATTGGCAAAGTGTTATATATCTAATTTCAAAATATTGCTTAACAGTGTTATTAATACTCAATTTTATTAGAACATCTATAAACTAGCCTGGGAAATCTTTTTTTTTTTTTGGTTGGTTCCCTGAGTGGAAATCGAAATGGGAAATCTTAAACAGAATTTGTATTACTTCTAGCAGTGGCACTGTGATCAATGTACCTAATCTGATTTTCATGAGGAACAATATGAAAAGTCTCTAAGGAAATTATTTTAAATGAACTCAAAACCAAAACCATGAATTTAATTTAGTTTTCAATTGGAAGAAACTGGCTCAATATCAGATGCAAATTAGCACTATTGACTTACTACCCAGAGTTTTGTGGATGCCTAATATCTCGAATGTTTTAATTATAGAGCTCTACTTTTAGGTAGAGTTTTAATCTTTCTCAATTTATAAATGAGAAAATCAAATCATAAAGGAAAATTATGTGATTTGCCCAAGACCACATCTAATAAGTAGCAAAGTTGGTTTTTGAATGCATATCTCTTAATTCAGAGTTCAGTGATTGTCACAGGAAAAAAACACAAGAGTGGGGGCACTGACATGTCTATTTGTAGAAAATTCTATCTTTGTATTAACTCACTACCAGAATATCTTTATTAAAAAATTAACTGCCAAATGCTGTATTTAAATGCAATTATCCTCTGTATTAATTACCAAGGACTGCTGTAACAAGATACCCCAGAATGGGTGGCTTAAAGCAACAAGAATTGATTCTCCCACAGTTCTGGAGGCCAGAAGCCTGGAATCAAAGGGTCACTAGCGTTGGTTCCTTGGGAGGCTCCAAGGGAAAGCCTGTTCCACACCTCTCTTCTAGCTGCAGGTGGTTGCTGGAAGTCCCTGACATTCCTTGGCTTGTGCCTAACTCCAATCTCTGCCTTCACAGCCACCCAGCATTCTCTGTTTGTGTCTCTCTCTGTCTCTGTGTCTTTTCTCTTCTTATAAAACACCAGTTATTTTGGATTTAGGGCCTACGCTAATCCATAATGACCTCATCTTAACCAGCAAAGAACCTATTTCCAAATAGGGTTGCATTCTAAGGTTCTGAAGGGACATGAGTTCTAAAGGGATACTATTTAACCCAGTCCATCTTCTTACCTAAATGGTGATAAAGGACAGTTAAGAAACATTTTTTTCTATACTGAGTTTACTTATTCTTCTTTGGCTTATAGATTTTTTTTTTTTAAAATTTCAATATTTTATGGATCATTAAAAAGGATTTTGAATTTGAAGTATCATTACTGTTCTCTCATTGACCAAATCTAAATAATTTCAAAATTACAACATGTTTTTTTATGGATTCTGAGTGTCATGTTAGATAGGATACACCAGTTATAAAAATTTAACTAAAAATAAAGAAACTTGAATTTTACTTACCTTTCTACAAGAAAGTATTTTAATGGTTGTTAAAAGGTATTTATTTTTTCTGGTGCTTAATTTCTTCAACAGCAAAATTAAGCTACTAGTAATTAGACTACCTACCTCACAAAGCTATTAGGAAGATTAGATGAAGAATATTATGAGTATGGTGAATAGTATAAGTATATTGAAGAGTATTATGCATTATGAAAATTTAAGATGTTACTATTAATTATAACAACTTTAGTTGTGGTAAATAAGAATTGCACAGTTCTTGGCACATAGCATCAACTCATTATATTTGCACAACTGATACTGTAGATTTTGCTCAGTTATCATCTCCTTTGGGATCTTTTTCATATATAGTCTAGGTTGTCTTTCCCATGAATATTCTCCCATACCTTTGTGCTTAGAATAGAATATAGAACTTATCAAATGGTTTTATGATTATCTATTTACTCATCCATCTCCTCAAACAGACTAAAAGCCTTTTATGAGCAGGGACTGTGTTTTACTAACCTTTGAACCTTTATTCTTTAGCATGAGAAGATCAATAAATATTTGCTGGGTGAAGACAGTAGTGATTCATTTTTTATGATATACTAAAGGAAATTTTCTATCTTAATTAGTTTTTTTGAAAGCACACAATAGACTTCCTCTTCCAGATTAATACAGAAAGAAGAACAATAGTTGATACATTGCCCATCAAAATACTCATGAAAAATACAAAAAAAAAAAAAAAAAGGCACTGACTTTGTAAACTAAAGCTAAGAGAATTTGATAGATAAATTTTAGGACAATTTCAACTTGCACTGTGTGAGGATAGATTAAGAAATATGTTGCTGGATGCATACCACATAGTCTACCTTTTAAACCAGACTAGTATAAACAGCCTCAACTTTTATTCATCCCCACTGTAGGCCCCATAGAAAACACCTAGACCAGAGTCTTACTCCTTATCACCCTTGCACAAGAAGAAAAGAGAAATCGTACAAACTGTAACTCTTTAGCTAGCTAGAGGGCCTGAAATAGAAAAAAGTAGGTTCAACCTTATTTTGAATGAACAAATTAGATAAATACTTACTAGAAATTACAAACTGAACTAGCAGCTAGGCATATCTATTTTCCCTTTAAAGCTAGGTTTGAGAGAAATTACTAGTACCCAAGTGAACAGTGAGAGGATCTAAAGAAAGTACAAACTCAACTCTATTGGAACATTCTAAACAAAACAGTACTCTCTCCATGAAGGGATAAACAACAAAACAACGCAGTACCTATGCACTGAAAATGCAAAGCCATGAAATAGAGCATTACTCTAGAAATTCATTAGAAAAATATATTTATAAAAAAATGATATTCTATTGGGAAAAAAACAGAAGAAACTTTTAGAAGACAGCTATTTTGAGTCTTCAGAAAAGATAAAAGAAGAAATGGCCTCTATGGAACTAAGCAGGGAGATAAACTGAAATGAATTTAGAAATGCTAAAGCTGAAAAGAAAAACATGTGTTAGCAGAATTAAAATCTGCACTGGACATAAAAGAACAGAATTAACACTGTAGAAAACCAAATTAGTGTTAAGGAAATCAAACTTTAGACACCCCCACCCCTTAGAATACAGAGGACATTTCTGTATTCTAAGTCAAAGGACAGCCAAAGCTAAATTTGATGGAAAAGTTTGCATATTAAATTTAGTTGCACATGGAGAAATTGACACAACTTCCTCCATGTCAAGTCCAAATTTCCAAGAGAAAATCCCATTAGTCTCAGTAGTCTCTAGCGTCCAATCACACAACAAATACTAGCCAGGGATCTATGGTGGAGAGGTGAGGAAACTGTTAGTTTGTGGGGGAGGCATACTCCTACAAAACTATCTACTACAGACCCCATATATTAAATTAAAAAATTAGATAGGTAGATGGGTGAATAGATATATAGATAGATAGACAGGCACAAATATATATATGCATATAAATTAACCACCATCAATTTAATTAAATATTAATATTTTCTAAAACAATTCTTCCAACATGCATGTATTTGAAACATTTATTACTATTTTATTTATTAACTACGGACCACATTACCTTTTGGCTGGGTTAGATACACACACAAACCCTTGACAATCATTATTTTAATCCCACAAATACTTTTTTAAAGACAATATCCTAAGTGCCACTTGAAAAACATTAAAATTAGTAAAACATTTACTACTTTTAAAACAGTAAAATGTTATTACTTTCCAGGAGTTTGCAAACAAATAAATAATGAGAATAACAAGTGCACAATAAACTCTTCCAAATTCCTTTTTCCAAACTTAAATGATTCTTAAATTTCTATCATTCTTGTCCCTTCCTTCTATACCCCTCCCTTGACAATCATATCTGGTCTCACATCCTCAACTACTACCTATATATGAATGAATGCCAATTCTGTATTTCAGGTGCACTAAACTTCCAAACCTATAAGTTTTTGATGTCCTCTGCCTGGATGTGCCAATAGCCTTTCAAACATAACAAGTTAAGTTCATTATCTGTCCCTCCTTTCTCTAAACTTAAACTTCTGTTTCTATTAAAACTAATACCATTATCCCAAAGACCCAATTCCAGGTCTTATGATTGTTCTTGACTTTATCTTCTCCTGCATATACAATCAAGTACCAAATTCTGTTCAATCTACTCCAACAATATCAAACTCATACTCTCCATTTCTACTGCTACTTTTCTGTTCAAGTCCTTATTACTTTTGATGTGACTGTAAAGATTTTCTTCCAACTGTCTTTACTTCCATTTATTTATGCCCATTTTAGTTCCTTAGTAGTAAAAAAAAAAAATGGCAGTGAAAACTTACCTGCAAATATAATCACACATGGAAATTCTAGTTATATAAAATACATAAAGCTATTCTCATTATGTGACCTTTTAATAGATTTATTTTAACTTTGTTTCATTAAAATCCAAAATATACCTAATATGTCTAAAATAATAAAATAAGTTGCATCTCAATCACTAAATATCAATGGATTGCCAGAGAAATTCTGCTCTAGAAAATTAACCAATAAAAATAGTTCTGTCTTAGTATATTCCAAGCACTTTAAATAAAAGTAGATTCCTTGATGGTTGTGAGACTATGGGCAAATTTTTAAAATAAAAAAATGCTTTAATAAGCCTATAATTTTCAGTTTTAGTGTAAAAGGTTCCATGACTAGACATTAGTAGTCTAAATAATAATAGCTCAACTTCTTCCTAGATTATAATATATTGCTGCATGTTCTGTTATAGTAAGTATGAACCTGAAATTGAGAAGGATGAAAACTTGTGGAACATTTTGTCAGTATCATAGAGTAGTTACTGAAAATATAAAATTAGATTGTTGAGTTGCACCTAGTTCTGCCACATTATAGCTGCATAACTTCTAGAAAGCAAGTACAATGTGATCTTTCTACGAGTTATTAATAATAATCTCATCTGTAAAATGAGGATAATAATATCTGTTTGCAGATCAAATAATATAAAGATTGTGAAATCATTTAAAATGATTTCACAAAGCTATAAATACCAAGTATTTTATTATAGTTCTATGCTTACAATGTACGCTTGATGTCCAGAAACACAAACAAACAATAGAATAAAAAACACTGAAGAGGAGACCCAAGATGGTGGAATAGGTAAATGCCATGCTTGCGTTCTCTCACAACCACATCAAAATTACAACTGAACTAAAGAACAACCATCATTGAAAGTCACCTGAAGTTAAGCTGAACTGAAACCCTACAACTAAGGATATACCAAAAACGCCACTTCCAGATAGGTAGGAAGGGCAGAGACATAGAAAGGGCTGGTCCCACACCCGTGTGAGACCATTAAAAACCAGGGCAGGGGAGGATATATTGACTGCAGAGGTCCCTGAAGGAGAAGTGAGAGGTCCCAACTCCACACCAGGCTTCCCAGCCCAGAGTTTCAGTGCTGGGGAAAGAAGTCACCTAACTTCTGGTTGTGAAAATCAACAGAGATGGTGGCTGAAACACAGCAGCTGCAGTCCCAGGCACTCTTCTTAGAAGGCCCACAAAGGTACTTACTTGCTGATGAACTCGCTCTGAGCTCTAGCACTAGGGCAGCAACTTGGAAGGCACCAGAGACATGCAGGGAGGAACTGAGTTGTCTGGCTTTGGGTTGAGGGCTGGACGGATACCTTTCTCCTAGAGAAGATAGAGGAGCTGGCGGAAGCCATTATTTCTTTGTTGAGCCCTCCCACTCCTGGCGTGCAGACGCAGGGGGCTGTGTCTCTATCAATCTCACCCTGGTGATTCTGAGACCTGCCCCTTCCAACTTTCAGACACACTGAAGCCACTTCCAGTGGCTTTTCTGTACAAGCAACCTGCCTTGGCTCATGCTGCAGACATTCCTAAAATCTCTTAAAGGGTCACAAAAGCCAAACAAGCAGCACCTGGCTTCAGCATGTCCTGGAACTCTTGTTGAGCAGGCCTAAGGCTGACATTAGCCACAGCTGGCTTCCATGTGTGGCTTAGTCTCTTGAGGCACCTCCAAGCCCAGCGCAGGTGGTGGCCATCTGCAAATTGCCTTGTGGCTCATTTTAGGTGGCCCTGGCAGGGCACAGACTGGGGCTGAACTTGAACTGCAGTGGGTCCACTCCCAGAAAGCCTCAGGACTGGCATGCCCTGTGGCCAGCTTCAGACCAAGCCAAGCCAGAGCATCATCCAACCACTTCTGGGGATAACACATCCAAAGAGCAGACTGGGCATGCACCAGAGTCCAGCTAAAGTAAATCCTGCTCTGTAGAGCCAGCCCCTGCACCAGAGCTCCTCCACTATAGTCACAGTCAGTCCTCACAACCAATGAGCCAGAGGTCAGTCCTTCCCAATGATGTGCAAACAGCAACAAGCTCATCCACAACAAGAGAGTACACACAACCCACATAAGGGACACACCTGGAGCACCTGGCTCTGGTGACCAGGGAGACTGGGCTACTGGGCCACAAAGGACACTTACTACAGAAGGCCATTCTACTAAGACTGGGAGACATAGAAACCCTACCTAATACATGGAAACACAGAGAGCCAGCCAAATGGGGAGACAAAGAAATATGTCCCAAATAAAAGAAAAGAACAAAGTTCCAGGAAAAGAACTAAATAAAATGGAGATGAACAATCTGGTTATAGGGATGCTCTGTGATCTCAGGGAGGACTTCAACAAAGAGATATGGAACATAAAAATAGAGATAGAAAATACATAAGAGAAATGGTCAGAAATAAAGAATATAATAACTGAAATGAAAAATAATTAGAGGGAATCAACAGTAGATTAGATGAAGCAGAGGACAAATCAGAAATTTAGAAGATAAGGTAGCAGAAAACACTCATACAGAACAGCAAAAAGAGAAAAGAATCCAAATGAGAAGAGTTTAAGGGTCCTCTGAGACAACATCAAGTGTATCAACATTCACATTACAGGGGTGCCAGAAGGAGAACAGAGAGAGCAAGAAATTGAAAACCTATTTGGAGCAATAATGATGGGAAACTTTTCTAAGCTGGCAAAGGAAATAGATATTCAAGTCTAGGAAGCACAGAGAGTCCCAAACAAGTGTACCCCAAGAGGCTCACACGAAGACACATCATAATTAAAATATCAAAAGTTAAAGACAAAGAGACAAAAGTCAAAGCAGCAAGAGAAAAGCAGTTAGCTACTTACAAGGGAGCTCTGATAAGGCTGCCAGCTGGTTTCTCAAGAGAAACTTTGCAGTCAGAAGGGATTGGCACAAAATATTGAAAGTGATGAAAAATGAGAACCTACAGCAAAATTGACTGTACCCAGTGAAACCATTATTTAAAATCAAAGGATAGATAAAGAGCTTTCCTGACAAGAAAAAGCTAATGGAGTTCATTAGCACCAAATCAGTATTACAAGGAATGTTAGAGGGATTTCTTTAATATGAAAGAAAAAGATTAAAAATATGAATAATAAAATGGCAATGACTACATATTTATGAATAATTACTTTAAATGTAAATGGATAAAATGCTCCAATCAAAAGAGATAGGGTGACTGAATGGATAACAGAAAACAAGCCCCTTCATATGCCTACAAGAGAGACTTACTTCAGATTGAAAGACACACAGAGACTGAAAATAAAGGGTTGCAAAAAGGTTATTTTATTAAAATAAAAAAAAAAGATTTGGGTGGCAATACTTATATCAGACAAAACAGTCTTTAAAACAAAGGCTATAACAGAGACAAAGAAAGACCTAGTAATCCAACTTCTGGGTATTTACCAAAAGAAATCCAAAATCCAAATACACATACTCATGTTCATTGCAGCATTATTTACAATAGCCAAGATATGAAAGCAACCTGAGTATCTCTGAATGGATGAATAGATAAAGAAATGGTGCTACATAATGGAATTTGAAGTATCTGTAAGAAATGCACATGAAGGCGTTCCTTAGGCGGCTGTCAATAAACTGGAGAGAAAGAAAAATGTCTGAATTTAAGATCATCAGTGATCTCGAACATTCCCTCTTTAGAATGGTAAAATGAGCTTAAGGGCAAAATACGGTAACAACAAAAGAGAGCGTCAGAGAGACAGAGAGGTGCACCTTCTGTTTCTTGCCTCCTTCAGGCAGTAGATAAACATGCAGGAATGTTGGGAAAGGTAAGCTTTTATCTGAGCCTGTTTCCTACCCCCACATCCCAAAAAATAGATGCTTTGCCGTTAAGGCAAGGAAGTAGCACTTGGTCACACAGAAGCTTCTGAACATACGTGACTTAGGGTCTGAAGTTTCCTCAGGTGGAAATGGGAGACCACTGAAGAAAAATAAGACGATCACAGTATTCACAGCATTGATCTTGCATAGCTATAGGAGGTGGATTTTTTTAAAGGAGTTATTCACGCAGGAAAAATCACAATATCAGTTGGAATTGGGTGAAGAAGAAGGGGCTACCGGAGGCATCTGGAGATATTCGTATTACTAATACACACATTGCCTCAATTTCCTCATATGTAAAATGGGTTACGATGGTACCTGTCTCATAAGTAAATAGGTTTGTACACGGCTAGGCATAAAGTAGGTGCTCAATAGGTGTCAGATGAATGAATAATGAATGAAATAAAAAGGAATTCAACTTGTAGCCACCACTAAACACCACCATTAGTTTACTTGAACCACGTGTTTGTTTTTTATCTTTTTAAAAAACTCGGTACAATCCACCCTCCTAGAGACTGTGGTATAGGTAGTAAACCCACATTTTGAAAAAAACCAAAGGTCATCAATAGTCACGCTTTCTCTTCTTGAGCCTACTCAGGATGGTAAATGAACTTTAAAGAATTATAATACAAACATTAACAAAATGAGGGGCCCACTGTCTTTTTCCTCCTTCAGGCAGTAAGTGAAAATAAAAACCCAGATGTGAACATCTTTCAGTAAAGGACGTGGGTTTTACTTTTGTTGGTTGTCTCAGAGGAAGTGTAGAATTCATTACTTTCATTTTCTCTTAAATTTTATACTAAGACTCTCTGTTGAGATTGAGAGTTTCACAAAAAACTCAAAGGAACGATATCAAGGAAAAAAGGGAGACACAAGTCAGTGAGATCTGCTTTAGGCAAGAGGGGCTTCTGAAGACTCTTGGGGATCAGATGGTCTCCATCATACAGACGTTCCAGAATATGAATCCATGATTATATTTGCAATGGCCAGTTACAAAACTGACAAAGACTACAGAGTCTAGCACGTAGGGCTACCCAAAAAGTCATTGAAGAAAAGACATAGAGTTGTATATAGTCCAACTCTGCTATCATTGTTTCTTTTGGGTTATCACTAAAAATAGTGGTAAAAGTTTCCAACTTAAAAATACTGCTATGAACCTACAGGTTAGCCCCAAATGTAGATGACAGAATGGAAGATGGCAAACCACTTGCATTTTCTTTTCTTTTGTGTGTGTGTGTGTTAACAGAAAAGTTAAGAGTTTATTTGTAAAAGAAAGTACACTCCAAGACGTGGAGCAGGCTGAGCCAAGAGCAGCAAGCAGCCCACTTGCATTTTCTATGACTATTTCTGAGACTCCAAGAAACTTCCAGTAAACTCAAAGCTTTGACAAAAATTCATTCAGCAGGGACTCAAGAAACTTTCATGGTGGATTGCTCAAACTTTAAGAGAAATTGGTGACACACTGAGAGTGATCTTTCAAGCTACATTTAGATTCAATCATTACAGAAAAAAAGCAGGAGTGGACTGGGAGAAATGATCAACCTAGTCCATTAAAACCAGGACTGTTAAGCCCTCTTCAGTATAGAGAGGCATGGAACTCTCCCTCCAACTGCATGGGAATCAATCTTGCATCTTTGTGCTTATTTTAGAAAAACACGTAGAAGGAGGACAAAATAGTACAATGAAACACTTTAAGTGTCAGCAAAACTACTGTAAGGTTTTATTCTAGGTGACAATTTCCTGTTTGACTTTAAGAAGTTATTTTATTTTGTTGGGCTAGCCATATATTTTTTAAAATAGGATAAAAAATCAGGATAAACATAATTATCTTAACTAATGCATCTCATTTGTAAAGATTAATACCCTTAGCTTTTTAAACCAAGTATGCTTTACCCATACAAGAAAATTACTATCATTATTCTTTATGAATTTAAATGAGTATAAATCTATTTTTCCAATCCCTGTCTCTTCATTTTAATGTTAGCTTTCCAACACTTAATTTTTTCTTCCAATTTCCTAAATGCCTCCATGCCTCAAGTTCCACCCTTCTTGGCTCATGTATTTTATACACAGCATGTCTAATAAATGATATCACCATGAGCTCACAGGACCACAAGCTTAGACCTGTTACACTACTGGCATTTTGCACTTTTACTGTCATTCTCAGTTTTCAACTTGGCCATGCCACAATTAAAGTGGGTGGAAATATTAAATGGAATTGAGTATACCAAAAAAGTCGTTCTGGGTTTTTATTTGTTTGAATCTGGGAAGGAGTGAGTGTAAGTAAGGATACTTCAGAAAAGAACATAATTTGCCACTGAGGAAAGGAAAATGGCTCTCCCGTTGTTTCAGGGCAAGTGAGGATTCCACCAGGTACTCCAGAAAACAACAACAAATCCTCCCGATAGCACCTTCCTGCCCTTCCCCACGCCTCGACGTACCCCTCCTCCCCAATCTCCAGAGTGTGAAAGCTGACACTGTGGTGGGTCTCCAGTGCTGGGGAGCTGGCCT
Organism: Lyroderma lyra; assembly: GCA_004026885.1. NCBI lineage: Eukaryota > Metazoa > Chordata > Mammalia > Chiroptera > Megadermatidae > Lyroderma > Lyroderma lyra. Next base: position 201,989 of record PVJL010001017.1, on the reverse strand, counting down.
TAAGTTAATGGGACAACTGCTATGGCTGGTGGCAGTCTGCACCCCACGCGGTGCAGCATTCCAGTCCCTCCACCGCAGCACGCGGGGGAGTGCGGGGCAGCACTTCTCTGCCCTTCTGTTCTCACCCGTGACATCTGCAAATGCCTGAAGGAAGACAGAGACACAGGGGTCCCTGGTTTTCTTAGTGTCCCTACCACATTCCTCTCTTAAGGTCCATTCTTTCATCCTAAAGAGGCGAATTGCTTTCTGTAATTTAAAAGATAACATTCCTTTGGTATCTTTTAGAATTGGCTTCTCTGTGATTCCGCCGCGCCACGCATACATCTCGATTAAAGGGCATCTCAAAAAAATATATATATTTTTAACAACAAAGTATTAGGGCTTTAAAAGATACGTCAACATAATAGCTGGAGATAAAAAGTTCAGATTAAGATGTCACATTAAGGACTCCAACTCTTCAGAGTAAATACAACTAAAAACAAAATAAAACAAAACAAAAATACCGCATGCCCAATGAACAAAGCTGCTTTCCCAAAGCGCACGCATCTAAATCAAATCTCCCTTACACCGTTTAAAAGTATCAGTGTTCACGTTTTCCTAAACACGAGTCCAAAGTAAGTTATCAAAAAACCGAACATTGCCACGAAGGAGACCTCCAGGGCGCCGTGAATAGATTCAGCTCTCCACGCAGAGAAATGGCATCATGACCCCCTTCGGCTGATGCAGATTGCAGTGGGAGACTGTTCGCGAGCGAGAAACCCGAGAGCCCACCGCAAAACACTTTAATAGGGGAACCGACAAAAGACGGCCAATGACTTGGAGAGTTCTGGAGGCTGTCTCCCAGGCCAACCAGAGCGTCTTATCAGGACCGACTTCTGCCCCGACCCCGCGGGGAGAAGCGGAAAGGCTGGGTCTGGCGAGCCCCGCTGCGCAGTGCGCACTGCGGCGGGAAAGCGCAGGGCTGGCGCCCGCCAGACTCCAGATGGACTCGGCTGCGGCGGCGCGCGCCCCGCTCCGCGCCGTTCCGCGCTCCGGGTTTCCGCGGCCACCGGCCCCGCACGGGAGAGCCCGGCCCGGCGGGCAACGTCGGCGAACCGTGTCCCGGGAGTCCCGAGAGCGCTCGTCTCCTCTGAGCAACCTTCCCGAGGCGTCTGGCCCAGGGAGGCGTGCTCCTGGGCCCTGGGCCGGCCAGGTTGGCATTGAGCGGGAGGCCACGGCCATGGCGTCACCGCCCGAGACCCTCACCTAGCTCGAGCTTTCGATTGCCACAGACTCCTGTAGCAGAAGTTTCCCCTGGTCTTGGCTTAAGTAGCCTCAAGTTCTTCCAAGCCGACGCCTCCGCTGGCAACTAGGAGCAGCTCTCCTGGCAGCGGAGATTGCTCAGTCTGGAGCCCCTTTGGCACGGGAGATGCTCTTGGGGTCCTCAGAGCAGAAAGGTTAATTGCAGTGTTCCTGGTGAGGAGGTGTGGGAAGCTCTTGGCGGCAAATCGTAACGCTCTCCGCTTAAGGAGAACGTTGATCTTCACTCCCCCTCCAGAACTTCTCTTTCTTGGAAATAAAATTCCCACCTGAAAGTAAACCTCAGCAAGGGTTTTGTTCACTGCATTACCTGCAAGGCAGACAACAGTGAGTATGTATGAGGTCAGTAGGTAGAGGGTCAATGAAGAGTTGTTGAATGAATGCAAGTACGAACATACACACTTGAAGAAATCTGATCAGGTTGGGAACGATTGTGGATTCTCCTTGCTTTCCTGGTAGGGAAGCCACCAAACATTTGCTGGGCACTACTCTTTGCCAAGTCTTCTAGGCTTTGGCAGGCCACTGGGGAGTCTGGGAGGGCTGGCGAACGTACGTTTCATTCAAGGACACAAGCCTGATTCCAAGGATGGGTCATACCCTCCCCTCCCGTCCTCCTCCATCCCACTCAAAGCCTATTCAATAAGCACTAAGTGCGTAAAGAAGGTGCTTATTAGACGTCTGTCGATGGTGAGCCCACTTTGCCCAAGATCACACAGGACAAGATGCCTAAGACCCAGCTCCGGCTCTCTCTCTGGGGCAGGACCCTCCTGGGCACTGGGGTACTACAGGGCGCGGCTCCCAGTCCTCCCAACTCGAGGCCCTCAGATGAAATGGTCCAGGCAGAGTGCCCACCATCAGGGATCCTGCACCCGGGGTCCAGTAGACGGGGCTCACAGCTTGCCGGGAACGCTCCCTTCGTAGGAAGGGATTTCTGCAGTTCCCACCTTCACCTTACAGCCTGACAAAAGGTGAGCCGTGGACCCTCTAGGACTGAGTGAGGCGGGAAAAGCAGGCTGCACGCGTCCCTGGCCTCAGCCTGCACCACCAGACTCCGTGACCGCGGGGCCTGGAGAGCCCAAGTCGCCCTCCCTCGCGCCGGTCCAGGTGCGGCAGCTCAGGAAGCCAGGCTCCTTTTTTCTACTTTCCCTCTGAGTTTCTGCAAAAATCTGGAGACATGGAATTCCACCGCGGAAACTACGAGCTCCTCCAACTGAGCATGCGCCAATGCCAGGCCGCTTTTGGTCACCGGCTCCCGAGCTCTCCGAGCCGGGGCTGCGGAGCTGGAGGGGGCGGGGAAGGCGGAGCGGGAGGGGGCGCCTGGCGAGGCAGCAGCTCGCGCGCCTGCGCAGCCAGCTCCCGCGACCCCAGGTTTTCTATGGGATTCCCAACCTGCGGCAGAGACTTACCCGAGCGTGCTGCGGCGGCGCCTGGGCTGGGAAGGCGCGATCCGAGAGCGACTTAAGCAGCCGAGAGCTCCGGAGTGGGGAGAAAGAGCGCGGGAGAGCCACGCGCAGAGACGGCAGAACCGTTTCTCCGAATTTTCTATCTCTATACATAAGGAACTGTTGAGTTTTGTCATTTTCGTTAAGTGACCGTGCGCAGCGCTATAACTGTAAGTGAAAAATCACAATCTTCGTTGCATTTCTGCATGTGTGGTGCGGCCAGTTGTCGGGGAGATGCTTTGGCTTTTGTCACATGCTTTGCATAGATGCGTCTCCATGCATGGTGACAATTGGTGTGGTTAATGCTGGCGATCTGAATGCGCTGTTAGTTCCGCGGGGACCTTTTGGGATAATGGGGGAGGGGAAGAGGAGTGTTTGCATGCGGCGTGTTTGGGGGCTGTCTTAGGCTGGATGCACGGAAGGCGAAGCAGAGGTGCTTTTTAAGTTTAAGTCTATGAGTAGGAGGGTTGCCTTCCCAGAGACTTGAGTCAGGGAAGACTTGAGACCAGGCCGATGGGGAAGTTTTCCGGTCGCTAATAAAAGTATTGAGCGGCTGCAGCCCCGGACCAACCTGTCATTCGCGGGGTTGCTGCACCATCTTTCTCGCCGTGGAAGAGCAGGGAAGGTGTTTGCCCAGTAAGACTGAGCGAACGCGCCGCTACGGAAATCAGGGCTGGTTTCCAAGCGGGATGCTCGTGTTGAGAACCCCGAGCTCGGCGCAAAATGAGCACATTGCTCTCAGGACTGAGAAATGAGTAGATCATTTTTCGGTTTTGATTTCTTGTCACGACGGTGAATGGGCAAAAAACCGGGAAGCTACTCAGCCGCACGGTCAGCTGTCTGTTTTGGACAGTCTGAGACACAGAGCGGCTGCAGAGGGGGTCGGACCCAAACGAGCTACCCACCTTTGCCTCCCGTATTCGCATTCCGGAGGGCTTGGCTGGGAAATGGGAGCCCAGACGTGTTACATCTGGTGGTGTTTCTTTAAAGGAGAAAAGGTCGTTTTGTGTTTTGAATTAAAATGGATTGTTCCTTGCCCAGAAACGGAAGGAGGGTCTCGGCAAGGTCACCCCCTGTGGACCCTGAGGTACCGGTGACTGGGGAGGCGGCGGCAGGAAGCGCTGATTCTCCCTGCGAGGGTTCAGCACTGCGTTGCACGGATCGTGCCCTGTGTGATGCGAGAGTCGGAATCCATTTTTCTAGAGTTGCCCTCCTGTCCATATTTTGGAGACGAACATGAAATGCAAATGCTGCGGGTGTAGAAAACAGAAGTGTATACTGTATGGGTGACACTTAAAGTGAGCCACTTTAAGACAAGAGAAACAAGGGAGTTGAATTTCTACGTATTAAATTTTTTAAAGAAATTTCAGATTGAGACACATTAAAAATGCAACTCTTGTGAACGCGCGTGTGCCTCCACCACCTCCTGAAGTGCCTGCACGTGTGCGTGGTGGTGCGGGGGGAGGTTCTGCATCACTGAACACCACTCCCGAGTGCACGCACTTGCAGCCTGGGTGTTTAATAGCCCCAGAAAATGCTGCACTGAAGCAGGCTGGCAGAACGGCATGAGGCAGGCGGCCGAGACAAGAGCATGGCCAGTGTGTGCTGAATTTCCATGGGGAAAGCAGGTGCAGTTTCTGGGATGAAATGAAATACATCTCCCCCCAAATAGGGCAGGTCATAGGGCTCTTTGGCCCTTTAGTCAGTGCAACTATTCGGAAGCCCTCAAAGGAATTAATAGTTGATTTAAAATTTTAAATGTATGAAATTTGAAATAGAAAATGCGAGAATATCCTCTCCTTGGAAACCCACATATAAATCGTACAGCCTTCTCTGCCCCTCCCTTCTTTACACCAGAGCAGAAGGACCAGTCATTTGTCACAATTGAGCCATCCTCTCCTTGTCATCACGGAGTCGAAGCAGCTCTGTGAGGGTGCTGATGTTGATAAACGGATGGAGGAGGGAGAGGGGGGATCTGCTTTTAAGCTCACAGTGTTTGGTGTCAGATACCCCGGTTCACAGGTTGGCAGTTATAGAGGGTCACACTAGACAGAGACCTTTAAAAGCATCTAGTCCAAACTCCTTGTCTCATAGATGAGAAATTGAGGCCCTGAGCCCTGAGTTAGGGAAACGTCAATGAACTTCTAATCTATGGAACAAACAATTAAAAAGTAATGTTGAGTGGAAATGTTCCCTTCTCATGTTTAGCATCCTCAGTGGCATTGCTGAAATCTTCAATTAAATAATTCTCTGCCCCCAACACATCCTTCTAGACAAGTGACACACTGTCACTTCTCTGCCTCTCCTTTCTCGTAAGGTCTCTCTCTGTCTCTTTCCTGTTGCCCCTCACCTCTTATAGACCCCCGCCCCCCCCCCGCCCCCCGCCGTTAGATGTTTAGTCTGGCCTTCTTCTCTGCACTTCAGTCAGTTTCTTCAGAATTCTTGGAGTTTTTTGAGAGAACTGGCTAAATCAGAATTGTCAGCTCCTGTTTGAGGACTGCCCAGGCCCACCTCCATCTCCTGCCTGCTTCATTCCCAGAACCCTCCGGGGAATCCAGCCTTCAGAGACGCTGCAGGCACCAAGCTCACTCTTCTGCTGTCTTGTCTCCCCCTAAAGTGCTGCAGCCCCGGGGGCTGGGGCCTTGTGAACTGAGGAGGCTGCAGTGTGAGCATGCCCTGGGCTCTGCCAGCTCACATCTGGCTCCTGGAAGGCAGAGCCCAAATCCAAGATGCCTTCTCTGGCCTTCACGGAAATCCTCCGAATGAAGACACCTGCAGAGAAGGGGAGGCGTGGGGGGCGGGAAGACGGAGGAGGGCTTGACTGGTTTTACCTGGCCAGGCTACAGAGGCCAGCAGTGAGCCTGTGAAGCGCTTGCACAGCTCCCTGCTCTGTTCTGCTGGGCAGGGACTGCAGCGCAGGCAGTAAAACCTGCCTAATGGGTCCTTCTCTTTCCTCCTGTCTTGCTCCCTTTCCCTTACTTGCTTTCTCTATTCCTCCTGTTCTTCCATAAACATTTCCAGAGTACTTATACAATAGAGCTGTAGGCTTTTGAAAGATAAATCATGCAGGCCCTCCTGTTCCTTCTTCAAAAATGTAACCTCCCAGGCACTCAGAAAGATAACCGAAACCACCACAATGTCCCCTTGAGGGGAATGTCAGGAATTCTTACTTGAAAGAGCTGAGGCCTTAGGGCAGGCTGGAGGAAGAAAGAGTCTGAGTCTCTCTGTCATTTGAAAGAGTAACTAATGCCCTTGGAAGTCGTTGAGGAAGCTGAGGAAGCAAGGTGGTGAGTTTCTCAACACATTCACCAATTAACAATTTAATTTCACCCCTCTTCTCATGGTAAACCTTTACTGAATTGGGAGGAGCTCTGTCTTTGTTAAGAGCCTGTCCCTAACATATACTTGTCAGATGTCACCTGGTCTTGCTGTGCCTTCCTGGAAACAGGTATGTCTAGGCTATCCTGAGCACCAGGTAGTCTCTGCAGACAGCAGAGACTTGTAGCTGCTAAGTGCTCTGCTCTGATTTGATTTGCTGGGCTGTGAACCTCACTGTGTAATAGGATAACTTGATGAGAAATGCTGTCTTGGGCAAGCTATAGGTTTTCTGTTTGGGTTGCATGTGGATATGGATTCCAAACATTGCTGAAGAGTTCCCTGAGAAGCTTCATGGGGTGACAGAATAACATCAATATCAAATGGATGGTTTCCTAATTTACAAGAGCAATATATTTTAATGTCATGGTAAAGGTCCTTTTCTTTGTATTGAGTGATTTTCTATGCTCCTGAGATTAGTGATCTTTTAGGAGGATAGGAAGGTTCTTTTTATAGAAGGAATCACAATTCAGTTAACCTAAGGTTGAAATTGATGATGTCCATCTTACTTACGTTTAGTAGATACAACTATATTAATTTTTCTAAAGCATCAAGTGATAGAGATGAATTAATAAATGATTGCTATTCTACTATCCCAGTGGTTAAGTCACATAATTAATAGAGTACATAAGCTGTATGGGATCCACATAAATTGCCTAATCCATCGCTCCAATACATAATAAATGCAGTATATTAAGGAACATTTTTATCTGAAAGACACATCTACAATATGAAAGCACAGACCATAAGGGCAGAAATTTTAATGACCTTTTTCATATTTCCACAACATCTGTACAGTGTCTTCTATAGTAGATATTCTGTATTTGTCAATTAAGTATTTGTTCTAACAAGAATCAGGTGTATGCACCTTGCTAAGTATATCAAGAAATGAATCATTTCTACTAAACACATGTGCATAACTAACAATACTTTAAATATCTTTATGTTACTAAAAAGAAAGCTAAAGATTATTTTACAATTTATTTTCAGGAAAATAATTATAATCCACTCACATGAGTATCTTTCCTGTTATCTCTAAATAAAAATCTAAGTTATTTTTACCTATTTTAAAGAATTGGTATTAATAATTCAAAGAGGGAATGGAAGCCTAGACTATGGTAGGTAGCTTTGGGTACCACTCATTTAGATCTGAGTCTCTTGAGCTATGGAATTATTTTAACATACTCACACTGTGAAGGGACCACAACACGGCATTTCTCATTTACAGTTTGTTTCTAAAGATAACTTATGCTCTCTTAAGTGAATCAAAATAGCCTGAGTTGCTCACAGCTTGATTCATTGAGAACTTCACAAATGGGGACCTTGGGGGTGTTTTAGAAACTGCTTAATGAATGAAACAGAAGTGGAATAACAAATTACTGAAGAATCCTCAAAGAGGCTTGACACTCTAATAATAAGGTGCCCGTGAATACATTAAGGAGATATTCTATACCCTCATCAGCTAACTTAAAGTGATTCTTAGCCCTCTTGGGGTTTCTCCACTGCCTGCCTTCACTGCAGTGCCAGCACAGATGGCCTGCTGCGTAACCACCCGTTGTTTATATTTTTACTACACAGCGCACTGCATCTCTTACCATTTGTTGGGTTATTTTCAGGTGAACCATTTATTTCCTTTTGTTTTAAATTACAATTAAGAGTTAAAGTACTCTCTTTCCAAGTCGCCTTTAAGCTCAATAGAGCTAATGCAATATTTGCTGAGCGTTTTATAAAAAGTAGGTATCTCTTAATTAAGAAAGATTTCATTTTTATGAAGTATTGTTCATAAAAAGTGAATTTAACAAATCAGTTAAATTTGCTTACAATTATTATAGAGCTATAGAATGAATCCTATTTTTATTTATTCTTGCTCATATTGGGACTTTGCTGAAAATAGGAATCTACCACTTTAAATGTACTTTTTTCCTGCTTTCTTTGCATCTTGTGTATTATCTCTGAGGCTCTGAAAGACTATCGACTTTTGAGAAGCTGAATGTAAATAGTTTTTTTGCAAATCATTAACATGTTAAATGTGCTTTGGATGTTGGGTGAAGTTTTTCTAATTCAAACAACTAGACCCTAATATTTCTGTTGTTTCATATTTCAAAATGTTTATTGCATTTGAAGGTTTCTTATAATAGTAGAGTCTGGTGCTGCAGGAGTCCCTGGTATTTTTTTGCATTGATTTTATTAATTCCTGATTAATATGTTTATTTCTGATTTCTTGAAACCCAATCTTAAATTATTAGTGAATGTCCCACTGAAGGCCCATTATTAATACAATATTTTATTTTTAATATATCCAATAGTGCTGTGCAAGTCTGACTCAGTTAGCAACTTCTTTTTATTGGAATTCTTTGGAATTTGATACTATGAGTTAATGGAAGACTTTCAATTTTGTTTATTGCAGAAGTTCAGGTGTTTTTTAAATTTATACATAATGGGCTTGATGTTTGCTTTCTTGCTTATATGGGAAACTGTATGAAAAATAAAAAGAAATTGTGAAATAAGTTTAAATTGTATACAAAATTGTTTGTTTTTCTTTTAAATGTTTATAAAGGTATTCCTTTCTCAGAGTGAGATAAAAACCGTCCATTTAATCTTTCCTCATTTTTAGTGTATGAATGAGATATTTCCTCAGCCCTTACTAACGTTTCAACTGACTTCAAAAAAATGAGAGGAAATGTAAACAAGAGTTTTAAGCTAGATATACTTACACAAAATCCCAAGTTCTACAGTGTATTCCATCTATGACCTTGAATAAGTTCTTTAACCTCTCAGCCTCTTTCCATTTAAAATAGTAGTTTACAGTATTCTTGTACAGAAATGGAAGACTATAAAGAATGTAATGCCTCATTATGGAAAAGGTACAATAAATGATAGGTATGATTATCATCCTTTTCATGAAAAATCAATGGTTCATAAACCACTTTAGTCTCTGAATTATAGTAATCCCATTCATAGGGGACCTCTGAATAAGGAATTGAGCTATTAAGAGCAGTGAACAGTTAATAATGTTTAACCTACCTTATAAAACAAGTATCTATTGAGTGTGCCAAGCACTGTGTAGTTACTGTGGAACCAACATTAAATAAGCTACAGTCCCAGCCTTCAAGGAATTGATACCTAACAAGGAAGACAGAGAAATACAATCCAGTAAGTGAAGTGAAATAAGAAGGTGATATAGATGCACAGAAGAGAGAATTTCCAGAAAAAATACCTACACTGAGACCTCAAACTTCCCATTTCTCTCATTATGTAAATGCATACCCTTTCTGTTATACTTTCCTTTACCATCATTATCCTACCATATAAATTGGGCACAACAGGATATGGAACTAAGAGGAGATTTTTAAGTTTATTTCCTTATTGAATACATTTTAAAGTGATCTATTAATTATTTTTAAATGTAGCTAAATAATATGGCCCTTGTTGTCTCCCAGCCAGGCCTCCAGTGAGTCACTGAACTTCAATAAAAGCATTTTATGATCCCTGTCTTTTGGTTTAAATATTATACTATAATACTTCTGTCCTTCAATACCTTCCAAAAGGGGGATTGCTATCTGATATACTCTCCCCTCACCTCCCTTATTATTCCAGCTAATTTTATGACTAATCTTCAAATAGTTTCCTGTGGGAGGACTCTTTTTGTGATCTACTTTTTCATTCTTTATTCCAGGGCTTTTGTGATAAGAAAAGTAAACCTACCCCCTTTCCTACTGCACTGAAAACTTGATTCCAGCCCGTCTGCACACTCCACACACACACACACACACACACACACTCTCTCTCTCTCTCTCTCTCTCTCTCCAAAATGGCCTTACTCTCTTTAGCTCTTCTAAGAGGCCTCACTTTTCCTAAACCTTTTCTCCCATCCCTCCTATTCCCGGCCCCATTTACTAGGGGATTTCAGATGTGTTTCTTATCCATGGTTCAAAAGGAGCATCCTTTTCTCCCTTTGAAGTCTATAAAAATTGTACCTAAATTCTGAGGTTCTTTTGTGTCATATGTAAGTCTTGGATGAGTCACAGAATTGGGTAGGACTCTTGGTTCGAATTCATTTGGGGGGCTTCTTTTCTCCCCTGTGAAATGGGGATAATTGGATGTCGAAGACCATATATAAATATACCAGCGAAAAGAGCTTAATGGATAGTAAATATTTCTTCCTCCCCCTCCAGAGCTCCACCTTTCCTCCTGCCCATCCTCAATCTGCATTTCACCATTTCTCCTAGTCTCGAAGTATTCTGCTCTTTCCTAATATATTTGCTCCAGTTTTCTGGTAGTTAAATAATAGCTAATACACACACGTCCCAGGCAGCATGGTGAGTGTGGTCTTAGAAAAGGTATACTAACGAAATCGGTGCCCTAGCTTAGACTCGTGTCCTTGCATCTGTTTGGAAAAGCTCTTCCATTTATTTAAGACATGCCTCCTACTGAGTTCCCAAAGCTTCTGATGACGAACAATCAGTTGGTCAACAGTCCTCACTGTCCCCCGCTTCCAGGTGATTTATCAAGCTCTTCATAAACAATGTCTGAGGATACCTGCCAGCCTGTAATTGTCTTCTGACCTTTATCCGCTCTCTCCTTCACCTTTTCCTCCGAGGCATCCTGAGTGCCTGTGAAACATTCAGCTACACCCTTACTTAACTTTGTGGCAGGTTTAGCCTATCACTTAATATCTTTTGTCCATTGTGTAAGTGCTGATCAAATAACACCAAATAAATGAGAGAAGGGGAGGCCTTCATGGTGCACAAGATCCATGTTACAGAACGTGTTCGAGTCTGGATTCACCTATGGAAGGCTTCGTTTGTTGAGAGTTTGTAGAAGTGTACGTGAATGCGTATTGGCTGAGAGCAGAGAACCGATCTCAAAGCAGGACTGAGGGAGACATGCACATACACACAGATACATACCTACATACATACGTGATATAGCACAGTAAGTTCAATGTCCTAGCCATAGAGAGTTTGACAAGTTTTTAAGCAAAATCTTTAAGAACAAATAGCTTCATTAACGAATCAGTATTTATGAGACATGACAAAGAAGGCCTATTGAAAGTTTCCCCATTCTAGATGAAGTGGCCGAGTTGAGAAGAAAGGATGGTGTAAATTTGGTGGAAAGACACTTTAGACTTTGTTTCTTTATCGAAATATTTCCAAGACAATCATAGTGATTTCCTCAAAGAGTTTTGTGACAGTGTTTTAAAGGACATAGGGCTCCTCACATCCCATTCTTAGATATTCCCTGTGCACATTTCCTACTAATAATATGTCTGAGTCGGCCTGTGGCAAAGACCCTAGTATCTGTTTGGCTTTGCTTAAACTTATGTTTCCAGTGTTTGTTCAGGGACTTACGTTCAAAGATAGTTATTACCATCTCCTGGGAGTTCTGAAGAGCTGCTTTAGAAGGACAAAAGCTGAACCACGTCATGGAAAGTACGTAAAACTTGGAGTCATCAGATGTGTTTCAGGCACCACAGCTGTGTAGTGGTCATCCTAAGTGTGCAGTCCGAGAAGTTACTTAACTTTGCTGAGTTTTGGTTTCCAGGTGTGAAAATAACGATGGGTCACCTACCTTCTCCAGCTGGCTTAATTCACAACTGAGCTGAGAAAGGAGAGATTGGATTAGAGATAAGTGAGAATTTATGTTTAAATTAGATTGAACTTTTTAATACCTAGAAACAACCTCTTGTCTGATACCTGAAAGTTACCTGAAAATACATAGATCAGCCCAATTTATCATCTTGGGATAGGAAGGGGCAACACAGTAGAGCCTGTTTGAAGCGGTAATGAGAGAATAAAGCTACATACAGACAACTCATTCAAAAAACTGGTTTTAAAAATAGCAATACAAAATGGCACATGATTCATTCATAAAATAAGAAGTGTAGGCGAAGGAGAAAAGTGAAAAGGATCACGTTTTCCCAAAGAGGTGCCCTGTGGGAGGACCATGTGCTCAGAAGGTTTATGGCATTCATCTTTGGCTCTTAGCCAAATTCAGATTCTTTGAACTTTGGAAGATATCTCTAGGCTAAGTCTGAGAGTGAGGAAATGAAAACAGAGACCATTTATACTTTGTAATCATATTAACTAGTAATGTTGTAAAGAACTTAGTGTGTAGAGGGCACTGAGGTGCATACTTATGCACAGTACTTCATTGAGTCCACATTACAGCTCTGCAAGGTATGCTCATTGTATGACTGCGTAACTGTGTCTTAGAAAGTAGTTTGTCCAAGGTCACAGAGCTACTAAGTGATAAAAGTGTTGTTTAAATCCAGGACTCTCTAACAATCCACACAGGCTTTTTTTTTTTTTTAACTTCTTAATGTGGAAAGCATACACATTTGAGGAGAATAATGTAATGACTGTTCGTGTACCCATCACCCAACTTTAGCTATTATTAAGGTCACTTTTCTTCCCTTTTACCCCCATCCTTCCCCCTCCAATGGGTTAGTTTGAACAAATTAAGACATTATTTCATCTATAAATACTGAAATATGTATCTATAAGGACTCTTTACGACATGTCCACAATACTGCTACATACCAAAAATATTAACTTAATATTATCAAATATTTCATAAGAATTGTTATAGTTTATCTTAATCAGGATCCAAATAAGGTCTACACACCCCAGTTGGCTAATAGACAGGAGCTTGTTACATAAGACATGCTTCTCACTGGAGAGAAGTATGACATGGATAAAAGAGACAGGGCTTCAAAGCCTAGTTACTCTGAGAAAGTGATTTAACATTTGTAAAATGGAAATTATATCCCTGAGATTAATTGTGAGGATTAATAACATAATGTCTATGAAAGTGCTTAGCACAGTCTCTGGCATGTATAAGGTCTTCAATGAATGCTAATTTCCTTTCCTAAAACAATTTAAAAGGGGAAAAAAATGGAATAGTAGGCCAAGAGCTTGAGGAAACTTCTTGAAGTGCCTTGGCTACTGATTCTTGGAGATCACTCCCATTTTGTTCCTGGATGGAAATTTGACCACAGTGGTGCCAAAATGGCTAATGACTAAGGGCTCCCAATCCTCCCTGTTGACATGTTTATAGTTCTGTACAGTTTCCCACATGAAAAGGGAGGGAATTTGTAACTTTAAAATGATGTCAAATTCAGAAAAATGACAATATTGTATGATATTTTTTACTTCGTGTCAATTAAAAATCATCAAAAAAATTGAAATATGATATGCTAGCAGAGGTTAATATGTTACAGAGCTAACAATTAAAAACACAAATAGAGGCAATTAATCTGATTTAGATTTGAGTTTGCTTTTTGTTTCTGTAAACTTGGACAAGGGTCAGTTTCTTAGCATATAAAATAAAAGTTCTGAACAAAATAGTTAAATAATCTAAAGATTAGACATCAGTAACATGGGAAAATGGAAATAAAACTGAGCTATTAGTCTGAACCAAATTTGGATTCTGATTCCATCACTTCATGGCTATGTGGCTTTAGGCGAATAATTTAATCTCTCTGAGCCTTGGTCTTCCCATTTGTTAACCATAAATTATAATGTCTCACAAAATTGTTGTGAAAATTAGAGATAACAAATATTAAAGGATTAGTAGGACACCAGCATTTAATTGACACTCAGTTTTTCATAATGAAGTAGTACCTGCTGTTCTCGAAAAGCTTTTAATTTCGATTGACAAATTACATGTCAATTCATAATCAAGAAGTATACATTTGAGTATGGCTGACATGCTGTGTCCTGCATTGGGTGCATCTAAAACCATGAGTGAAGGTGATGGGTACTTTACCTAGAACGTAAAAGTTTGAATGTTTTGCAAAGGCTTCTAGAACAGTGACAGTAACATAATGTCGTACGGCTGGTGCCTGCTTATTTAGAAAATGTGAAGTGAGCGGCTCCTTCTGCGTCATGGGGAACCACTTCTCCCAATGCCAACCAGGGTTGCTGGGAAGCAGTAGTCAGATTTTTGTAGTCCATCTGTTAGGGTGGGAGCTCACCGGGAGATGACGTCATAGGCAGAAGCCCAAAAAGTCACACAGAATTCCAGCAGGCTTCTCTGAGTGACCGGTTCCTGTGTAGAGAACCAAGAATCACACCATTTCTGTGAATTTGGATGGAGCTTGGACACCACTGATTGTTTTCATGTGACTGAGTTTGCTTTTATTATAACATTGAGAATATTCCAGTTTTGTAGTTGTCTAGGATTACACATAAGGGCCAAATTTTTCTTTTTTTATTGTGTAAAGGAGACAGAGATTACTGGTTTTTTACTTCCAAAAGACTTTTTATCTAGCTTTACAAACTCATTTGACTAAACTCTAAGGACCAGAATTAAAGAGGGTTGCTGTTGGCATTCCAGGTAATTCACTGAATAATACAGTTCTTTTGATTATCTACTTTTATACCACAGCTCTTCAATGAACTTGATTGAGAGCTGGGAATGTGCTCTTCTCAAGTACTTAGGAATACCTTCTCCTGAGTAAAAGGAGTAATACTTGTAGAAAATTTGGAAAGCAGAACATAGAAAAAGGAGTAAAATCACCTACAATCTGTTATTTATAGGTTATATTTTCCTCCTTTGTAAATATTGTTTCTAATTAAGACTATTCATTTCTTTAAAAATTGTGTCTTACTTTTTTCCCTTAGCATGACCCTTGCAATTAAAACTCTTCATGAATGTCATTTTAAGACATTATACTTCATAATATGTATGGATGACATTTACCTCACCATTCTCTTATTATTCTACATTTTAACTTTTTAAATACCACTGAGGGGAACATCTTTGTGCACACATCTCACTGCCACGTTAAGGGTAGCCCTGGACAATGTCCTTGGCATAGATTGTTAGGCATCTCTAGCAGAATGAGTAATTAGTTTGAACCCAGGCTGGCTGCTTAGCAACAGAGGGTGAGATTCTAGAGAATAGTAGGCCTGAGGAGTCATAACATTTAGTACTTTGCAGAAAATTCATCTAAACTACTTAGTAATTTTCAGGGCCAACTGTAGAAACAGATGGCTACATTCCTTTTGGAAGCTTTGAAAAATCTCTTCTGATCAAAACCTATCTGCAATTGCCTGAAATTCCATCACTTCTGTCACTTTGTTTTGAAGCAGGAAATGGGAAAGAGAGCCAAATCTAGACCAACATGCCAGAACACTGGTTTACACAGTTTTAATGGCATGCTTTGCTTTTATTATCATTCTCACCATTACTACTGCCACTGTCATCACCACCCTCTTTCTTCATCAACATTTCTACCAGTGTTCTTCCTAACCAGTGAGTTCAGAGAAAGCAGCCCCTGGACATTATTAATCTTTGTGTCCCTCATAGGTCTAATTGAAGTGGGCCAGGTGCTAAAGGACTGTTAAAATGGTGGTATTTTGACCAAGCAGAATTACCTCCCTAGTATCTTTGCCTTTTAAAACATGGCTTCCAGCGAACTGGCCAATACAAACACGTCTGTGGTCCTATGTGGTTCAAGGTCCATGAATTCGACACTCTTGGTCTGAAAGAAAAGCTCCTGGATCCTGACTTTTGCTTTCATTTTAAGGTTCATTTTTCAAAGATTTCTGTGCCAAATGTAGGCACTGTCCATGTGCTAGTGAAAACCCAGCACTTATAAACCCATATATTTATAGCGGTTATTATAAGAACCATATTTATTACATTGAACTGTCATATATGGTTACATCCTAATAAAAAAATAAAAGCAAATTCTAAAATAATACCAATTCATCACGTCTTAAATCAATTGGACCATTGGAGTGACTGCCTTGCAGACATCATGGTAGAAGGAGAATCATGGCTGTAGTGTCACACAGACCTGAATTCAAACCCCAACATTACCACTCACTAGTTGCTGCTACCTTGCCTAAAAATGGAAACCATTAAGCCTGCCTTGCATAGTCCTTGTAGAGAGTAAATAAGATTGTGAATAAGGCATACTAGGACCGAGCTAGGGATAGAGTGAATGTACAATACCAGATAGTTGTCATTATTATTTTTTACAGTGATATGTGAATAACTAAGGCCTCTGGGACCTTTCAGGGTTTGTTTAAATATCAACAATGCTCTTAGACTGAACATCTATGTAATTTACTAGTGGATCCCCAGCGCTAAGTCCAGTGCATAGCACACCATAGATGCTCAGTAAACACGCATTGAATGAATCAACGAACAGTCAGCGGTCTCAAATGCTTGTCTAAGAGTTGGACTAGAAAGGTGGGAATTTCTGGCTACATGAGGAAGATACTTTATGGGCAAAAAGGCCTTACTGTTGCCTGGGTTTACTCACCTGAGTAATTCCCACTTTTGACAGATTCTTACACCTGATGATGTTCAGGTATTCTAAAACTCCCCACAGTTAATTAAGCAAAGAAGGGGAAAAGAGGGAGAGATGCTTTTTGAGGCGTGCAGTGTTTGTAAACACTCGAGGCACATGTCGTTTCTCCGTGCTAAGGACTCTACCAGGCACTTTGCTTTGCATACATATCATAGCTTTCATTTTCACAACAATTCAGTGGGATAACATTATTCTACTTTAGATGATGTTGATAATTGGAGGGGTCTAGTAATTTGCTTGAAGTTAGGAAGTACTCTTACTACTTATTTCACCTTGTTGCTTTTATTTTCACTATGTTGCCTTCATCTGAGGTATTATCTCTGTGTTTCATCAACTCATTCTTTTAACAAATACATATTAAACATCTATCATTTACCTAGTACTGCATACAAATAGTCATAATCTCTGCCCTCATAGAGATCAGAGTCTATTAGACAGATATTAAACAAATAATCACAAAATAGCATAAAATTACAAGTAAGATTAAGTACCAACAGAGAAAAATACACAGTGCTGCAAGAAAATGTTCACCGGGAGACCTATTTTAAGCTGTTTGAAGTAATAGATTCCAGGGAAATCCACTGAGGTCAAGCTTCCCAGCTCAGCCTCCTGGGGTTGCTGTAAAAAGTGTTTACAGTCACCGGGCCTTGAGAAGGGGGTGGTGGCTGCACGTCTCTTTGAGGAGAGTGGGCCTTGCTCCCAGGTTTTAGCATCTCCCTCTTTATCCATCACTCCCAAGGCCTCAGCAACGAGGACAACAGCAGAGCTGTTGCTGTCAGCACGTCTCCAGGAGAACCACACTCGTCGATGCAAACTGGCACAGTTTCCAGATGAAGAAATCAGCAAGCACCTATGTGTCAGGTGTTCTTCCCAAACCCTTGGTTACTTCCACGTGAGACAGACATGTGGTTCTTCAAACACGCCCAAGCGCCTCTATAATTCTAAGTTAAAAGTGGTTTTCATTTATTCAACAACTGTTTATTACATACTTACTATATACTCTGAGGTACAGACGTTGTCGTGCCCTCGCAGAGCTCACATTCCAGTGTTGGAGACAGATAATTGTTAGTCTGTTAAGAACAATCATTAGAGAAGCCTTAAGTGTTGTGGGAGTGCTTCAGGGGCATATAGAACCCCCAATCTCCATAGGGTGAGGATTGGAGATGGGATAATTTGGGGGATGCCAAGACTAGGAATTAGCTAGACAATAGGCAGAGGAGGTCAGGGATGCTATAATTGACAGAGGGAGCAGGGACCCAAGTATACAATAGTGGCAGAAAAATACTTTCAACTGCATGTGTCTGGCATGATGTTTTAAAGGATTAAAAAATCTTGGTTGAATAACATGGGCATAGTGTCGTAGAAAGAGATGTGGATTTTGTAATCAGGCTCTGACACAAAATATTCTGAGTTATGTGAATCATTTTACCTGTGAAGTTTAGATAACGATACCTATGCGACAGCACATGTTATCATGGTGATTAAGTTATAAATATTGCCACATCAGTATCAGTTGATGCATGGACTTTACAGGTGGTAGTAATGGTGGTTTTAATGATGAGATCAATAATATTCTCGTGGTTCATTTCTGTTGCTGTAGCTTCTAATCTGATTTAAGGCCGTTTGTTTCCGTTCCCCTGAAGCTAGCAAAAATTAAGAACTCTCTTGACTGTTGTATATTGAGCTCATGAGCACGTAGATAGGGGAACTTAAAGTTGGCTTTTCTTTCAAACAGTATGGCAGAGAAAACCTCTTTGCATTGATAGATGAAATGAGCACATCCATATAAAACTGTCAACGGCTGTCACCATCAAGAAAGGTAACTTGTGTTTAAAAAGTATAGAAAGTTAAGATACTTATTTTATAAATATTACGTGCCTACTCAGTACCGGGGACAGGTCTAGATACAAATAGTAAACAAAACAGGCCCCGTTCCTGCCCTCTTGGAGCTGACATTCTAGTGAAAGCAGAAGTCAATAAATAATTATATATTAATTTGATTATTTAATCAAGTAATATTCGATTAAATAATCAAATTAATAAATACATTAGCAAAGTTCAGATCGTTTTAAGGCTACAAAGAATATAAAAGTAATGGGATAATCACTAGGAATGTGTTGGGGGAGAGATGTTTTAATAATTTAAATAGAACAAAAGGGTCACATTTGAGCAGTGACTTAAAGGGAGTGACATCAGCCATGAAAGATGTTGGGAGAAGAGAATTCTAAGGGGAAAGAACAACTAACACAAAGGGCCGACCGTGAGAATAAACTTAATGTGTTAGAGAGAAAGTCACGAAGTGCGTATCACGGTGACATTGTAAATAAGGGAGACTGGTAGGAGGTAAAGCTGGAGTGGTAGGGTGACCATACACCCCAATTTGTTTAGAATAGTCCTGAAAAATGCTTGTGGTCCTGGTGTAAGAACACCTTCTTTCACTCTCAAAATGTGCTCTTTAGATAATAAATTATATGACCTCCCTATTGAGAGTTAAGGAGGGGCCAGATTATTTACATATAGATAGCAAATGAATAAAAACGTTAGAAACTAGCTAGCAAATGAATACCTTTACGTTCCATTGGCCCTTCCTATTTTAATCTGAGTTAGAACCCAGAAGGTTTCATTTTGCATTAGTCTGATACATGCAGTAGGATATGTGAGATATGTAGGTAAGACCTAGCTGCCCCCAGAGAACATGCAGAGGTTTTTAGACTTAGACCTGAAAGAGGCCCCCTGTCTTACAGTCCAAGATACTCGTGCCAAAGCAAACAACACTAAAAAATGGAGGAAAATAAGGAAGAGGAGGAAGAGGAGAGCTCCGATTCTGTGCCATGCAACAATATTCAGTATTCTTCTGTATTATCTCATCTTTAATCCGAGCTCCGATTCTGTGCCATGCAACAATATTCAGTATTCTTCTGTATTATCTCATCTTTAATCCTCACAATTTATTTTTTTTATCACAATGTATTTTAAGAGGAGGAAATGAAAGCTAAGAGAGGTTTAATAGCTTGATTGAGGTCATACAGAGAGTGAGAATTAACTCTGGGATTTGAATATAACTGTCTGACCCTTTCCATTAGGTTATCCTGCCTGCCTCAAGCCTTCCAGCTGGAGTCTGTTATTCCTTGATCCCTGAACAGCCTTGCTCTTTTGCACCTCATCATGTCTGTAATTTCTACCAGACGATCCCTAGTTATCCATTGCAAAAGGCGGCTGCTCACGTGACGCTTTCCTTCATTCCCACAAATGTGGTTGATTGTTTCCTCTGCCTCTCCATACAGCCTTATAAATCTGTTACAGAGTTTTATTCATTCATCTACCCATTCATTCATTTATTCAGCTGTCCAAATTACTGGACATATGACAGTGACCAGCACAGACATAGAACCCCTCGTCCTGAAGCTTATGGCTAGAGAGGATTAATTAGCCAAGACATCACCGACATTAAGAAATGTCTCTATTAAACCTCCTTTATCTCATTTGTTGATTCGTTTTCACATGCAACAAGTGCCTACGATGCTAACAGAGGCCTGATAAAATATTGAGACAGTTTTGAAAATAGAAGTTCGGTGTGGGCATGAGTCTGGAACTAAAGGTCGGAGTAGTAAGAGATGAAATTGAAGAAAAAGTCACAGCAACACCATGGTGGCCCCTATAGGTCTTATTGAAGGAATTTAGACTTTTTCTTCAGGCAACAGGGAGGAATGAAATGGTCAGATAATTAATTATCCTGGTAAAATCAATATGGCAGCAATGTTGAGAATAAATTTGAAGGGTGGAGACTGCAAACAGGAAGATTAATTAGATTGTTATTGAAAAAAAAGAAAGACGTTTCTAAAGTAAGGTAGACTCAATTGGGATGGAGAGCAGAAAACAAATTCACGGTTAGAGATGACAGAATTTCTGACTAATTAGAACTTGGAAACAAGAGACAAAGAAGCATTTGCTGACTCGTGGATTCTCGGGCTTGCACACTCATGACTCGTACCCAAATTATTGAAACAGAGGTGAGGTCCTGCCACCATGTCTTCCATTGCGTCATGCTTCCCCAGAAAATAAAGAAGCCCCCTCCCTCTGTCTCCTACTTGGTGTTTTTGCTGATGGACTCCGGGTGAAAGGCTGCCTTTGAAGAGAACATTGAACTTGAACTCATGAAACGAGGCTCTTGAACTATGTCTTCTGCAGACGTCCTCCATGCTCAGAAAAAGCTTATGTCTTTTGTAGGCCTCCGTTTCTCATCTAGAAAAGGAAAGCATTGGTCTAAACTATTTATTTACTATCTCTGGACCTCAGCCTTCTTAACTTTATAATAGGGAAGATTAATTAGATTTTACAGATGTTTTTTCAAATTCTCACATTTTAATATGAGTTAATATGGTAACCTATACAAGATTTATCACGATTGAACATTCATGTGTCATGATAGAATTTTGTACATTATAGGAATGGATTTATTACTCCATAATTACATTTTTTACATATTTTCTGTATCTCCCATTGGGCCATTGGTTTCTACAGGAAAGAAACAGCTCTGGGAGTTCCCTGGTGGTGTGGTGGCTTAAGGCTTCAGTGCTGGCGCTGTCAGTGCTGCGGCCTGGGTTCGATTCCCAGCCAGGGAGCTACCCACATACAAAAAAAAAAAAAAAAAAAAAAAGAAACAGCTTCTTATTCATGTCTCTGTCCTGACACATTGCATGGTTGCTGCACATAGTACGCACGTTTTTACTGATTTATAGGAAAGAAGAGGGGAAAACAACTGACTTGGTTTTTTGCAGTAATGGTTGTAATTGTAGTGGATATCCCACGGTGTATGTGTGCTTTCAGTGCTTTGCCATGCTGCAGCACCACAGTGCCCACGGTTTTACGTTCCATTGAATTGCCATCCACTTCCCTAATGGGGAATGGTTTCAAACTCTAGAGATTTTGCCATTATTAAATAAAGCTGCATTAAATGTGTCCCTTGGCATAACTTTTTTTCTCTTGGATTATTTCTTTAAGACAGCTTCCCCTGGAATCAAAAATGTTAATATTTAACACTTCTTGATGTCTAGTATTTTGTACCAACGTACAATTTTACCATGTCTGATTATTTGTAGGATTGAACTTGGCCATTGATATTTCATCTTTTGTTCATTCTCTGTTCATGGCCACTGTCCGGCTTCCTATTACACCCTCTTCCCATTTATTTTTAAGCATCTTTAATACTTAAAAAGATATCTGTGTTGCATTTTCCCCCCGTTTTGATATTTGCTTTTTTTCTGATGTTTTTAGACTCCCTAGACTTGGAATTTTTATATAGTTTTATTTATCAATCTTATCTTTTGTAGTTTCTGCCATTGCTTTTATGTTTACAAAGTCTAACTTAACCTTAATAAAAAGGTTAAATATGTTTCTCTGGGTTTGTTTATTATTTGTGTTTACTCTGATATGAATTATCTGTTCACACTGTGACCATTCATCTCTTCTGATTCTAGTGGTTTCTTTAAAACTGACATTTTCTTTATATATAAGGCTGTGTGTGTATGTACATATACACCTCTGTGTGTACATACACAATAGCTATTAACATTTCTCTAGCATATTTTCAGTTTCGCATTGCTCTTTTTGATTTGCCATATTTTGCCATGTATCATGTGCAATTTTTTGCCCAAATTTGTGAGGGAAAAATAAGGATGCACATTATACATGGGTGGTACTAACTCTATATCTATATAAGTGTTTTTAATTCTTTTATTTATGCTTGTGAGTTAAAAGTGTAACTCTAGAAATCAATAATTTAAAAATTAAAACAAAAGATTTTTTTCCTGAAAGTTTGGGCCAAATATATGGGTATGCATTACACACAGGGGCACATTACACATGACAAAATACTGTAATTTTTATATTAACTGTTTCTTTCAAATGTTAATGATTTTTAATAGATGGTCTCTAGTGTGGTGCTGACTTAGTTTTGTTCACCAAATTGCTATCAGGTGGTGTTAATGGCATCACCTACAAAATCATATTTCTTTCCCCTTTGTTCTGAAAAATCCTCCTTGATTATATATTAATAATTATGTATAGCTGGATCTATTTCTAGACTCTCTGTTCCTTTATGCTGATCTATAAGTCTATTTTTGTGCCAGCAAATCATTCACTTATTGGAGGAGAGCTCGAATTTCCTCTCTTGAGTCTTTGCTTCTCCAAGCTAAAAATTCTCAGTTCCTTCACCCGCTGGTCTGGTATCCAGCATCCCAGCTCTCCCACAGTCCCGTGGCGGCCACAGGCCAGCCCTTGCAAGCTAACTGCCCCAGCCTCAGCTTACCCTTAAGTTGGCCTGCTTGGGTAAAAAAATGCCTAGAGCAGGGCAGCCGCCAGGCAAGCAAGGAGAATGGTAAACCCTTACATTGAAGTAACAGTGTTTGTCCTGGAAAGTTCTTTCTTGTTTTTCATCTCCTTGAATAAGGAAGAGTAGCTAACAGTAAGTAAGAGCCTTCCAGGGTTCAAATCCTAGCTCCACCGTTGTACTGTGTAACCTTTGGCAAGTTTCCTTAATTCCCTAAACTTTTATTTTCTTTGTAAAATGAAGATGTAAGGTATCTACTTCATAAAATCATTGTGGAGATGGTGTGCGTACCCCGTGGACACATAGTAAATACTTGATAAGATAAACTACTGCTGACATATCAGTTACATAGGTTCATTATTTCGTTTAATATTTTAAGGTGGTCATTGACACAGTTTAAAGCTGAATGCAGAGGGAAAGGAAGGGTCAGTAACTTTCCCAAGGGCACCATCGAATACAAGTGCTGAAGTTGGGGACCTCACGTCATCTAACCCCAAGGCCTGTGTGTTTTCCTGTAGATGACACCACTGCACAGCATGACGTCAGGTACTGACTTTGTTCTTCGGGTTCTGCAATGGTTACAGAGGTGAGGCTGTAAGTTCTTAGGCAAAGATACATAATAGAAGGTTCGAATGTAAGATTGTCTCGAGGTTTCCTTGTGGTTTCAGTGTGGGAAATTGTTATACTTCTATTCATGGGAAGGAGAGACATGGTTTTATCCTAATCTGCAAATTAGCTAATGAGGAAACATATCCCTTTTAACTAAGTATTACTCAACATGCTGCTTCAAGTGGCAGTGACTTGGACCCAGAAGCATTTGTCATCCCCGCAGGGTGGCAGCGGAAGCAGCACTTCCTCTCACTCAGCACATGTTACCTGTGCTCTGAGGGCTCCACAGCTTGGAGGGAGGTGGGCGGAGGACTCCAGCAGCCTGGGCACACCACTGCCAAGTCCAACAGAACCAGGAGGGCTAATTTTAGCCCTCGCAGCCTTGGCATTGTCCCTCTTGGCCAGGATATTTTGCATGCACCACAATAAAGTGCTCTGTTTCAACCTTGCTGGGTACTTTACAAAGATGCAGCGAGGATGGGGTGAGCATAAATCAGAGCTAGAAACACATCAGAGGCGAGAACCTCCCTGGAGGGGTCCGCCCTCCACCACAGCCTTGGGTAAGTATGTTGTATCTCCACCTCCCGAAGCGCCAGGCGAGGGCACGCAGTTGACTCCTCTTCCTCCAGCTTCTTGGGGACCTTCTGTTGGCTGCTCATCAGCAGGTGTCTCTGCTCCTTCGTGATGGGATTCGCAGTGTACTGCCTCTCCTCATCCCTGCCTCACCAAGCCCACCTCCTTCCATATGGCTGGGGCTTGTTTCCCTTCCTGAGAGGTCCTGGAAAAGGCATGGAACTAAGAGCTAGAAACATATTATCACTTATAAACCGCCTCCATGGTTGTTCCCTGCAGCGGCCTGGGGAACGAGGGGAGGTGGCAGCTTGCACAGAACTTCTGGAGGTGAGCAATCTGAAGCTCCAAGGGAAAGCTGACTTGTGCTGAGGTCACACAGGAACACGCTGGCAGAGTTAGGACTGAAACCCAGCTCCAGGGTCCTAGGGAAAGGTCGTCCCATGAGCTGCCAAAGCCCAGGAAACCCACGCAGGCCATTTGGGAGGGCCTGGGAAAACTTCTCCTGAGGACATCAGCTGGCTTCGTGGCCAGCAGTTCCAGGTTGAGGGCCTGGAACGGTGGCAAGTCACCACTTTCTGAAAAGAGGTCAGGGAAGGTTGGCCCCGGGTGCAGCCAGAGACAGGACTGTTCCAAGGGAGAAGATAAAACTTCCCATCTACCCTTGTAGGTTCTTGGCTAAGACCCCTCTGTAACAGACAGATTAACAGGGGAAAACAAGCAGAAGTTAATAATGTGTCTGTCTCCCGTGTAGGTGGGAGGTACCCCAGCAAGCCGGAGCCCTTCAGAATGGCCCCAGCCAGCACCCCGAGTACCATCTCCACGGAACGCGAAAGGAGATGTTGGCTGGGAGGGAGCCCAGTTCTGGAAGGCTATCAGGCAAATTGTAAAAAGTTCTTCACCCTATTTTTCAGCTCCTAACGTCGTCTTTTTATAATTCCTTGAATTCCTCCTCCTCCTCTCTGTCTGTCCCCCACGCTGTCTCCCTCCCCACTTTGCTGGTCTCTCCATAATGGCACTTAGCACAGTCATCGGGGACCTCTGTTTCACGGGTCCCCTCCTGCCATTCAGCTGATGAGCTCTAGCCCTTTGCTGACAGGCACCGTACTGTAATTCACTGATCTGACAACATTCCCCAGGCTCCTGCTCAGGCGTGGGCTTGGAACTGGGTGCCGAGTCGCACCTGACAATCACTCTGCCCTTGAGGAAGCCCAGGCCTGGTGAGACGGCAAACGTGCCTTAGGGTGACCGCCCTGGCAGGTGCTGCGGTGACAGCACTGTGGACAAGAGTCGGGTTGTGAAGGAGGAAGCCAGGCGTGCGAAATCGCCAGAGACGAGCTGGCTCATCTGCGTCTGGAAGGTTGGGTTGGTGTTCACTGAAGGCCAACGTGGAGCTAACGGGAGCTGCCCCCAGAGCAAAAGGGACAGCTAGTGCACACCCAGAGAGGTTTGGGATGATACAGGAGATGGAGCATCAGGGGAGGCGGGGAGCGTGGGGAGGGACGAGCTGAGAGAGGGTCTGGGTGGGGACAGGCCCAGAGCAGGCCCAGGCGAGCAGCCCTGGCTGCCAGGCGGAGGACCGGCTTCAGAGGCCGGGTAAGGGAAGGCCACTGAAGGGGCTGAGCAGGGCTGGGACTGGCCTGTTGGCCATCCTGTGGGAGGTGGATTTAAGGAGGGCAGGCCTATAGTGTACCTAGTACCTAGGAAAGCAAGTTAAGAGATTATTGTAATAATCCAAGTGAGAGATGAGCATGATGGCCTGATCTAAAGTGGTGGCCACAGAGTAAAGGGAATTCGAGGGAGTTAGGAAGCATAGCGTTCAGACTGTTGAACTCGATGATTGATTATAGGAATGTGAAGGCGAGGCAGCGTCCTGGACAACCCCAGGCTCCGGTTGGATCCCTGGGCAGATGGTGGAATCACTTACCCAGAAAGAAGCGTAGGAAGATCCCACGTGGGGCTTCATGGGCTCATGGGATACAAAGGTGGAGATGCCTAGCAGGCAGATAGACGTATTATCTAGTATTCAGGAAAGCCTTGCCTTAGAGATCGATGTGGGACCCACACTTACCTTAGGAATATATGATAACATTGAGTAAAAGTTATTTGAATAAGTAGTATCACACTTCCTTTAAATAGAACATTTTACTTTCATAAAGCTGCCTTTCTATGAGGATTTCAAACTTCTCTGTATTTAAGACCCACCCATGTGAGTTGAAGTATCTTGTAGAATTACTGTCCAGATAACGACGTCGGAATATGCTGGGTGTAAATGGCTCTCGGAGGGCGAAGACCCTGAGAACCAGAAGATGGAGTGACTCTGCCACTCTCGCTAGACAGTCGGACTTCACTTTCCCCTCGGGATGGACAAGTCCCCCCTCTGAGAGCGGGGAGAGGCTCGCATGGCTGATGCGCAAGGCTGCTCCCAGCCCTGTGACTGCGGACATGCGGGTGACATGGGGCCCCTGGGCTGCTCCCTGCGGCTCTGAGACACGGGGCCATGGTCCCTCCCTGCTGGGCTTGGCAGCACAGCCTAGAACACAATCTGTTGGACAGAAGGCCGTGATTATTAATGAAAGCATCTCCTCTGTTACCTCCCTGAACACTGCCAGAGACCGCCCCTTTCCTTTCATAGAAACTGACTCTCAGAAATACAGGGAACAGTCACAGACAAGACACACAGGGAAGCAAAAATAAGATGCCAAAAAGTAGGTTGATTGAAACACTCCCAGATAAAAGGTCACCAGCTATCAATCAGCTCACCCTTCTGCTCAGTGGGTGAGCAAGGAATTGGACGGAAACTTCACTCAATAGTTGATGCTGAGTCAGGGCCCTGGGTCCCCAGGTGACTTTCCTCTGTGAAGTCAGATATGGAAGCACTTTTACTTAAAGGAAGGAGATATAGAGGGCGGCAGTACCGTCCTCTGTGCCTCACGGTTGATGTGCCAGGCCCGGCGTAGGAATGCAGGCTGATCCGAGGTGTCTAGGCCTGAAGCCTGCAATGCCTGCCTCTCCGTCTCCCGGGGCTGCCCAGCCTGTCGGGACCCACGACGGAGAAAATAGCTACTGCTTGTCAGACACCTGCTACCTGGAAGGCCCTGTGGGAAAGAGCTCTGTGTGTCATCTCATTAATTCTCGTGACAACCCCCCGGGTGTATGTCATCGTTTCTATTTGACGAATGAGGAAACCGAAGCTCCAATGGGCTGAGTACTGAGCAAAAGTTGTACCGCTGTGTGCGACAGGGGCACCCAGGCTGACTCCAGCACACCTGTTTCTCTGCTAAACTAAGGACAAGTGAAAAGGACATCGTGTCCTGACTGACGCCATGGAACCCACAAGATGTGGGGAAAAGGAATCGGAGTCTGGGCGGTCACTTTTCCGAAGTCATAGCCTAGCACGTGGGCACAGGGTGGCTTTGGTCTAAGTCGAACTTCTCAGGTGCTTTGGGAGGTGTTCTTTATGCTTGGGAAAGGAGGATGAGGATGGCAGTTGGGTCTGACCTGCCCCACCTGATCAGGCCACTTGAGCCCTTGCAGATCAGCGTCGCTGAGCAGCTGGCCACCTCCTTACCAGGTGGGAACCACCTAGTCTGATTGGAGGGCTAATGTCCACTGGCAGCGCCCATCCTAGGGTCAGGGCTGTGCCATCTAGCCAAGGCTCCAGGGTCCCTTCATGCTATCAGCCTCTGAGCTGTAGAGACACAGCCTAGGGAGGGAGGCCCCTCTTCACACTCTGGCCATGGGGACATGGATTGGCTCTTCCCAGGCCTGCAGCCCACCTCAGTGCCCAGAGGTCACAGGCCTGGGCATGGTAGCAGCCTCCGAGTTTCATTGCCAAGGCTCAGCTGGTTACCAACTTGTTATGTCCCTGGGCATTAAATTCTCCAACCTCCCCTGGATTGTTCTAGAACACAAAGGAGCTGGATCGGATCATCCATCCCTGGGCCCCCCTTCTGCTTTTCCTTTCATGTATTTCTTATACTTTCTGGAATGAAACTCTTGTCACTTTTCTATAGTGCCACTGCCACTGCCATCAAAATATTTTTCTTCACTTATTACAGGTCAACTAAGTGTTCCCTCATCTTGAGTCCTCAAGGGTACAGCCTGTGCACCCTGCAAGTTCCATGCTTGTGGGGCAGGACCTCAACTATGTATAATAGTCTCGTGAGCTTCAGGGTTTGAGGTAAAGGCAACACAGAATGCCACAGGAAGGGATTTCCTTCCTTTTCTGAGACTGCTCTGGTCTCCAAAGACAGCACGAGAGGTCAGCCAGTGATCAGCGCTCCCCTTGCCGTCGGGAAGGGCTGCGGGGGCCTGCGAGCAGCTGACTTTGGGAGGATGAAGAGAGGAGCACAGAGCTCCGGCATGTCAGATACTCACCTTCCTTAGAAGAGAAAACCCCACACCATGTGGCAACTTTGAGGCTTGGTTTTCAGGGCTGTTGTAACAGTCTCTGGACACAAGCAACCTAATGCCATTTGTTTACAGGCTGCAACCATGGCGGTGACGTGCCTCCTGCCTTCCCGGCTTTGTGTTGGGCCTGGAGACAGCATGCCGAGGGAATGGGAAGGGGGAAACACACGGCTAGGCCAGGAGACCAGGGTTCGCACCCCAGTTCTGCTGTCAGTTAGTTGCCTGTAGGATCTCAGAGAGGCTCAAACCTTGCAACCTGAAATCAAAGGGCCTGAAACAGAAGAGCCCAGAGGCAAATCTTTTCAAGCTTCAGTCTTCCCTAGCTGTGTGATTTCTAAAATCTTAATGCTTGTCCCCACTATGGGATGTTGAACATCATATTTGGGATGTCAGATGGACAAGTGAAGAATCAGGGAGAACTTGAGTTTTGTCTGTGTTGCTTTGGGTGTTTTCTCCGTAGACCATCCACTTTGGTTTTTATGCATGTTTTTCTCAGTGCTTCTGAAATTAACTGAGGGTCGTTGTCACTCAAATCACTCGTTAAAAATACAGATTTCCCTCAAACAGAGGCTCTCGGGAAGCTGTACATTAACAAGACAACAAACTTGTACTCAGGCAGGTTTGGCAAACGCTGTTTGCGAGTTTTTCCTTAGAAACCAGTCACAGGTGACATTGCCTGGTCTGGTGGGAATTTGTCTGTCTGTCCCTTGGGCTCTTGACCTCGGTGCTGTGAGCGTTCATCTCACCATCCCCGGTATCCCTAGAGGCGTGGCTGTCTCCTGCCTCCAGTTCAGAGCCCATCAAGACTGGAATGGTGTCTCCTCCTTGGATCCCACCGTGCCCAGCACGGAGCCGTTCTCATAGCCGATGCCTGTGCATGTCTGCTGGACTGAGTTGCCTGGAGCTGACCAGGCCGTGGGTCATGACTGACACGAAACCATGTAGCCAAGGACAAGAGAGGAAGTAGCGAGAGCTTGTCGAGAAGGGTCATGGAGAAGATGGCCTTGGGCCCAAGCCTGGCCTGAAGGGTGCGATTTAGACAGGTGGGAGGGTAGAGAAAGGGCATCCTGGGCGGGCGGCTAAGCAGGAGCCAGGCCATTCGTTTCTAGTTCTTTCCATGCTCGGGGGACGGGCCCAGGACCTAGCGAGAGCCCCGACCTGTGAAAGGCTGACCCAGGTAGTCTGACACGAGGACCAGCTCAACTTCCAGTCTCAACTCCTTCCACCCCCCGCACACCTCCCACCTGAGCCCCAAAAGCCCTGCCGCCCTCTGCGCTGAGCCCCGCTTCCAAGGCTGTTTCCCCCACAGGCCTGCTG
The DNA here is from genome assembly GCA_004026885.1 of Lyroderma lyra. Taxonomy (NCBI): domain Eukaryota; kingdom Metazoa; phylum Chordata; class Mammalia; order Chiroptera; family Megadermatidae; genus Lyroderma; species Lyroderma lyra. Next base: position 172,309 of record PVJL010001017.1, on the reverse strand, counting down.
TGAGTCTGCACCTGTGGCTGGGCCGCTCCTCCTCAGCCCCCCAGTCTGTACCTGAATGTTGCCAGGACTCAGCCAGGCTGATGGCCAGATGGCCTGGGGGAAGCTGGACCTGCTGTTCTGTGGGCCTCATGGCCCGCAGCAGGCCCCGCTGCATCCTGGGAGGCTGGCCTTCGATGTCAGTGTGGGTAAGGGACAAGCTCAGGGCTGCACATGCATGCACGTATTCTATTGGAATTCTTTGGAGGAAAGATGCTCTTGGGTGCTGCTTGGCTCCCCGGCTCCCCTGGTAGTCCGGTTTCCTCCTCCAGGAAGTCTCCCAGTACTTTCCTAAGGGCACGCTGACTTGGTCTGCCTCTTGTGCTATCAAGGTAAGGTAGGAAGTGGATGAGAAGTGGGCAGAACTCAAGGCTGGAAGAGCAGTGAGGAGATGGTTGCAGAAACCAGGCCAGAGACTTTTACCTGTTTTAAAAACCAGTGGGGCTCCGGGGAACTGTCTTCGTTCTGTACAATGCTTTTTATCAGCTGAATGAGCTAGGGTGAATTGCTTAACATCTCTGAGCTTGAAGCTCCTCATCAGTAGAAAAGGGGATGATAATTATCTCTTTCTTATAGCAGTGTTTATGGGCAAATGTTGCACAAAAGCCTTCTGAAAACTGTGGGGCATTTGCAACTATTGATACGTGGTGCTGGGCTTTCCCCAGGGGCCCAGCCCTGGTGGGGCCTCTGGCCCATTCGTCTCACTGTGTGCCTAGCACTGGGTTGTTTTTTTAATGCCACTGAAGCCGTGAGAACTTACTTGGTTTGGGGCTGGGCTGGATTTTACCTTACGGCCTGGAAGCCTGCCTTAAAAATAATACACTCCCCTTCCTGGCTCCTCCCTTGTAAGACAACAAGCACTCAAGTACAGACGGGTTCTCAGGTCGAGAATCCACAGGGCTGACTCTTTTGAGATAAGCCAGTTTGATGTGACTCAAATCTTCCTATTTACAAAATGTATGTTGCAAATCAATGAATGGTGGGGGTGGAAGGGCCTTAAAGGTCACCTGGTCCAACCCCCTCTTTTTTCAAAAGGGGAAACTGAGCAATAGGGAAGGAAAGGATCTGGCCCCAGATCATAGAGTCAACCACAAACAGAGCTGGGATGAATCTGCCTCACATATGTCGTGGAGTATTTCCACTGGGAACCTGATAAGCTCTGATGTCATTTGTACCCTGTCCCGGTCGCGTCATTACAGACACCGCTCGGCCCGTGTCACTGCAGCCCCAGAGCGGAAGGAGAGAGGTGGGAGGCATTCCCCCACGGCTGCTTTTCATTCATGTGTGGAACATTACCAAGCACCACCTTTAGGCCAAGTCCTGAGGGTCCTGAGATAAAAGGCATGGGTCCTGCCTTCCAAGTGTTCAAACTTCAGGGATGAAGACAGACAAGGTAACAGCCTCCAGCAGAGCAGGCTGGGGTTAAAGGAGACAGACCTGCCCTCTGCTACCCGCACTCTGTAGTTATGCTTATGGGTCCACCGTCTCTCCTCAGAGACAGATGATCATGACGTGGCTGGTTTCCCAGGAAGAAGCATGCACGTGCCATGACCTGAAGATCAGCGACGAGACCCTTGAGTGCACACTTCAGTTTTCCTCACTCATTCATTCCCTCAGAAGAGATTTGTGGAGGGAGTTCCCTGGTGTTTTAGGCTTTGGTGCTGTCAACGCTGCGACCTGGATTCGATTCCCAGCCAGGGAGCTACCCACATTAAAAAAAAAAAAAAAGATGTTTGTGGAACACCTAGCATGCAGTGCCAAGCACAAATAAAAGACAATCCTCTTTCAAGAAACTAACAATCCAGTGGAGAAAAAATAATAATGGCCACGGAAGCTTCTCCAAGGGAAGGGGGATGGATGCCTGTGCTGGCCTTGCAGAACCCGTGGCGGTGTCACAGAGTAGGTGGCGTGGGCAGGGAGTCCACTTAAAGAGGAAAGGGTCTGCTGAGCAGACAGGAGGGTGTCCTTGTAAGAGGAGAGAACAGCGTGTGCAGAGCGTGGACCTGTGCAAGCATGGAAGCCCTGGGACCCATAGTAGGTGACTGCTGCCTGGCATGTGGAGTGAGAAGGCAGAGTGCAGAGTGCGAGGGTGTGCGTGGGCAGGGCCTGTGCCACGACGGGGAGACGGGGCTGCGTCCTACGGGCCGCGGCGCGCTGGCGAGGGCCTTAGGGAGAGGATTGGACGGCGAGGCTTCTGGGTCAGAAACTCCTTCAAGCAGCCGTGCAGAGGAAGGTGGGAGAGAGTCAGAGAGGCCAGCGAGGGGGTTGATCATTAATGCAGGCAAGACCTGATGAAGGCGAGGCCACTCTGAGCCTGGTGAGAACTTGATTTGCTGCCTGATTTGCCCATTGCCGGGCACACCAGAATGGTGGTATTGACCATGAACTGTAACCAGAAAGCATGCAGGTACGCATTTGAGTCTCCAGAACTGTGAATCGTGGTCCTAACCATGTTCCCTGCGTGTGTAGGAGACCACCCTCTCCCCAGGCAGCTGCGATGGCTGTAGGCATCGTAAATGATCCACAGGAAGTCCACGCTTCCTTGTCCGACAGAAGCCGACAGGTTGTCCTTCTGAAGGCATCGGGGGAGGGGGTTATAGTAACTCCCTTCATTTTCCCTTCATTAATACAAACTCACTTCTGAGCTTGCGGTTTTAGTAAATCTAACAGTGTTTTCCAAACAAGGCCCTGGCAGAGTGACTGATTTCTCTCATCCTTTCTTAAGTGCCAAGAGACACTGATTCAGGCTCTTGAGCCTTCCTGCTTCTCCTCCTCCTGTCCCTTCTGCTAAAATGCCTTCCGTGTACCTCGGCGCCTGGTAGATCCAGGCTCCAGCTCTAGTTCTGCCCTGCGTTATTCGTGTGACCTCGAGAGCGCTGCGCTGGTCCTTGCTGAGCTGTCACGGCGTCCGAGGGCAAGATCGGGGGGTGCCCCACGCAGTGCCTACCCCACAGCCAACACTCAGCATTCCGTAGCTGCTCCTGTCCCTGAGATTCTAGTTCGGCAATGACAATTTGTAATGCCCCACGGAAAACAGCAAAGTGAAGTACTGAAAGGCTGGGTACCACATCTTTGATTATCAAGATAACCGTGAATTACAGTTTTCTTACCCAGATTAATTAAACCTGACACCTGAGTACCCCCTGGTGTCCGTATCCAGCTGTGGAACCCCACAGTAACTTATAATTAAGAAACAGTTGCTAATAAGAGACTTGGAACTTGAAATTAGGAGCAAAAGCAAGTCAAGAAGCTCCACGATAAAGGGCGTAGTGGCTAATCCTCGGGTCCCTTTCTCCAACAGAAGAACCTAGAACATAAATGGCCGCCTTAATGGTACTCTCTCACCTTGTGGTGTGCTGTTGGATGGTGCAAGGAGGAGGCCCTCCCTGGAGGGAGTGGCTTGGTCTGGTTTCATTTCACTGAAAAGACTTGTTCATTGTTAAGGCAGGTTACTGACACTGGGTGTGGGATCTGCTTTAGAAGAAGGTTGAAAAAATAACAGTGGAGTCTCTGATGGGATTAGCCTTTCGGGGCCATTGCCAGGTTCACCTGCCTGGAGCCTGGGAGAGGATGTGTTTCAAGCATGTTGAGGGATTCAGTCCATCGGGGAAATCCTTCAAAACCTAACTCAGTCCCTCTGACAGGATTTGAAAGATCTCGGGGAATTTTTCTTTATCGTGGCAGTGCTTCCGATTTTTAAGCTTACTTTGATGTTTCAAGTCGATCTGCGGTTAATTTGTTTTGTTTTCATTCCTTTTTTTCTTTTTTAAATTATAAAACAACAGCATGAAAGGAACATTTTAAAAAATCATCCTTTTCCTGTACTGATAACAACTTTCATTTTGGAGTACCTTTTCTTTATCTTTATTTACCCACCTATTTCTTAATTAGCCATCACGGTTTTCTGAGTTTTGTTATTATGTATGCTTCATTAAGGAGGAAATTGAAGTGAAAGTGGTTCATCAGTATTGCCTTAAGTAACACACTAGTCAATGGCCAAATCTAAAGTAAAAGCCAGGAATGACTCCAAACCATGCTGTGTTCACCTACACTCCACGGTGATCATGGCCACACAGCTTGGCACGTAATTGATAAGGTAACATTATTTTGGGTGCTATGAATTTTACTTCGTAGCAGAAATAATGAAAGAATGGAATTATGTCCACTGAAACTCACCAACTAATCTTCCAAAAAATTCACCAAGGGTTGGTCAATACTGAAAACAGTGTTGTAGGCAGTCTCTGAAAATGAGAAGGGAAATAGAGAACTAATAGGACATAATAAAAAAAGAGCCGTTTCCATTTTTGAAAAGATTTAGAAAGCTGTGACTTCCGAACCAGAGCAACTGAGACTCCCTGTCGTTCCTGACCAGGTTTGCCAAGCCGCGTTCCGACCGTTTGACTATAAATAAAGCCTTCTTATTGTTCTTGTCAATAATCCCACTTAATATCCCCACAAACTGAATGTAGAATTAGGCACTTGGGCCGCAAATGCTAATGAACTTAATGCTACAAAGGAGAATGTAAACAGTTTTCATATACTTTACAGGACCAGCGCAATAAGGGACATTTGTCTTTCCATTGCCATGTGAATGATGACACGTGATGGAGGAGGAGTGCTAAGCCTTTTGAACTGTGAGAAGAGTTCATCTCTTCTAAAATGCCCCGTGCGAGGAAATAGACCTGGGGACACTTCGATCAGACAGCCTGGAGGGCGTTCCCACCAAGGAACTGTTCAGAACTCCAGCTTGGCTCCGAATCAGGTTTGAAATAATCACAGCCACGACGCTAATTGCATTAATTTGCTTTCCTTCAGGCAGAATGGGGAAACAGAATAGCAAACTGGCCCCCGAAGTGATGGAGGACCTGGTGAAGAGCACCGAGTTTAACGAGCATGAGCTCAAGCAGTGGTACAAGGGCTTCCTCAAGGACTGTCCGAGCGGCAGGCTGAACCTCGAGGAGTTTCAGCAGCTGTACGTGAAGGTACGGTGTTTTCCCACCTCCTTGTTTTGCTTTAGGCCAGGAAAGGTTGCCTTTATTAAATGTAGCTTCAGGGGGAATTATAACTGAAAGTAGCCACTTTGTTTCACCCCAAAAGAAAAAGGGACCATTTTAAAAATGCAGCAAGATGTGCTTTGTTGCAGAGGTAAGTCAAGCAATTTCTGAACAAGAAAAGTAATTGTTTAATCAAAACTCTGAATAAAGTTTAGAGAGTGAAAGAACAGTAAAAATTTCGGATACTAGTGTTTGCTGGTGATTATTGACGAGCTGTTAATTACACTTCTGTTCAGTTTGTTAAAGTTACCTGTACCTCTCTTAGTTAAAGAGAAAGAATTTGGAAGGGATTTTTCACCCAAGAAATGTCCTCCCATTTGCATAAGCAGAAAACCCAGCGGCCCGCACCATCGCTTTTAAAAGTGGGTGAGGAGTTCTGGTGTACATTTGGGCATCGATGTCTCCTACAGCGTGGACCTTTAACTCAGTATTTTGTACTAGAAGGTAGTCTTTCCCTGGACATTAGATAACACTGTTCCATAGAAGGTATCATTTCAACTGCAGTGGAATTGTTTTGGTTTGTCTGAGTTTATCAGTTGTGGTGGATCTAGATTTGGCACGATCAAAGACATTTCTCTTGTTTTTACTTATATAATGCTAGGCTTGTGAAAGAAATGCATTGTTCTTTTAACTTTTTCTGACTAAAATACCAGATAGAAAATAACTGATTTTTATCACAGAAGTGTAGCAAGTGTCCACTTGAGCAATACAAAACATCCACATGCATATGTGTGGGAAGGGGGAATGATTGCATAAAATATTAAACTTTGTCATTGTCTCCTGAAGTTGAACATTTCACATAGCTTGTGTTCCAGAACTCCTTCCTTGCACGTGTACAAGAAGGGACTTGTATGATAATGCTCATAGCTACACAATGCCAAGGCTGGGAAGCAACCCACATGCCCATTAATGGAGATGGAAAATAAGCTGTGGTATATTTCACACAGCAGCCAAAGCAGGTGAACTGTAGCGACACGAAAACACTTACGTGCCAAAAGTGAGTCTCCATGTTCCAAATTAAACACAAATAGGGTAAGAAGGTATTTTATAAGGCTACAAATAAATGCAATAAAGTCATATATAGAAAGGAAAGAGAGTGGTGAACACAGGGCTCAGACTGATGATTATACCCAGTGGGATGCGACGGGGTACGGCCACATGGTGATGTGTGGAGTGTGTCAGTCATACCTATGGTTCTGGGTGATGAGTTTGCAAGTGCTTACGTCATTATTGAAAGCTCACTAACCTGTGTGGTCCACTGACAAGTGTCAGGGACCCAGAATGATCATCAATCCACAGCTGAGCCCCGAGGGTACTGGGTATGTACAAAACTATCTCCTTAAATGTGTGTGGAAAGGTACATGTATCTTGGCAGGTGTGCATGTTATTATACGATCACTGTGACGTTTCAAAGGCGATCTGAGGAATTTGTGTTTAGCATGTGAAGATCTTTTATTTATTAACAGAAATGCTGAGAAATGCATTCATTATCCAGTTGATACAAGTTGCCTTTGCAAAGAAGTGTGATGGTATACATGTTCCTAGATTATTACACAGACCACTCTCCAGAGTTTTCAAAGTCACATCTTCTACTATTTTACCACCCAGAAGTTAGCCTGAGCCTCAGAACTGTCTTCACTCTCAGCCCTGAGGAAAGTACAGACAAATGAGATTTGTCAAAGCCACTTTCATGTCACTAAAGGCCATGCAAGCTGTCACTCGGTGTTTAAGAGAGCTCTGTGTGCCATGTTCCTCACTGCTTGTTTAAAATGAGAGGACTTTTGCCTTTGAAGAAATAGTTGCAATGCAGGAAATGATGTCTTTCATTTATATACTGGAAGTACTCAGCACTGAAATAGCCTCAAGCTGGGGGAGGGGCGGACGTAAACATTAAACACGTCTCAGTGTTTCGCGGTACAACTGACGTACGCGTACCACGATCATTCCCCACCCCCACCTCTCGGAAGGAAATATGCGACTTTCTGGATGGAGTTTAGATTCTTGGCAGCCTCTTCACAGCCATATTCAAATTCAGCCTGTGTTCTTGTATCAAAAGGTCAGAAAGCATGCAGTCTCCCTCCCCTTCCACAGTTGTCCGACATACAATACAAAGAGGAATCATGAGGGGAAATATGTCACATGCACAGAGGGAAAAAAAAGGAAGGCCAGATCTGCTAAGCTAGAAGGGAGAAGCACAAAGATGTGGATTACATAATAAGGCCCAGGAGAGGCCTGACAAGAAAAACTTTGCTTTAATGCGCTGAAAAGTCCAAACGTCAGCAAGACGCCTCCTACCCTGGTGAATAGGCACTTCTCAGTTGTTCCTTCTAGCTCAGGGTGGACTCTGTGGCATCCTGGAATCTGCTAACAAGCCAAACTGCCGGTGGCCCCTGCCCTCCTGTGTGTGTGGTCAGCCCGGCACGTCTCCTGTCCCCAACCTGAGGCTCCGGGAGAGTCACCGCAGTGCTGCAGAGCCAACCCTGATGAGGGTACAGGGAGGGGCAGGATACAGGAGGAGGCCCTCCTGCAAGGCCAGGAGCCACGAGCCCTCCTCCTCCGAAGTCTTTGTATCCAAGATATGAAGGGACTCTCCCAGTATGTCTATGTTTAAAAATGTTTAGAACTGAGGTTCAGAAAAATGAGGCCATTTGTTCAGTGTCACAACAAGACTGAAGGCTGCGATGTTTAGTGAGAACCTGGGAATTCGTTTCCATTCGGAACGTCTGCCAGCACCATCGAGGCTGCACTTCAACTTGAATTAATGTGGAAAACAAGAGCTGGGGTCTGAAATCTCCAGGAAGAGATGACACTAAACTTGCAGTTCTGGGAAAATGAGGTCTTCTGGGAGGCTGCAAAGGCATTTTACTATGGGGAGATTGTCCCAGGGAATAGCTCGCTGCGAGTCTTGCATTAGGGAGAGCATTTATCCTGGAGGGGTAGAAGCGATAACCTTCTCCTGTCTCAAAGGGTGTGACATTCTTTCCCATGGCTTCCACACCTTGGGATTTCACTTTCCCGTGATAAGGCAGGTGTCAGTTAGAGAGATACTGATGGTCACTGCAACCACGATACCCAAAGGAATGCTCTTAGGTGATGCCTCAATTTCTCTGTTCTCAGCATAAGGTTGGAAATAGTCCTTCAGAAGTCTGTTATGCTATTCCCCACCCCCCACCTCCGCACCACCCCACCCCTGCATCCACAAGGAGAAAACAGAAGCCCTTGGAGAGGGGAGGGGCAGTTCAGGATAGAGCAGTTTCTTAATTGCTTCATTTCACATCCCAAAGGATGTGTCTCAACCCCAGCCTGGTTATGGAGGTTTTAAGCCAGGAAGACCTATTCTTGCCTTTAGCTATTATCTGTAGCAAAATTCTTAAGGGACAGTTCGTGTCTAATTGGAAACAGAGCCAATGAGGAAGCAGCAGCCCATATCTTATAGGATTGGACTTGAACATACAAAATCATCTCTGAATCTCTCCTTGTAAAACTGTTGTACAATTTTGGGTTTTTCTGACCCTTTGAAAGGGTCACAGGGACTTGGATCTGATCCCATTGACACACCTTGGGGTGAAGCATTTCCTCCCTCCCATCCTGAGGCACATTGAGCACCTGCCAGGACAAAGCTCTCCATCTTATTGATTATTTGCTCTCATGTCTCCCCTTGGAATGGATCTGGGACCTTTAACTGTTTCTCTCCAAGGGTTGTTATGGAGCTTGGGGTCCCATCCTTGAGCCTGTCCTGACATTGCCGTGAATCATTCCTGCACTATGTCAGCTTCTCTCCTCCCAGATGAAATGCAGTCCTGTTGTAACTGGGGAGGGAGGGGAGAGGATCAGCCATAAAATAGTCCTCAAGCCATCTTTGAAATGTCCAAGGGCTTCATTAGCTCTGTCAGGGACCACCCCCCACCCCCACCCCCCGCTTGGAGATTGTAATACAGAGAAGCTACTAGCACGTCATCACCCTCAGCAAACATGGCCAGTAGAGACTAACAAGCCTGAAGCCAAGAACTACAGGAGTGTGGTTCCAGTCAGGCCGCCTCACTTGTTCAAAGGGCTTGCAGCCTAGTAGAGCCATCCACAGAGAGAGCTAAGCATTAATCGAGAAAGTGCTGTTTGTCCCAAGACAAGGGCAGATGCTCTAGCCTAGCAAATTTCTACACAGATACTGTCACTGAAGATTTCAGGACACCTTGAAGCGGAGGTAGGATTTGCAGCTGCAAGGACGACTTTCCTCAGAGAAGGGACAACCTAAACATGGGCACAGGGCAGGGCGACAGGGGGATGGTGTGGGGAATAGCAAGCAACTGGGTTGGCTGAAATGTGGGGTGACCGAAGAGGGGACCGGGTAAGAGTGAGGTTGGAGATGTGAGAGGGGCCCGGTCACCAAGGCATCCAATGCCAGGAAAGCCTTGATGTCCTGAATGTTGTAGACGAGGGGACAGATGGGCCAGGATGTGTTAGATGGCCATGAAAATTCTGGTGACCTGTTGCTACACTCCTCTTACAACACCATGACGACAACACCAGGAATGAGAAGTTACTTTTCAGTCCCCTTGTGAGCGTTCCCAGGGACTCAGTGAGTGCAGCGGTAGGGGCTCGGCGTGCCCTCCAGCGCATGAGCTCAGCCAGCTGAGTTGCTGCTCAGGTATTATTGTCTCACCCCGCGTGGGCTGCACGAAATCCGAGAGGGTCCGCACCTGGGACACCTGTGCAAGTCCCATCGGGGACAGCCCCAGAGCCAGGAGCTTATGGGTCACTCGGAGCACAGATGGGAGTGAACTCCAGGTTCTGTGGACAGAAAGAAGTTCCTTGTGGCCGAGGAGAGGAGATGAGGAGGCACGAGATAGAAGGTTGGGGGTAGGAGAGGTGGGCGTGGCCTTAGTTTATTCCTCTGTATAATGAGGGAGAGAACCATATGACCTCTTGGATTTCCTTCTAATGCCAAGATTCTAGAAACCAAGTGGAGCTGTCATGATCTCTGCCAGACGTGGATGTCCCTGTACCACAAGTCACTCGGCATCATGGCAGTTTCCCTACGCACAGGGATAGGGACTGTGTCTTCCTCATCGCTGTCTCCCCAGCGCCCAATAACAAAAGTTAATTGGTTGATAGGACAAATTAACAAATGAAAAAAGGATTCTGCCCTATGGCTTCACTGAAATCCACTGAGAAGAAGAAATGAAAGGAATGAAACGTGTTGCAGTGTTTTACCGGCTAACAGACTGGCAGATCCGTAACGAGCCGTTTCGATGTGGCACGTTAGAATGAGCAGGATGCAGCCCAGCAGATCCCGTGGAGCCACTGTCCCCTGGGTCAGTGGCTAGCTAAGTTCTTAGGAGCATGTGAGGCTCTTGTCAGCTGAGAGAGTAGTCGATGAACTTCCTTGGCTACTATTTTCCCAAAGAGGAAATGAAAAAAGAGTATAAAACTCAAGGCGTTTAATAGAAAAAAAAACTACCTGCAGACTTGAAGACTCTCTGCTGGTGTTAGAGTTTGTAATGCGATTGTTAGAGCAAAATGTGAAAACTGAAAGGATTTTCATTTAGAGGAAGTGTGAGGGAGACCATAAAAGACAGAGATGAAAATAGATAGCCGTGTCTGCTTTCTAAGTAAATCTCACTGCGCAGTCAAGGTAGGGCTTATTTTTATCCATGTTCTTTTGAAAAATGTGACATGGAGCACGATAAGTGATGACATCGTGTTACAGCTAATACGCGGTGGCTTCGCAGCTCGGCCCCAGTCAGACCTCTTGCAGACGCAGGAGCCGGTGCCTGGAGACATCCTTCAAGACGACACAGCTGGGTTGCCGGGGTAACTCCCTGGATGAGGATCTAGCTGGCTTTGGGAGAGATTACATAAGACGAGACCAACTGGGAAGAGTCGGGAAATGGCCTGGAGTCACGGGATGAAATGAGTTCTATGAAATACGAGTATGGTCTGTTCCACTTTCAGGATGCGGACGTGGCGGGGACATTGGTAGCATTGGGCGCCTGGGTCAGCCACCTAAATAGACCAGTCTTAGTGGTGAGGAGAGCTCGGGGTGATGAAGGATCCCAGTTGATAGAGAATTAGCATAATGGTGTATATCCAGCAGGGACAACCGTTTTCCTAAGAATCCGTCTGAGTGTCTCCTCTTTAAGATTTCCAGTTCATTGAAGCCGCTCTGTTGTTTTGTGCTGGGGACATGTGGTAGCGTGTTTTTAGTATAATGAACCAGGTGGCAGTGAGGAGAAGGAGCTCCTGAGAGCTGCGGGCCTGTACGTACGATCGCTCCTCTTTTTGCCAAGATTTATTTTTCCTACTCCTAGTCCACAAAGTCATCTTGCAAGGCAAGATCCTCGCTGTTTCTCAGCCACACTAAAAATACATCCATAATCTCATGGAAACAAACACATCGGCGAGATGTTCCCCTTCCTGCCCATTAGTCAGCCCTTTATCAGAACAGCCCCGTCGGGGACCGAGAATGTGACGTTGGAGTAGAGCGTGTCAGTGATGTGGGACTGTAAGCATCCGGGTGACAGGGCCTTGGCACTCGGTCCCCACTGTGTGTGTCCAAGGAACCTTCCTCTGAACTCCGGCCAAGCGATGGCCACAGCTCGAGGCCCTGAACTCTGATCGCTTTGATCCACTAGTGCCAGTGTTGGCTTCTTTTCCCGGGGAACATGAAAATCTTTGTTCCATAAAACACGCAGTTGTGACAGCTTTTTGATCCTGATGACAGTTTTCAGAAAGACAAAGGAAAGGGGAAGAGAAGGGAGCTCACGTTGTCTGCGTTGCTGCTATGTGTCCAGTAAATGCAATGAGAGAAACAGAGGAGATGGGCTCCCTGAGAACTGATATCGAATAGTGACAATAATAGAAACAACTAGGTAGCAGTCACTATGTGCCAGGCACCATTCTGGGTATATTTTAGGTATTAATTCTTTTCATTAATACCATGACCTTTTGCACTAGGTACGCGATTGTCTCCATTTTTGTGGAGGAGGCCACTGAGCAAAAGAGAGAAAAGTCACGTTTCTGGGGCCACACAACGAATGAATAGCCGAACGGTGTGTGGACTTTAACGTTGGAACCCCCAGTTCTGACGTGACTGTGTGACAAATTACATAAATGCTCAGAGCCTCCATTTCTTCATCTAATGCCTCACCCACAGCTCGGTTGCAGGTTTCAGTTGTGCTGAGACCAAGCTCGTACAGAGCTGAATGCAGGGTGACAGCGCCACGTAACACAGACGCGACAGCACACTCTTGGGAGGTACACTCGTCTGGGAAGTGGGGGTTGAACTGGGGCAAAAGGTGGACGTTTTTCAGGCAGGAAGTGGTTTGGATGATTATTCTGAAGAGGACGGTGGTGGCCCCCAGTGTGAAATGAGCCACCTCTGCCTCCAGCATCCCCACTTTGATTCAATTTTCCGTGCCTTGTTCTCTGCTTCATAGCTTCCCCACTTCCTGCCTGCCGACTCCACTGCTGCCCTCCCTCCCCCACGCCTGCTCCCCCAGTGTTTCTAATCAGCTCATTTGTACTAAGATTATCAATGACTGATTAGACTTCGTGTGACACCACGCTAGGGAATCTCGCATTGATCAGGAAAGCCAACGTCCTAATGGGGAGATTTCAGGGCCCGTGGAGGGACCCTCATTATGTGCGGGAATTCACATCACATCACACGGGTGGGCAAGGCTATGTTAGTGATTAGGGGTGGGAGTTTAACAGTCAATGTCCTTCACTCCAGGTGGCATGCGTGTGTGTGTGTGTGTGTGCACGCGCGTGTGCCTGTGTCTGCATGCTTGTGTGTGTACATGTGGGTGTGCGTGCATGTGTGCACATCGCTTGTGTCTGTGTGTGCATGTGTACACGTGTGTGCGTGGATGTGTGTGCATGTGTGCACATGCGCTCGTGTCTGTGTGTGTGTGTGTACACCTGTGTGCGTGCATGTGTGTGTATGTGTGCGTGTGTACACGTGTGTGCGTGTGTGTGTGCGTGCACATGTGCATGTGTGAGTGTGTGTGCATGTGCGTGTGTGCACTTATGTGTGTGCATGTGTGTCTATGTATGTGTGTTCATGCACGTGTGCGTGTGTGCGTGTGTGTCTATGTATGTGTGTTGATGCACGTGTGCGTGTGTGCGTGTGTGTGTGTTTTGGGGTGAGGATGAGATGGGTGTTTTGAAAGTTTTCACCTTCCTTGATTTTGACCACTTTGTAGAAGAACCTCTTTGCAGAGTGGCCCCAGAAGGGCCTTGACATCTGTGTGTTCCCTGTGACTAGTGTGGGGGGGTGACCAGCAAGGAGTTCCCCATTGTGAAGGCCCCCTCTCCCTCTGCAAATATTCCGTTCGAACCTGGTGCTGAGGTGGGATGAAGGTGGGACACTGAGTCTAATAGTTCCTGTGGTTGGGGAAATCTAAGTAGACCTTTAGCCCCACCGTTTCTAACTGAATGGATCATCCCAAAAATGCCACCAAAGAGAGTAATCTACAGCCACTGCAAGGCCATCTCCAAAAGAGGCCAGAGAAACTAGAAGAATCTAAGAGTGGTAAGGGGTAGGTCTTACCCCTCCCTCTTCTAATTCAGTGTGAAGGAGGTGAAATCAGTACCTAGACGTGGTAAAAACTCCAAGTTGACTCTGAAATGCATCCGAAGTTACCAGTGGGCTTTTATATGGCACTAAATGGGGAGAGACAGCCCAGGGTGACGACTGTGGCTTTGTTTCTCAGAAAGTGGATTTGCCCATTCTGCGGTTCATGCCTCCATTCACTCAACAAGGAGTTCCCCGAGCTCTTCTCGACACCAGGCCCAGGCTCAGCCCTCAGTCCTCAGTGCAGGGAACACAGAGATGACTGAGACACCCAGCCCTGCCTCAAGGCCCTCCTAGGCCCCCACCCTCCACACCCCTTCGTTCCCTTCCTTCCCTAGGTCACCCCCTTCCTTCATCCTCACCCCCAAATTCACCACCCTCGCTGCTCCCGTCTTCCTCTCTCTTCGCTCACTTTCGGGAACTCAGACTGCACTGCAGCACCCCTCACGGATGGGTCACCCCCGGATCCATCACGGTGCACGAACGGCCAGGGGAGCATGTCCACAGGAAGGGAAGAATGTGACCCCCTGTGTGAGGGGGCTGCTGCAGGGGCGCCCTCTTGGGTCTTCAGCGGGGTTACTTAGTGAGCAGAACGTAGTGACCGAGGCAGGAAAGTGGGATTGCAGAAAACAGGTAAGTCGGTGGAAAAGCACAGTGAGATTCTTGGAAGATATTCGGTGAATCATACATGTGTCTACATCCCTCAGATCATTCTGGCCCCAGGATGGTAAACAAGCAGCCTGCAGAGTGAGTGGGCTCTGGGCCCCACGACATTAGCAGACAGGGGTTCTGATTTTTAGCCCCCACTGACCCCATGGGACCTCAGACCAGACACACCTGTCCTCTGGGCCTGCTCCCTCATCAGGAAAGGCGTCAGGACGAGATAACCTCGAAGGACGCTTCCTCTTGGAGCCATCACCCCAGTGTTTCCCTGGTGTTGAACACTCTGCTCGCCGTCTCACTTCTACCCTATTGCCCGGAAGCAAAGGCTGCGCCTCTCCCCCCAGTTGTTCATTCATTTATTCCACAGACACACGAGTAGCGCCTGGCATTTAGATGGCTCTTCGCAGGGGAACGAGAGTAGAAATCAATCAGACAAGCTCCTACCCCAGTAGAGCTCCAGTCCAGGGTGACACATACACAGTTTGACTCTCCATGGAAAATGTGCTCAGCTCCCTTCAAAAGGGGAGTCACGAATGGTTAGAAAACTGGGGTGAGAGCTGGGACGCACCCCGGGGAAGGGCCATTGGAAGGGAGTTCCTGGGGGAGGTCGGACGGGAGCTGAGCTCGGCAGTGGGGTGGATGCCCCAGGGAGGGCACCGTCCCGGGGGGCGCTTCTCGTGGGCACAGCCCCTGGGCACAGCTGAGGGCACGCGAAGGCTTGGTGGCTTCCCTCACCACCTTTGCTTTTGCGGAAGCTTAGGAGGGGGCGTTAATCCTGCTGTCAGACTCCCCAGTCGGGGACGGCAGCTTATCAGCATTGAGCAAATCGCTTATTCACAACGAATGCTGTTGGCAGACCGTCCCAGCCCTGCGCTCCAGAGGGGGTCTCTGACGGCATAATTACCCCTCAGGGCGAGTTGTGCCAGTTGTCATTTTCCCAAGAGCCTCGCCTAACAGGCGGCAGGGAAGCCAGCCTGTGGGCTCCACACGGCACTGCCTTTGCCTTGCCCACTCTCCAAACCCATGCCAGTTGGCCCCGGCCTCACTTGCTCATCTTGGGCCAGCACCAAAGGGGGTAGTTACGCTTCAAGGTCAGGTCCAGAACATTTCGGCTTCTTAGCAGGACCCACCAGCCAAAGACACTCTGGGTGCCCCCCTTCGTGTGATAACCTCCCCATCAAGGCAATTCAGGCATTTCCTTGGCAGCATGAAATGGGGAGGCAGGTATGATGGGCCACCCCATGGACAAATGCAAACCCACTTGGTGGTAGAACAGGTAGAACAGGGGCTTTGGGGTCAGGGAGAACCAGGTTCCTCAGATCATTATGGCGATGGTAAACAGAAGCAGCCTGCAGAGCCGGGTTGCGCCTGTTTCCTCCTCTGTAAAATGAGAATAATCTCACAGAGGAGTTGAGATGGCATGAAAACACCTAGCATCGTGCCTGCACCTAGGAAGTACCAACGCACCTCAGTTTCCCCTTTTTCTTTTCAGAGGCAGAGGAGGGCTTATCTGTTTTGTGTATGCCCTTTCTATGGATTACAGAATCCTATCAACTCCATCTCCCTTAAGTACGGCTGACACAATATCCTGCCTCTCCTCAAAAGCTGCCCCCATCCATGCTATGTGATCCAATGAAAAACGCCAATTACAAAGCATTGTAGAGCATGATCCTCTTCTTGCAACACACACACACACTTCTCCCCACAGCCCTCCTTCACAGTGTTTACCTGCAAGAAGGTTCGATTAGAGAGGGTCCTTCATTCCTTACTTTATATACTTCTTTATTGTCTGAAAGCTTTCATAATACACATGTATTACTTTTCATTTGCAACTAATCTTAAACAATGAAAGCCTTCCTATGGGTCCCTTGGTCTACAAGAGAATGTACAAACTCCATCTCCTGTGTAGAGCCTGTCTCGGTTACTTGGCTACAAGGAACAAAAAATCCACCAAACAGTGGCTTAAACAGACAGGAGTTTATTTTTTGTGTGGAAAAAAGTTTGTACGTGGACATTTGTTTACTGTTGAATCATGACTTCTGAACATTTCTGGAATTCTCTTGGGCTTTTCCTCATGGATACAGGCTCATTGCTAGAGTTCCAGCCATCACATCATCATTCAAGTCTTCCAGAGAAAGGGAAAGGGTGCCAACTGCATCAATCCTTTTTCATGAAAAGATTTCCAAGAAGTGCTTCCTACCCACCCACCTTCAGCAGACTTATTCTTCTGTCTCTTTGGCCTAAACTATATCATATGCATATATACATATGCATATACATATACATACATATAGAGAGAAAGAGAGAGAATGTGTGTGTCCAGGACATATAACACTGCTTTTTACGAGTTGGTAATCTACACCAAATCTTTTATTACAAAATCGTAAATGTAACTCTGTAACATAACAATATCAGCTCAGGCACACTATATGACATTTTAGGTGAAGTGTTCAGATTGCTGTCCATCTCGTACAAGACATTCACGTGCAGGGTCCGGCCTCCCTGCTGCTGGAGCCTGTGCATAGCGGTCCGGAAAAAATCCAGCCATACATGCCTCTATTTTTCATATTACATGGCTGGACACTTGCCGGACAGATGTATATATGTGTATATGTATATATGTGTATATGTATATGTATATTTTAAAAGCAAGAAATGGGATTGTCCCGATTAGTTTTGACCTCACTTTCTTACTACGCCGGCCCGTGCACCCGCACAGGCAGAGGGCAGTCCCCCAGCATTCCCCAGCGGCGCACCTCCAGCCCTGAACTCCAGCTGCCCTCCTGGCCTGTGACGTGCTCCCTCGGGAAGTCACGATGAAGGGAACAGGTGTTCACATGCTGTGACCATCACCCCAGAGTGGCGCCCAGCAGGCCACACACTGCTTCTCGCCTCCGGTGGCCCCGCAGCCACTCTTTGGCTGCCGCTGAGCTCTCATATGTCATCAATGAACTCCAGTGTCTTTATCATGATGCCATGACACGGCACGGAGCGGCCTAGCCCCATCCACCCTGCTGGCTGCCTGGTCCCTCCCCGCAGCACTGTGGCAAGTCCCACAAACGTGGGGAAGGCAGCGGGGACTTCCCTGAACCCCTCGTTGCTGACCGGTGGGGCAGTGGCGGGTGGTGTGAGCTGATGGGGTGAAGTGACTTTGCTTTCTGAACAGCCAGGCTTCACCAGGGTGAGGTCAGTAGACGTGGGGTTGTAGGGACTGTGTGTCAGCTGCCCTGCTAGACTATAGCTCCTGGAGGTCAGGAATGAGCTGAGCATCTTTAGAAAAGTTAACTGGTCAATCAGATTGATTTGAGGAGTCCCTCCCGCCCCTGTGACCTGAGCCCCAGCGTTCACAGGCTAGAGGCAGGGCGTAAGAGCTGTGACATGGTCCCTGAGGAGTAGTACAGGGAACAAGGCCATCAGAGCTCAGCAGCAGGGGGTCTTCTGATGGACAGGCCGGAGGGAGTGGGGTCACCGCTCATTCTCCTACCTCATTCCCTGTAGGAAGGCAGACACTGTGAATGACACGGGGACAGCTTCCTTTCTCCTCCGGTGGAGAAGGCTGGTTTTCGGGAGCACAGAGAAAGAAAGGGTCATCATTCTGACCGTTCTTTAGCTCTGTCTTGTTCCTCAGTCTAAGTTTATCATCTCCCCACGAACATAACGTCACAGTTGTTAAAGGGGCTCTAGGGGGTCATCCCGGCCAACCCCCTGTTCAGGGCACCTAAGTAAAAACTGGGGCTCCAGAGGGAACGGACTTGAACAAGGAGATCTGAAATCCAGTACTCTGCCCAGCGCAGCTTGCAGCCTCTCGTCCCCCTTCTCAAACCAATTTCCCGGCTTCTAGAATCCACACAGTGTATTTCGGGAGAGGGAGATAGAAGTCCTCTGGCCTCGAGGCACGCAGACCCTGGCGCGGAGTGGAGCTGCCAAGCACTGAGGCGTAACTGGATGGCACCGTGGCAGAGCTGTGCTAAGGAGGCAGGGAGCAGAAGCCAAGGGATGCCATTTCCATGGCAACTGCCTCAGCCTGGGCTTCTGGAGTTGAGCAGGGCGGGATTGCTGCCCCCATCGTGTGGTGTTCTTTTCAGTTTCGAAATGCCTCCATCTACATACACACCTGCAGGCACACACACATCCCTGCAATTCTTTCCTCTACCTTTGCCCAGAGAAGAACCGTGGTTCCCACTTCAGGGGCGGCAGAGCCTGCTCAGACAGCATCAGTAACCCGCCAAAGGGATATGGGGGAGGGGCAGATGAGGGAGGGGTGACGGACCAGCTATGGTCTCCGTACCTAGAGATCAGAGGAGGAGTTTGGTGGTCATTTCTGGGGGTCGGCGTTCAAGGATGTAGTCACCTGGTGTATGAGTTTCCTCCTGCTGCTGTAACAAATGACAACGGAGTGGCTAGAAACAACCCAAAGTCATAATCTTACGGTTCTGGGGGTCAGAAGTCTGACACGGGGCTAAAATCAGGGTGTCAGTGGGGTTGCGTTCCTTCTGGAGGCTCAGGGGGAGTTCTGTCCCCTTGCCTTTTCTGCCTCTCGGGGCTTGTGGCCCTTTTTCTATCCTCACATCCAACAGTGCAGCATCTTCCGCTCTCTAGTGTATCTGCTTTGCTTTTTCTGATTCTCAAGAACCCTTAGGATTACATTGGGTCCATCTGGATAATGCAGACACAATTTCTTCATCTCAAGGCCCTTAATCACATCTGCAAAGTCCCTTATTGCTGTGTAAAGTAACATAGTGACAGGTTTCAGGAGTTAGGATGTAGACACCTTTGGAGGGATCATCATTCTGCTGCCTACATCCAGCTTCTGTGAATGTGGATCCTCAATAACCCATTATGAGAATATTTGCCACTCATTGAATAGCGAATATCAGCATGCTGCTAAGTTTTTATGCAAGTTAGCTTGTTTACCCCACCAAAATTTTGCAAGGATGGTAGGTGTAATTATCCTAATTTACACCTGAGAAAATTAGACATGAGAAACTCAGTGAGTTGGTCCAGTGAGACTGGGTAAGGGAGGAGAGGAAGGAATGGCCCCCAATATATGTGAATGCTTTCCATGATGCCACCCCCAAATTCTCCCAGCTACTGCTTATAGTCATTCTCACGTGCCTGCATGAGTTAGGGTCGGGGGGTGGTGGGTGGGAGAACTGAACACCCCCTGTGTGACTGCACTGGCCTGGCACTTTCCCAAACTGTCCCGCTGACTCCTCATGGATCCTGGGACATTACCATCACCCCAGTTTTATGGAGTCGACCACTGATACCCACAGAAGTTCAGCAGATTGCTCGAAATAGCACAGCTAACAAGTAACAACTGGAAACGGACCCAGGTCTCTCTGATTCCAGGAGCAATGTTCTTGCCTCTTCCTTCTTTCATGGTGTCTATCCCTGTGGTAGTGACCTGGGCATAGGCAATGGGCAACCGGGCTCCATCTTCTGGGAATGCTAATTTTACTTGAAGGTTGAAGGGTGGTTAACTAACCGCAGGCATGGTAAACATGTATCAATATTTTTTTAGCTTTAATGAGGTGTAATTGATATACAAAAACCTGCATCTACTTAATATATATAATACATACAATTTGATGAGTTTGAACATTACACGAACATCTACCACCATCAAGGATATAAACATACTGGTCGCCGCCCAAAGTTTCCCTGGGTCCCTTTGCTATTGTGTGTGTGTGAGTGGTAAGAACACCATCCGTGAGAACTACTACCTCAACAAATGTTTACGTGCACAATATTCCATATTGTCAGGCACTCTGTGTCACACACATCTCCAGAACTTACTCTTCTTATATAACTGTAACTTTATACCCATTGAAAAACAACCCCATATGGCCCCCTCCCACATCGCCTGGTAACCACCAATCTACCTTCTGCTTCAATAAGTTTCACTATTTTAGATTCCTCATATAAGTAGAATCATTTAGTACAAGCTTGTCCAACCCATGGCCTCTGGGCCACACGTGGCCCAGGACAGCTTTGAATATGACCCAACACAAATTCGTAAACTCTCTTAAAACATTATGAGATGTTTCTGCAAACCCCCCCCCCGCTTTTTTTTTAGCTCATCAGCTGTCGTTAGTGTTAGTGTATCTTATGTGTGACCCAAGAAGACTTCCAGTGTGGCCCAGGGCAGCCGAAAGCTGGGACAGCCCTGACTTAGTATTTGCTCCTCTGTGACTGACTTATCTCACTGAGCATAAAATGTTGCAGGTGCATCCTTGTTGTCTCACAGGGAAATAATGTTCCATTCTATGTATGTACCACATTTTCTTTATCTGTTAGTCCGTGGATGGACATTTACACGTTTCAATTTTAAAAGGAGACATTTTAGAGAACATAATGCAAATGTCACGTGAATGTGAAACTTCAAACTCCGCAGCTGCAGCGAGGGCTGAGGCCCCAGGTCTTCTGCCCTCCTGAGGCTACGCTGAGGGAGAAGTCTGGGCACTGGGCCTCGGTGCATTCGATGAGGCAGATTTTCTCATATTGGCCTTTTAGCCAAGGAAGTGGGGAATTAGAATGCACTGTCTTCACTCTCACCTGACGCTCCTTTTACTCCCTCTCCACGCCCAAAATGTGCAGGTAAGGCATTCATTCACTGCCTGAAGATGTACTGGGCACCTACTATGATCAGGAACTGTTCTACACACCAGAGATTCAAAGATGTGTTAGCAGCAGTCTTAAAGAAGAAATAGGTGCAGCCCCTACTCTCAAGGCCCCCCGGGATGTGACAGGGCTATGCTGAGTGATCACAATAGGGTGGTTAGTGCCGTGGGGTCCCGTTCAGGGTGGAGGGTGTTAACAAGGCATGGAGGTGGGGCACTCCACCCGGCTCTGAGTTCAGGCTTCCTACGTGAGCTGTGTCCTCAAGGATGTATAGGAAAGTGCCAGGTGGTGGGTAGGTGTTGGGGGGCAGCTGTCCAAGTATCTGTGTCTGCTGTCCTCTTCCTCCATGGAGAAGCGTGGAGGCGAGGCACTGCCTGCCGCACCGTGGGCGGCGCATCAGCAGGTACCAAAGTTCGCCTTCCTGGAGCATCAGACCAGGCGGGCACCACCGCACGGAGGCGATAAACCCTGGAGAGGTCAACAGGGCCCCTTCCCAGGTAGCTTGTTGCGGCAGCAGTGTGGACAGCTGGTAAAAGGCGAGGGTCAAGCTAGAGGCAGCAAGGCCATTAGGCCCTTGGCAGGTGATCTCGGGTGGGGACAGGAGTGGCCCCTCCTCCTCCCTCGGGAAGATGGGCTGGGCCCGCAGCAGGCTGCCCTGCGTGGAAGGTTTTCGGGATGAGGGAGGCTCTGGCTCTGGCCGAGGATCCCTCGCCCACAGATCAAGCCTCTACAACCGAGGGGACAGCACAGAATGCAGTCACCTCTGTCCCCCTGGAAGATGGGCAGCTGGGTGAGCAATGCACACCCACCACTGTCTTTTATCGAGTGACATTCCAAATAGATCCAAGCCTCAGAAATCAAAGAAGGTGTATAGAAAAAGGAAAAATAACGAAGATCACACAATCTTTACTTGCTAAAAAAAAAGCACAGAGAATATAATCACCCTTGATAAATTCAGAAAAAAATAGTAGTGTGTAACATCTGTATTTAAACTCATTTGAATTTTACATTGTTTCTAAGGAAGGCAATTCTAATTCTCTCAAACACAAGCATAATAACACAATGGGAGAATATTTGTGTCATCAAATGCTAATAAGTAGAATGACGCAAGTTAATATGCAAAATTACAATAGCTTGTGTCACATACTGGTGAGTCGTGAGCAGTGTGGTGATTTTTATATACAAGAATGAACCTGATGACAGACAGGGATCTGAAACGATATCCAGCACTCACTTAGGGAACCCCCCTTAACAGCCAGCCCAGGAAAAAGCAGCAGTTTATGGGGAAGCTACTGATTTTTAGATTGGGTTCTTCTGGACGGCTGGGAAGACCGGGAAGACTCACAGTGCGAGAAGGTGCCCCCAGCAGGTGAAGGGGGCCTCATGTCTTTGTTCTCCCCACTTCTTCTGGGTCCCGTCTTGCCTTTCCCTGTCCCCCATCCATCACAGAAGTCAAACCCAGAGGCATCCCGAAGTAGTCAACCTTCCTTCAGCTCATCTCGTATTCTTACCCCTAAACAGAGATATAAAAATCTTCTAAGAACCCTGGTCATCTATATTTAAAGCGTATTAAAGCAATCATTGACTACAATCAAGTATGTCTTTTGTCCCCAGGAGTTTAAGAATAGTATAGCATTAGGAAAACTATAAATACTTTATAATATAATTATACTACTGTTTTTTTTAAAGAAATATATAATCATTTGGGTAGATGCATTTAGAAATGGCAGCATCCTCTAAAAAAACAAAACATTAAAATCTAATAATAGAGGAAAATGTTTTAAGTTGAGAAAGTTCTGTTATCTGAAACCTATGCTGGCGTCACTGTCCTTAACAATCAACATTGATTAAAATCACTGCTATTTCATTTGGTTATAGAAATTATCCTCTATCCAGTAAGCTAGGAAAGCAGCACTAGTATCAGAAATTAAGAGATACATTTATCATTATTTTGGGACCATGTACCCACCACCCAAAGTTCCATGAGCATCTTCAGAAACAATTAGACTAATCATGATTAATTTTAAATGGCTAGATATAAGTTAAATGTATAGCAGTCCTTGTCTTCCCCAGATACCATCAGTAATTAATCAGAAAACATTAGAAAAAGATAAGTAACCCTTATAACAGTAATAAAGTAAAATACCTAGAAGCCACCTTTAGGAGAAAAGCGTGGGACACATATGAAGAACACATAGAGGGAGTAAAAGAAGACAAGGAAATGGGGAGAAATGCAAAGTTTCTGGGTAACACGCTTACCTATTATAAAGGTAATTCTGTTATTCTGCTATTCGTCTGAGGTGTAATGAAATGTCAATTTTAGATTATTCTGAGGTCCCCTTGGGAGGATACATGTACATATCCGAGAGCAGCTGACTTTTGGGTAAATGGGGTACTCGTTCTGTCAGATATGAAAACGTTTTCCGACTTCAGTCATTACTGCAATATAGTAAGTGCCACACAAGGACACTGGCACGAACAGTTCTGGCGGAAACAACCCCCCCATATCTAAGATGTCGTCTATGATCAGATGCCATCGTGGACCAGTGAATGCTGGGACACCCGGTTGGTTTTTTGTGAGAGAATGGACAATAAATTCAGATCTTCACCTTCCAACAGACAGTGAAGAGTTGACTTTTTAAAATCAAATAATAAAGAAGCTCCCAAGAAAGAGAAGTGGCCATTGAGTGTCTGCCTGGCAGTGCTAGGTGGCTGGATGTAGGACTGGCCCTTGAATTAGCACCTTGTAACTAACTGCACCAGCACCTGGCGACTGACTCCAGCTGTCAGTAGCCCTCTGCAGCCTCGCACTTCTGAGTGCCAGTTGTGGGCCTGGGCCACAATTCCAGGGCACCAGGAAAAATCTGGCCCTGGCTAGAGGCTTCACTGAAGTTCTCAGAAGAGGTGACGGGGCGTTCATTCACGTGTTCAGACCACGGAGAATGAGGGCGCGTGTGAGCCAGCCTCGCTTCCTGCCCAGGGCCTGCTGGGCTCCCAGACTCAGGCTGGGGTCCGCCCCGGAAGGTCGTGCAGCAGCAGCAAAGGGATACGTTGTCCCAGGAGCTCATTTCACTTCAGCCACTCTGCATCCAAGCATCCAAGCACGCCAGCCCAGGCCCGGGTGGCTGCACAGTGGGCCCCCTCCTACTTCGCCCCAGCTGTGTGGCTGCCGCATTGTCCCTGAGGAGATCACAGAAGGACCCGTCACACACTCTGATAGCCTCACATGCAGGCAAGCCTGTGATTGCTTCTAGGGCTCATTTGGTTATTCATTCTTTCGATGAGGCGCCTGTCTGTGCCCCTGCTCTGAGGGATCAGAGCTAGACGCGAGGTGGCCTTTCCCCTGGGTAGTGTACCCAAGCCGAGCAGGCCAGCACGGACGCACGGCTGCAAAACGGGACACAATGGGGTGCAGGAGGGGTGCGGAGGACAGAGGCTGCAGCCTGAGCCAGCAGAGCCCCAACAGTGTGAGCGTGAGGGAGGCAGCTGCGTCCTCGCCGGCTCTGTTCCTCCAGGCCCAGCGCCGGGTCTGACATGCACCGGGTGTCCGGCGCTTGTTAAATCCAACTGCCATTGCAGGCAAGCGGCGAATTTGAATAACAACAAATAATTCAGTGTGGCTGGTGTCTCGCGGAGGGAGGCGGGTGGGTGTGATGACAGCTCACTGCCCCGTTTTGAAGGCCCAGCAATACACGGTTTCCTCCAGACACGAAGGGACAGCAAAGGCGTTCAAGAGAAAAGGGACACTGTGAAGTGTGTGTTGTAGACAAATCGCCGTCCATGCCCTGGGTGGTGACGAAGGCCAGGGGCTGTGTGTGGGGGGGGGGTTGCTGTTGCAGGGAGAGAAGAGCTATGTGGAGACCCCGCACAGGGGGGTTCCACTGCGTTGGAACAACTCCTTTCAAATGGGGTTAAAAGACAACTTCCGAGTCCCACAGCACCTCCAGCAGGCTGCGCATCGCTGGGAGGCCAGGGGGTCTTACTCCCTTCATCCAAGGTCCTGAACGTACAAGGGACAGCATAAAAGGCCCTGGGTCCTAGAAGCTGGCCCTCGACCTGAACAGGGAGCTCTGCCTCTGGCCGGGTCTGCAGCCCCACCAGGGTCTTTGAGGGGCCGGGGCTCAGGAGCCTGTGTGCTCTGCCATCTGTGCTTAGACCCTGGAGGACACAGCGCTCTCGCTCTCTCTTGCTCTCTCTCTCTCTCTGTCTGTCTCTCTCTGTGTGTGCGTGTGCCGCAATCTTGCTCTCTCTTCTGCCCCACCTGCTTGCATCCTGCCTCCCCCACAGTCACAGAGCCACAGCTCCTTCTTGTCTGAACTTGCAAACTCCTGGCTCCTGCTGGACACAGAGAAGGTCTGCCTTCCACGCAGGGCTGGGCCCTGAGGAGCCGTCTCCCCCTGGCCCACTCCTGGGCTCCCAGCCTGCAGCTCCCGACCTGTCTCCACCCACCCCCTGTCTGGGTTTTCAGGCTGTTGCTAAGTTCCTCAGTGTTCAGGGTTGTTTAGCAAACGGCTTGGAGGCAGGCAGATCTAGGATCCAGCCCGAGCTACCCGTCCTGGGGCAGGTCGGCAAACTCAGCTCCTCCCCTGCAACAGGGACCACACCACCTGCCTAGAGGGTTGGTGAAGAGATGCACAGAGAAGCTTCCATGAAGTGCCCATCCTAGGAAGTGTGCCTGCATTAGCATCCTGTCACCTCACTCAGAAAAGGACATGTGGGCCACCCCTACTGAGCGCTAGGCTGTGGCAATTTCTCCAGAGAAACACGTATTTACTCCTGGGGCAGGACTTCCCAGACGTGCTTCTCTGTGGACGCCCCTGAGTGCAGCAGACCTGACTTACCCGAGAGTGGATTTCATCCTGAGAGCTCAGAGCCTCCCTCCTGTGCTTCTGCGGGGAAGGGAGGTGGCTGTGCACACTCACAAGGGGAACTCAGTGTCACAGAGGTGCAGCACTGCCTAAATGAACGGAGCAGCTCAGAGCAGCCTGTCACGATCTCACTGGGTTTCGCTTTGTTTGGTTGTTTTGCAACTTAATTATTTTGAAGTTCCTCTGGGAGAATATATTTTCAGTCATAATCAAAAGAAGAGGGGACGCTTGCCACTTATTAAAATATATTATAAGCTTGTAGTAATTAAGGCACCATGGTACTGACAGAGGAATAGCCTAACTGACAGCCACAGACAGAGATTAACAAGTTCAAACATAGACCCCCAGTACACAAACCAATAAAGAAAAAATGGAGTCTTCACTAAATCATATAACAGTTGTCTAGCCATTATCATCACAGAATACATGTGAATATTCAAAGGGAAACGAGAGAGAGGGAGAAAATATAAGAGAGTATTTTGAATCTCAGTGAGGGGAAGGCCTTTCAAGCAGTAGGACACCAAAACCAGGAGCCATTTGGAAAAATACTGGTGGGCTGTACCTGAAATTTCAAACCTCTGTACAGGGAGAAAAATACCCAACAAAATTACAGCCAAACTTACTTACGATTTTCCAAAAAGAAATATGAAAGATATTCAACCTCACCAGAAGTCAGGGAAGTACAAAACGCTTGCTAATAACGTGATGCCATTTTCCGTCTATCAGAGGAGCAGAGATGAGGAAAAGCACCAACACCCAGCCTTGTCACGCGTGCAGGACAAAGGAGCACTCTTATGACCTGCTGGTGCCATTTGTCAGCACGCGTCACAAACTAAAACGCGTACGCTCTTCACCAACAATCTATTTTAGGAGATGACCAGAATAATTTTATGAATAAACAAATACTTTCACTTAGGTGTTAATAACAGTGAAGTTTTGAACAATTGTCTAAGAGTAAGATTTGGTTAAAAAATTATGGCATATATCAGCCCTAAAAAATATAGGGTTATACATTTAAAGCCAGTGGGAAGAAAAGATGTTCATGACATATCACTAAATGAGTAAATGTAGTGAGAAATGGCCATATATGAGCTTGGGTGTGTGTGTGTGTGTGCACAAGGGTATATGGACACACACAAAATCAATGACTAGAATGAAGGGAAGGCTTTTTGCGGGTATGAATCACTGCTGTGACCCCAATGTATGAAACGGTCAATGTTCAGTAAACCCTTGTTGACTCAATGAATGAACAATATTACTGTTAATAATGACTCTCTAAGTGGTAGGTTTTGGGATAATTATTTCTCAGTTTTTATGTTTTAATGTTTCTTCTTTATAAATGGGTTTTATCTTTATGGTCAGAAAATAAAAACATTGAAAGTGTCATTAAATGAAAAGTGCTTCTTACAAAATGTGAACACTGAATGTCCTTCAGTGATCCATCAACGTGACCACTCTTTGAGGAGAATTATGGAAGAAATGTGGGAATCTGCATGTTAAAAAATATCTCTTAATTAATTTAAAAGAAATATGAAAGGAACTGTATATGACAGATGGAGTTGATCCAGAGCTTTTGGTTGAGTACCCGCAATGCTCCAGGCACTAAGACTACATAAGTGCATCAAGTATGACACTTTTCTCAAGGACCTCATATTAATTAGCAGAGTTGGGGGCAGGCATATAAACCAATCCGTGGTTAAGTGTCCAGAACATACTGACATAGGCAGGGCTCTGTCATCACTCGGAGGAGAAGCTTAGGTGTCCGAGAGTCTGGACTCTGGACTAGAAAGGAAAGAGCAGTCTAGGAAGACAGCTCAGAGGAGGTGACGCTGGAGCTGAGTGACAAAAGGCCTAATGGGAAGTAAGTAGCAAGGAGCAGAGAGAAAAGTGCAGGCAAAACGTGAAAGCGCTTTGGAAGGATTTGTGGTCAATCAGGACAGGCGAGGCCGAGCGGTGGGCTGGGAAATGAAGCTGGAGAGATGTGCAGGATCGCGGGCCAGAAGGGCCTTGAGTGACTGGGCCATGCAGGGTGGCGTCTGTCCTGGGGTTGTGGGAGGTGTGGTGGGCAGGGCATCAAAGGGCTCTCAGGAGAGACACGAAGGGTGAGATCTGCATGACGGGTCAGATCGGCTATGGACTCGCTCCTTCTGACAGCGGTCCAGGGCCCCTGCGGGGGCAGCCACGTTCCCAACGACCCTGCACTGGGTTTAACGCTCTGCTGTTGCCGTCGGGAGATGCTTGATAACTTTTTAACAAGGGGCCCACATTTTCATTTTCATGGGGTCCCACAAGTTAGGTAAAGGCTCCTGGCAAAACTAGAGCTGTTTGTATTGCAGTTGCCCTAGAGGGAGGGCAGTCCCCTCTCCCAGCCTTGACAGCTGGGGCTTCTCAACACACCCTCCAGGGGAGCAACAGATAAAATGGCGAGTGTGGCTTTGCGGGGGTAGGCGGGGGGCAGCGAACACGCCTGCAATGCACCCGTGGGAAGAACGGCTCCCAGGCAGAGGAAGAGCGAGGTTCTCAGGTAGGAGCTGGCAGCGGAGGAAGGCAGGCGATTTACGTATTTGTTGTGGTTTGTCTGGGAGCACAAGAGCCAAGGAAGACAAAATGGTCGCCCCCCTGCTTTGAGCCACAGAGCTCCATTTCACCCCTCTGTGCTTCAGTCCGTTCAGGCGTCCTGGGGTCCTGCTGCGGGCGGCCCGCGAGCTGCAGCTGGCAGCCAGGCTGGAGCGAGCAGAAGACTCAGCGCCCAGCTCCCTCACACACAAACACACACACACACGTGCGCGCACCTGCATGCACACACATGCACACACGCACGCCTGCATGCATGCGCACACACATGTATGCACACACGCACGTGCACACACACGCCTGCACTCATGCGCACGCACACGCATGCCTGCACATATGCACATGCACACGCACGTCTGCACGCATGCGCACACACATACACATGCACACGCACGCACGTGCACACACACGCCTGCACGCATACGCACGCACCTGCACACGCATGCATGCACACACGCATGCCTGCACACATGCACATGCACACGCACATCTGCACGCATGCGCACACACATACACATGCACACGCACGCACGTGCACACACACACCTGCATGCATACGCACGCACTTCACACGCATGCATGCGCACACGCATGCCTGCACACATGCACATGCACACACATACACATGCACACGTACGCACGTGCACACACACACCTGCACGTGCCCACACCTCTGGGCACATGAGGGTTTGTTTTTGTCACCATGGGGGTTTCTTTCCGCACCTCTCAGCGTGCACCAGCTTCTTAGCAACGGGCTGTGGGGCCGAGGTGGGAATTAAATGCCTCTCCGGCTGCCGCAGGCGCAGGTGCCCCACGGGAGGGGAAGAGGCCCCACGGAAGGGCCTGCACCTGAGCAGCCTGGGCGTGCAGCCTCCAGAAGGACACTCCGGAGACCACAGCCACAGCTCTGGGGCCGCGCCAGGCATCTCCGAGGCCGGGGGGGAGTGAGGCTCCAGAAAATAGAATCCAGACAAAAGCTGTGGGCGGGGAGGAGGCTGCCCGGCTGGCTGATCACAGGTGGCAGGCAAAACGTAAAAATTCATAAACGTCTGCTGACAGGATTTGCCGTGGCGGAATCTGGGGTCAGGTCATCGTTTTGGGTGCCCTGAACTCTTCCACCCTGGTTTGTGGTTCTTGTCTTTGAACTTAAGGCCGAAAGTTAAGCAACACAGGTAGATCAGCAGCAGGGCTCTGCAGGTAGATTTCCCAGGTTCACATTTCAGCTCTGCCATTTACTGTGTGACCTTGAGAAAGTTACTTCACCTCTCTGTGCAAACACGTAAAAGAACTTAAAACAATGTCTGGTGCCTACATATGATTAAATGTATGGTCAATTAAACTTCTGTGGGATAGAGGTACCTTGTCAGAGATGGCACAGGTTGTCACGTAGACTCACAGACATCATGGTCCTGGGGACAAGAAGAGGAGATAAAAGCTACTTTCTTTTAAAAAAATGTTTTAGTGTCTATATATCTGGTACTGCACAAAATGCTTACGTAAGCTATTGCATTAGCCACTCATGGGGCTGGTCTTTTCACGGTGGAAACTGAGGCACAGAAAGTGCCGAGCTCAAGGCCAAGTGGCCACTTCAGAAGAGCCAGGATTTGACTCAGTCACTATGGCTCCAGAGCCCTCATTCATGTCCCTAAGCCAAGCTGTCTCCCTATTGCTTCTCAGAGAGGAGGAAAAAGTGCTGATTTCTCTGGAGGGGTGAGGGGGTGGGGTAGGGTCAGGGTTTGCTGCAGAGAGCTCCTGCCCAGAGTACAATTCAGAAATACGGTGTAAAGCCAGTGTGAGCGCAGTAGCACTCCGTGGTACCTGGGGAAACACAGGCCAGGGGGTGTGGGAAATGGGAGGTTTGCCCAGGTGTGTGGGCATCAGACCCCTGGAATCACAATGGAAGCATGGACCCACGCAGCTGCTCCCAGCGCCACGCACAGCAGAGGGCCCAGCCTGTCTTTTCTCTTCCCTTTTAAAATACCGTTATTTCTGACCTCTTAAATGCTTGTTTTTTCTTACCGTTTTACATTACCATTACTCGAAAATTTCACATGACAGTGTGGCTCGCATGTGTGGCTCCTGGGGCCTCACTATTGGACAGGGCTCCGCTCGAGGCGTTCCTAATGGGTTGCGTTTGGACAGGGCTTCTATGGCAGTCATAAAGCGCCGGTCTGTCCTTGTGGTAGAATCACAGAAAGTGAGACCTGGGATGAGGAGCCATTTCGCTTCATCTCCTGATTTACAGGAAGAGAAACTGGAGGCACTGAAGGGAGAAATGATTCAGGTGCTCCAGGCATCACCTGTCATCCCCGCAGCAGGACCCCAGTCCCCATGGCCCTGTCCTCACCCAGGGCTGGCTGCCTGGTGTGTCCTGCATCTGCTGCGCAGTCGTGGCCTCCCGTCCTCTCCTCGCTGGGGAAGGCCTGGAGGGCTCTCCGAGGGGAGCTCCACTTCCTTATTCATGAGCCAGGCAGAGGGGAGCCTGGTGCCTGCCTCCAGGCTGCTCTCTGCTTTCCCTGCAGAGAGATAAATATGGAAATGTGAGAGGACAGCCTCGCTGCCCGCCTGGGTATAAACCACCAGCTCAGCCTCCGCAGGCCCAGCCCAGCCCCCCTCCATCCTCCTGTTCCTCCCCCCAGGCAGCATCACCCCAAGCAGGCTCAGCAGACCCACTGGGCATCTCCCCAGCTGGCCCTTACTTTGTTGCCCACACCACCTCAGGGAGGCTGCTGCCCCCCTATCTCCCCACCAATGCATGGTGCCTCCTCACCTCCTGCTCCCTCCAGAACCCTGCTGAAGCCCCCCTTTTCCGGCATGCCTCCCCTGAGCTCTCCAGGCCTGCCCGGCCTTCCTCCTTCGGATTCCGTGGGGTCTGCATCGCTGCTTCCCGCAGTGTGTTCTCTGGAGCGGGTGGGTCAGAGACCTCACGGGCCAGTCCCAAACCTGCTGAATCACAATCCGCATGATAACAAGACCCCCAGGAGATGGTCTTGCACTGAGCCGAGCTCTGGTCCCCACAGTGAGCACAGGACACTGTGTCACTCACTGTTGTACCTGGCATGGCGCTCACCTCACAGTGGAAACAGCTCAGGAAGAATGTCCTCTGTTGTCCTCAGAGTGGACACAGCACCTTCCCAGGTGCCGTCCCACATTACGCAGCTGGCTGGATGATGCTGAGCACTTAAGAACCCTTAGCTCCGAAGCCCCCTGGGTCCCCGGGCCCCCAGGCAATCCCTTGGCCCAGCGGGAGCGTCAGAACCGCTGGCCTCACCCACCCAGCGTCTTTGCTGGAATGGGTACAGATGGCCTGTGGTGAGGGTCACAGGCAGAACTGGGATTTTGCCCTTTTGGTGTCAGTGTGTAGGTTGGTGTCTGCGAGTGTAGCCTGTAGAGCCAAACGGGTTCAAACTCTGCCACCGACAAGGTATGTGATCTGGGATGAAGCGACCTGTGCAATGAGGCTAGTGGTGTCACCCAGGTCAGAGGGTGGTCAGAGGATTTCATGGTCAGTTACCGGCAGATGCGTAAACCACGCCTGACACGTAGTAAGTGCTGTAGACATTTAATTAAAGCGGCATCTCTTGTCAAGTTCATTGTTGACAACTGTGCAGATTTAGAATCATAGGAGTTGATAAAACCCCTAGGGCTCAGCGGGGCCCAGCGCCTGGACTCAACACAACAGGACAGACCCAGGTCCCTAAGTCCCTCTCCCAGAGTCTGACAGCCAGTGGGTGGCACAGTCACAACTTGGACTCTGACACTCATCTGCTCCAGGTCACACCCTGCAGAGCCTAAGTTGCCCGTCTGCTGTGGCTCCTGCCTTTGTCCCCACTCGGGTGGGAGGATTCCACTGTGACCCCTACTGGCAAACTCCTGAGATGTCCCCTGTGCCCTGAGATCTAATCTCTGAATTGGTTCTTGCTGGGGTTACTCCCCAGGGAGAGGAAAATCAAGGAGTCTGGGAGGAGACAGCAGGGGTGTCCTCCCGGGGGACTGTGTGGAGGCTTCGCTCACCTCTGCCCCAGGCTCTGCAGGGAGGGTAAGAAATGGTGGGGTCTGACTCCCACGTGCGGCCGCCCTTTTGTGTGCTTTCTGTTCGCTTTGTGCGCCTGAGCTCTGACTCCCGGAGCATCTCTTGGCCCTTCCCAAATCAGCCCTCATCCTTCCCCAGCGGGTCCCAGACCCTCAGCTGTGGGAGGCAGCACTCCCTTCTGGGGTCAGGGCCCTGCAGCCCAGCAAGATGGAGCACACAGAGAGCTGGGGGTTTTCTGCAGGGATCTGCTCCAACGGTCTTTCCATTCTCGTGCTCAGAGGCTGGTGTGGGGAGGGGCGAGGGGGGTCTCAACCCCTCAGATTTGCACTCTGGTTAACCTGGGTTCTTTCTGGGTCTGCAGGTGATAAAAGGAAAATATAAATACACCAGGATGCCCCCTACACAGCCCGGGGGGTGGCACCAGCGTGCCTTGGGTTGCTAACTCTGGTTGTGCCTTGGGGTCTGCCTCCCTAACCAGACTGAAATCCTGGGCCATGGTGTCTGCTTTCCTGCATCTCTCTGAGCACCTAGCCCAGCACCTGGCCCTTAGTGGGTGCGCAGAGGTGATTATTGAATGATCGCTTGATCTATATAGTTTTCCATAAAAAGATGAAATAAAATCATTTCCTTTAATTGGATATTTTGTAGTGTTTCTCAGTTTTTATATTCCTGGCAGTCTTGCTGAAACGCAACACAATAACAATAATAATATAGGATCTCTCAGCTGCTGAGCACCAACTCCGAGCCCAGCACGACTCAGCAGGAGTCACTACCTGTGTCGTCTTCATCCTCAGAGTGCTGCGACCAGCTCCATCCAGAGAAGGAAAGCCCAGTGCCCCTGGTCCCACGGCGCCTCTCTCCTAGGAGCACTGGTACCCAGACCCAGTCAGGAATACTGACGCAACCCCATGTCCCCCCCAACTTCATCCCAGAGAGCCCCAGCCCAGCAGCCAATTCTCCAGGCCCGTGCTTTATGTAAACAAAGTAAGGCTTTGAACAAGAGGAAAAACCCTCCGCCCGAGGTCCCACATGTAGTGAACTACAGAACCGATGTTCGACCCCAGACCCACCCGACCACATGGCTCACCCCCACCCTCCTTACTCCTGCAAGACACGGTTCCCTTTGTTTCTTGGTCGGCAGCCAGACCTTTTCCTATACTTCTGGTGACAAAATGGGACTACGAGGGACTGGAGTCATTTGGGTAGGAGTTATTGGTATGTCAGTAATGGTGGACAGTAATACATGGAGGGGGGGGACATTTTTAGAGTTGGTAGGAAGATTCCTCTTTTTCAGGAAAGAGAGGCCACATCTTCTGAGGCAGTGGCCCCGGATATGTTCGCTTCTTACAAACACACCCAACTTCTGCTGATGAAAGTCCCCCCGCTCAGGTTAGCACTGCTGTCACGGTCACCAGCTGTGCTGTACAGCGCTCCCTCCCCAGGGCTGGCCGACCCGGGGGCCTATGGCATTGCAGTAGGGTTCTAATTGAGAGGCAGCCAGGCTGCACGTCCTTGTCACTGTCCCCGTGACTTATGGGGACAAGCTGGGTGTAGGGTGATATGGGGATGGATCAGAACAGACCACTTCACTCTAGGAAGAGCTGAGCAGATGAAATTAGCAACCAGTTTCAGAACCAGTTGCAAAATCTGCTCTTCTACCCACTTCAGCTGAAATAATTGAAGGGAGTAACTGGTGAGGAGTCTCTTCCTGCTCTCCCCACAGCAACCAGCCTTCCAGCAGGCACGTTCAAAGACCCTCACCCCTTTCCTAGCTTCAAAAATGAGTTCCTTTTTAAATTACTAAAACCATCTTCTTTCTAATCCAGCAGATGGGCTTTCACTGGGAACTACGACAGTTTCCCGAGTGTAATTTACTATCGTTGACTCCCTCTTTTGTAATAAGGGAGAACAGTGAACTGATTTATGTTGGTGGCTCAAAATTAATTAGCAAGAGAAGTACTAGAGGAAGCCCCCTGTCCCAAATCAAGGTGTCACTGATCCCATTTGTAATGAGAAGGAGAGAGAGATTGTTTGATTTTAAAGGCTGAGTAAACCCAATCAGTATACTTCCAGCACACTAGAGATGATGAGAGAGGATAGAGATAGAGATACTATAATAGATGGAGATAAAGATGCGTAGATATAGATAGAGATGTAGTCACCCTTCCTTCAAAGTTTATCCTGTAATTAGGACATTCCAGCAAAAGGGGGTGGTGAGTGCTATGGATAATGAGGAATCCCAAATCAGGGAAGTACCATCCATTTACCACATTTATTATTTTCTCGTTTATTTTTATTTTTTTATTTTACGTCCAGAATTAGAAAAATAAATACAGCATTATAACTAAGAGGAAGTTTGACCCTTACTGGATTTATCTCCTCATTTTATATCCAACGGAATAGATGTCTGAAAGGGCAAAATGGCTCCCCTTCTGTCACACCCAGACTCACCTTGTCCCTCAGCCCAGCGTCCTTTCCCCTGCAACATGTCACCTCCTTTATCCATCCTAAGCACTTGTAAAGCACCTACAGTATGCCAGATCCTAGTCCGAGGGTGGTGTGGCTACAATAAAGAGCAAAGCGAACTATTTCCCTTAAAGTAGAGGCGGCTTTGGCTTTGCTCATGGGGAGAACTCGAGAAATTGAGGCTTCACGTCCCACCTCTGCCTCTCGTTAGCTTCGTCTGGCTCCTGCTTTCTTTCAAGGACACCACACTCCTGCAGCCCTGGGGGGTTGGGGGGCGGGGAGGACCAAGCACCAGCCCTGAAAATTAGTGAGGAGTCTGCATTTCTACTGCCGGTTTGTAGTTTTCTATAAAAACGTAACAGAGTTTCTCTGGGAGTCACGGCGGGGGCAGAGGGGCAGTGGAGCAGGGATCACTGTGCCTACAGAGGGACATGGTCTAGGACATACATGAAAATGACATCTCCCTTCCAAGAGGCAAAAGCCCCTTCTCTAGAAATTTAGTTCAAGGCTCATTTTCTTTTCAAATAGATGCAGTTATATAAGAACCATGAGTTAATCTTTGTAACAAAGACTGGAGTCCCGAGGGAGCCATGACTGGAAAAAAAAAAAAAGAAAGAAAGAAGTTATTATTGTCACCCAGAGAACAGGTGAAGGGGCAGCTCTGAGAAGTGCCCTCCCCGCCCCCATCCCCCATCCCCCCATCCCCCATCAGGCCACGCCTTGGGGGTGGAGTCGGGTGGGCGTGCCTCTAGGCTCCTCCCAGCGAGCCCCTGGCGGAAGGCAGGCCGCTGCGTCTACCTCTGGTTTGTGAAATCCGCTGCGGGGCGGGCACCGGGTCCTGCCCTCTACCCTTGGCCTCAGTTACCTCTGCTCCCCCTCCGTCCTGCCCACGCAGAGCTCAGCATAGAGCTGGCACCAACTAGACTTCTGTGAGTATCTGTTGAATGAACGCTCTGGCAGGAAACAGTTTTTGGACTCACCGTTTCCAATTAAAAGGAGATGTGTCTTCCCTCTCCCCAGCCACGTGACCGAGTGCCTGTACTGCTCTGGGGATGATTCATGCCCTCATGAATCACCACCTAGAGCAGTGATGGGGATGACACGTTTGCAGGCCCAGTGGTGAGCCTTCTTTAGCACAGCGAGTTAAGACAACCGTCAGAACACTGGTGGCCATCGGATGGATGTGCCACAGTCTCCTCGGGCTCGAAAAAGGCCTGCAGGGCTGAGTCACTGGTTGATGGACGGGCGACCACTTACTGAGCACCGTCTGTGTCCTGGCCCCGCCTTGGGCACCGAGGAATACAGTGGCGGCAGACCGCGCCACTCCCTGCCTCCATTTCGCTGAGAGGCCGCTAGGGGCGCCGTGTGGGGCGGGAGAAGCTGAGGGATGGGCGGAGGCAGAGCCCTTCCGGACCCTCCGTGGCGGAGGTGGATGGCAGCTCGGCGTGCAAGGCGGGCCAGGCTTGCCAGGCCTAGGAGAGTCGCAGCATTCCACTGGCAGAGCTGGGTGTGCTGCCAGCCCTCCCCACGGCCTCGGTGGTCCCACCGCGTGCCAGTTACTTAACCCAGAATGACGGCCCTGCGGTGCTAACGTTGTTGAAGAACCAGCTGAGGTCGCCCGTGATCCCGCTGAGGGCCTGGCTGACACGCCTCTGACACGGTAATGACCGCTCCACTGCAGGGCCCGGGGAGGCGGGCCCTCAGCCAGGTCACCCGTCGACTAGAAGCCTCTGGGCAGTTCCGGCAGAGCGGAGGGCAAATGACCTCGGAGGCACAATAGCCGTATTTCAGGGGTGCAATAAAGAAGACTCCACCTTGGGGAGGGGATTGTGTTTGTGGGTTCGTAAGCCAGACAGCGCAGGCCTCTGACATTTGAGAACAAAGGAAACGGAACTGACCTGCACAAGGATGTTTTCAGAGGGACCGTACTCTGTGAGGGATTGGATGGCAGCCCTCTCCAAGCCTGAGCAGCGGAGCGGTCCAAGAATACTCCTCCTTCCTTTGATCCCATCATGAGCTCTATTTCAGGCAGACTAATGGGCAGAAATCTATTCTGAGGTCTGAGGGCCGCCCAGCATCGGCCAGGGGCCTGGGCCATGGGCAGAGCCCCAGAGAGAGACCTTCCTCCTCAGTGGCCTTGCTGCCACCCCCTGCTGACATACTACGTCAGCTGTCACAGTGGGCCAAGGCCAGATTTGTGCAAACCTCCCTTTCTCCACAAATCAGGCCAGGCAACTTCAGGGGACCTGCACCCTCCATCAAAGTGAGGCAGGCACCGGTGACCCTGGGAGAGGGAGAGATTCCAAAGGGACATGTTGCAGTGTTTTCTCTGAACGTAGTACAATTTCCAGAAGGATGAGATATGCGGGCAGTAAGGGGGTGGAGTGGAAAGATTGCGTGAGGGAATGAAGTGTTTGGGGGCCATTTCCGAATGCAGCCACCAAACAGCCCTCTGTGTCACCCTGGGTGGGGCCCGGGGGTGCAGAGGCAACGATCCAACATACATTCATCAGGTGTCTGGGGCTCATTCATCGCCCCTTGGGGGAACCGAACGTTTTAATATCCATGATTGGATAGATGATTGAAAAGAAAAAAACTACAGGGTTTGGCCCACTGTCTGTAGGGAGGTGTCTTTTCTGAGGGAGAATTCCTGCAAAGTCTCCTACTGTCTGCCTGGGGACAGACAGAGACCTCAGGCATTTCCAGGGTTTTCTTCTGCATGTTGGTTGGTTCAAAGTCCCAGAATCCGGAGAAGTCTAGACTTGTGTAAGCCCAGAAAATTCCAAACTCTGAGACCATTCCTGAGTTATGATGAATTGTCAGCAGCCTGCATAGTAGGGTGGTGGGAGGAGACTGTACACTATTGTTTTTAAGTTTTATATTCATATCATCTCCATTACTCGTTTGCAACTCTAAACACTTGCAATTTATCATAGTGTAATTTTATTCTTATATATGTGGTTGATTAATATTGGCTATTCCCCTACTCTCCTTAATGCTCTATGTCTTTTTCTATTTTATTCAGCATCTAACACGGTACTTGAGACTAAGTTGCTGCTCAATATAGGTTTGCTGCATTAATGAGTCATAACAAATACCCTCAGCTGCATTTTAGTAACTTCCTTGTGGTACACACAGGATGCCAGCAGGTGGCGGTAAACACCCAACGGAGGACTTAACAGCGTTACAGCCGTGGAAGCTCAGCTTTACATAACGCGACAGATTCCTACGCTTCCTCCAGTGGGTTTAGGTTTATTTTCTCAGCTAGTACTGGATTAAGAGAAAAAGCAAGATGTAGCAGAAATGATCAGACCTATCCGCATTCCCCCCCCTGCCTCTGCCAAAGACAGGAACCTCCCCAAATGCCCTTGACCTCGACCACAACAGAGAGTGTACCACCATAGGGTATGTTCTGAGGACTAAATGAAACAACGCACAGGAGAAATTTTAGAACCGAGCCCACCCCAGTGCTGTGCGATAATTATGGACGCTTTCCAGCAAACGATGGGACGGATGACGGTCTCTTCCCCTAACTTTCTTCTTTCTGCCCTTTTACATGTTCTCCCTCTCAGCAGGGCAGGGACAGTTCTAACTGCTACTGCGCAGGACATTGGTGCAGGCTGACAGGGGGAAGAGAATGAACTTAAGAGTTTCCTGGACCATTCTGAGTCCAGGGAGCCTTGTCTGTGAAATGGAGCTGAGGATGGCTGCTTGGCAGGAATAACGGGAGAGCTAATGACACAGTGTAGACCATACCAGTCAAAACAGAAGCCACTAAGCCACATGTGGTTATCTAAACTGCTGTGTAAGTTAAATAACATTAAGAACATTCAGTTCTTGTGTCACACCTGTACCATTCCAAGATGTGCACCCCCTACTGTCCTCAATTCTCTGTGTGGTTGTTTTGTTTGTTTTATTCCCAGCACCTGACACAGTGGTTGACACAGATGGCCAGTGGCTATCCTTTGCAACAGAGTGGTTTATAGAATATTTCCATCATCACCAGACATGCTGTTGGACAGGGCAGGCTAGAAGATTATAGATGTGCAGTAAGTGGTGGCCAGTCAAAAGCAGGAGCATTTGCTCACCTGGTCACCCTCAAGTTGGCACCTCAGATGCTCCGTCCCTGTGGTCATTCAACAGGATGGTACTGAGTTGTAGACACATGGTGAGCAAATAGGCTTTTATACTCTTGTGAGTTTAAGTTCAATAACAGATATTAAATAACTAATCCCCTAAATAAATAGGAATGACAGATGGTGTTAAACCTTTGTCCTAAAAACCTGCTTCTGTGTTTCCAAGTAAAATTTACAAGAAACCAGACCATTCCCCTGGGGTTGTCTTGAGGATTCTGGGAGACACAGAATGTGTAATCTATTGTACTGCAGCCATGCAGCACAGCTCTTAGGAAAGACAGCGTCAGACAGAGCAGAGGACCGGACGTGCGTGCAGGTTGGGGCATCACAAGGGCCACATACTGCAAGGTCCTGTGTTCGGAATTTGACCTACGCCAATGGGAGCCTCGGGAGCTGAGCCTGAGGGCAAGTGAAGGCGTTTGTAAAGGGAAATGACACAGTCTGAGCCACACGGAGGGAGCCATGCTCCGGGGGGCGGACCTGGAGTTGACTAGCGGCGGGCGGGACTTAGGAGACAGTGGCCAGAACCACGTGAGGGGATGGGGCTCTGGCCTAGGCAGCAGGGAGAGAGGAGGATGAGCTATAGGCGATGCTCCCAATGGAAAGGTGATGAGGATGGTGGGGTGTGGACAGAAGCAGAGGAAGTCCCGCCCCCCTAACGGGACTCACTGAAGGAGGTGATGGAGGACACAGGGGTGGCGAAACGCTGACCCACTCTCATCAGCGAGGCCAGGAATTCCAGCTAGCACTTGATTTAAAATTTTTGACCAAAAGTAGAAAACCTAAGTGCGTGTGTTACGTAGGCATAAAAGGGAGACAGGGAATTTACTGAAGACTAGCTATATGAGATCATCTAGCACAGTTTCCAAGAAGTTTCATAACTGAATTCATGTTCTTTCAAATAAGTTACCATGGATGAATCGTAGTCTGCCCCCTCCACATTCATAGGTTGAAATCTAATGCCCAAGGTGATGGTTTTAGGAGGTGGGGACTTTTGGGGTGCTAAGGTCCTGAGGGTGGAACCCTCAGAATGGGATTAGTGACCTTATAAAAGAGACCCCCCTCCGAGTGTCCTTAGCCCTCCCACCTTATTAGGACGAAGTGAGAAGTCAGCCATCTGCAGCCTGGAAGAGGGCCCTCAGCAGACCCTGACCGTGGTGAAACCCTGATGGTGGTGAGCCCCTGACCATGGTGAGACCTTGACCATGGTGAGACCCTGACCTTGGACTTCCAGCCTCCAGAACTATGAGAAATAAGTTTCTGTTGTTTGTAAGCCACTTGGTCAGTGATTGCATTAGCAGCCTGAACTACTAAGACAGAAGTGAAATATATACATTACTATATGTGTATGTAAATTTTCAACCTCCAAATTCCTGTCTATTATGGTAAAAGATGTGTAGATTATCAATGCCACCCAAAATTATTTCTATATCCACATTTAATTCAAGTCTTGAGGCAAATACATTGAATTTTTAAAAAACCAACTCAGTTCAAGCAAAAATATGCAAAACATACCTGTACTTCTCACTGTTTTCCTCCAAGGGAAGTAAATATGAATTTAGGACCCTGATTTCTTCCTAAAGAGACTGCAGAGAGTGTGACTTCATTTTTCTATGATGATCTAGCCAGAGCGAACTATCTCATCAAAAGTAGGAGCATTCCCCTGATGGGAAAAACCCAGAGCACCCAGAAGATGACAGGACGAGTCTGCTAAAGCTAACAGCTCCTCCAGATGTTCGAGGGCTCCTGAGCACACCATCAGTTCTCCAAAGCGAGTGCATCCTGGCTCTAAAAGTCAGCAAATGGACTATCTGCAAGGCACGTGCAACTTTTATGGCTCAAAATTTACAATCGATTTTTTTTCTCAAGGATTTCCAGACCTAAATTAATTTTTAATATGTTGACCTAAGGGGCTGAGCTATTTTTAGGTAAAGCTGTCAGATATCCCTTCCCTTAAAAGTATGCTGTGAGAAATAAGATAGGCAAAGCATTACCCTGCCAGCAACCTTCACGATGGAGAAAGACAATGACCAGTGGTCTCCTGTCAGTGCTCACAGAAAGGCTGGGGGACTTGGGATCAGCCCAGGTGCTGACCCTGCTCTGAGCTTAGGCTGTTTCACAGGTGCCTGACCGAGGAACATGTCAGCAGACAGCACACACCTGGGAAGAGATGAAGAGCACTCATGCACAAGGCACATAGGAGATTGTGATATAATAAGAAATACATGTGTGATCTTGACCCTGGGGTCCTGATGCAACAGCTTCTAAGATTCTTGGACTCTCTAGAGTGCTAACGGTGTCTTTTGTATGTTAATAAGATGATTGGTGATTGGGGGCCCCTGGATAGCCTCAGGATGTGGTTGGGCCACCTGAAACACCAAAGCATGATAAACCCCTTTCCTGTTTAGAAAAAAAAAAGGTGCAAAAAGTGCAACTCGCTGCCATGTTCATTGCATTTTACACAAAACACCCTCTTTGAGGCTGAAGCAAATCTGACTGATTTTCAATGTGAAACTAAAAACTATAAGAGTCTTCTTGTCTCTAATCCCAATGTAAGCAATGTATATGATAATCAGCATTTAATAACTTTTTGTGTGTGTGGCAAACTCTGCGGGGTGAGGTTAAGACTGTAACTGGCGAATCACCCTGGGGTTAAACACCGCAGCCCGAAGCTCAGCAGGCGAGTATTCCGGGAAAACGAAAGCGGGTTAAGGCGTTGCCCCTTTCAGCCCCACCGCCCTTCAGGGGAAGACATGGAGGCTGGAGATTGGGTTCAATCAGCCTTGACCAGTGATTTAATCAGTTGTGCCTGCGTACTGGAACCCTGGTAAGAACCCTGACACTCCAGGGCGCGGGAGCTTGCAGGTTGGTGCTGGAAGGGTATCACGTCCAGCGACCGCGTGGACGGTCCACGCACCCCCCTGACCCCCGTAACTTGCGCCTCTCCCGTGGGGGTGTGGCTGAGCTGTATCCTTAATGCAAACTGGTAACAGTAAAGGGCCTTCTTGAATTCTGTGAGTCACTCTAGCAAAGGTTCAAAGGAGGGGGTTGAGCAGACCCCCAGCTTTCTGGCAGGTCTATCACAGGTGCAGGCGGCAACCTGGGACCTGGGGCTGGCATCGAAAGCGGGGTGGTCTCGTGGGCCTGAGCCCTCCATCTGTGGGGTCTGCACTAACGCTGGGCAGTTCGTGTCAGAATTGAATTGCACTGTCGACTCCCAGCTGGCTTTCAGAGAGTTGGAGCATTGGTTGTTGTGGAGGGAAAAAACACAAACAAACCAACAAACCAAAAAACCACTTTTGGTGTCAGAAGTGTTGTGAGTAAAACGCCAGTTGGGAGCACGAGGGGATCGAACTTACCGATTTAGAAATGTTCACAATTGCTTGGTTCAAAACTCAGCACCAGGCGGCCTACGCCAGGTGCTCAGGCCCCTGGGAGGCATTGGGGGGTGGGGGAGGGGAGCAGGGGAAAGAGGAAGGAAGCCTTTTCCCTCCCCCGTCCACCCCTCCTTCAAGCACCCGCGGGACCTCGAGCTCTAGCTCTTGCCCCGGGACCGCTGTCATTCCACGCTGGGTTCCCCTATGAGCGCGGGGACTGTGGGGCGGACCTCCGTCCCCCTGCCCCTCAGCCAGGGCCTGGCGTGATGGAGACCTTAGCGGACTCTGATGCAGAACGAAAAACGGGGGAGACCGGAGACAAAGGCGCGTTTCGGCAATGAGGCAACAAAAGCAGAAAGGTGTCTCTCACAGCCAGCCAGGGATGGCTGTGTGATTGAAAGACAAGTGGTTGCCAAACTTTTATTTTCTGAGACCCAGAAAAGGGGTGTTGTTGTTTTTGAGCCACTGAGTTGTAGGGCGATCTAGGACGCAGCAGTGGCAGCCAGAACGGGTCTCGGTGTCCGGACGTGGGTGCTGCCCAAATTCAGCCCCCGCAATGCTCGTCCCGTCGCGGGGCCTCACGCATGGGATCCCCACATGGAAGTGCATATGTAACGTATGGGGGGACATTTTCCTCCTTCCAGGGCGCCGCTCGTGTCAGAGCAGGGGGCAGCAGGGCCCTCTCTGCAGGGCTCGCAGGTCCAGGTCGGGATGTACAGCGAGGGCAGGGGAACTGTGGGTTCCCGAAGGCAGACAGCCCCCGTGGATGCTGGCCAGCCTGTCCC
Organism: Lyroderma lyra; assembly: GCA_004026885.1. Classification (NCBI taxonomy): domain Eukaryota; kingdom Metazoa; phylum Chordata; class Mammalia; order Chiroptera; family Megadermatidae; genus Lyroderma; species Lyroderma lyra. The sequence goes on along the minus strand of PVJL010001017.1, from coordinate 129,118 downwards.
CGCAGCAGGTGGCCAGTCGCACGAAGGGAAAGGAATGCAGTGACATCCTCGGGAATCTGTTTTGATTTCTCCATTCAGAAGCACATATGTACCGTCTCTGCTTCAAAACCCACATGATTTGTTTTTCCTTTTTGTGGGGGGCAGGGGTGAGCTTTATTTGCTTGCTTTCTAGTCTCCACCTGGAGAATGTCCTTTAGCTTTGCTGGGGCACACAGAGGGTCAGGTAATACCCCGGGCCGAGGCCACGCCTCCCTCAGGTCCAGGGACCCAGGCCACGCCCCCCTCAGACCCTGTGCAGGGGCCGAGGCCACGCCCCCTCAGGTCCAGGGGCCGAGGCCACGCCTCCCTCTCCTGACCTTACTTGGCGAGGGTCTGAGCTTCCTTCGCCTCCCGTGCCCGTCTTCTGTCGCCCACGGCACCCTTGCCAACTGTTGGCTCTGAGAAAAAAAGAAACCTCGTTCTCTCTCTCCCTCGAAAATAAGCCCAGTCATGTTCTATTTTTAATGGGGTTTAAATGTCTGTTCTACAAAAGCAAGTCCCTGTGAAAGTCGGACCCGGAGCCTCACCGAGCGCCGACAGTGGGCTGGGGACAGGGAACTGGAGGCCGGAGAAACCAGGTCCGGGCAGTCTCGCTCTGGCCCCAGCGGGGCGGTGACCCCAGATTTTTCGCATTGAGAAGAATGTGGAAATTCATGTAGCACCAGCCTGTGTGGGAGAGAGGTCTGCTACCTGCCTCAATCCTTATCCTTGTGGGACAGTGACCAGAGAAGCCCCCAATGAGGGGTGCTAGCTGCCTGCATCCAGGTCCCCCCAGCCAGAAAGCCACGTGTCACCAACAGCGAGGTGCCTGTGAGTGAGGACGCCCTGGGCCACGGCCTCCCTGTGCCAGCTCTGGGCCTTGAGCACTGGGTGAAACCACTGTCCAGGCAGGTGGCCTGGGAGACCATGTGCTGCGTGGCCTTTCCGCCTGTCCTGGCTGAGACCTCCGCCTCGGCCGGATCCTGCGCTTCTTCCCCTCCCAACGCCTGACGTGTGTGCTCTGCTTTGTAGTTCTTCCCTTATGGAGACGCCTCCAAGTTTGCCCAGCACGCCTTCCGAACCTTCGACAAGAACGGGGACGGCACCATCGACTTCCGAGAGTTCATCTGTGCCCTGTCCATCACCTCCAGGGGCAGCTTCGAGCAGAAGCTGAACTGGGCCTTCAACATGTACGACCTGGACGGCGACGGGAAGATCACCCGAGTGGAGATGCTGGAGATCATTGAGGTGAGTGCTGCGCTCTGGGGCTGGGTCAGGACCTTGGCTGTGGGACACAGAAGGCAGGCCCCGGCTCCAGGCCCCAGCTTCCTTGGGCAGAGGCCTACGGCGCCTTCCTCTCACCCCTGCCGGGAGCTCTGCTAGTAGCATGCCAAACCTTGACTTCTCCTGTCCCTGTCCCTGCTCCAGTGCTGTGCTGGGGAAAGTCACAGATCCAAGCTCTTGGGCCCTGCCTGTCAACTGACAGTCCGCATTCTAACCAGTTGCTCACACACAGTGAGATCTTCCACAAACATAAACCTCCTGTGGGCAGAGGACCGTGATCAGGCCTCAGTTTCTCCAGCCCCTGGCTTAGCTCTGTGCTACCAGATGTCACCCTCTTCCTCCAACCAGCTTTCCGTCTGTGGGCATCAGATGCTGCGTTTTTTTAAAAACACTTTATTGAGTTATAATTACAGACCATAAATCCACCCATTTTAACTGTACAGTTAAATGATTTTCAGTTAACTTAGCATTCACCCCTCACCATAGGCCAATTTGAGAACTTTTTCATTCCCCCCAGGAAGATAGATCCCACCTGCCTGCCTGTTCCCACCCCCGGGCTCTGGGAATGACTGGTCTACCTTGTCTCTAAGGGTGTGTCTTTCTGGACATGTCATATAAATGCAATTTAAGTAGATGACTTTTTTGGTCTAGCTTCCAGACCAAAGGATTTATTTCCTTCCCTTTTATGGCTAAAGTAGCATTTAATTGTACAGCTATATGTCTGTCATATTTTCTTAATGTTTACCAGTTGATGAGCGTTTGTGTTGTTTCCACACTTTGCATGTTATTAACAATGCTGCTATGAGCTACCATCTGCAAGTCTGGATGAAGATGGGCATTTATTATATTATTTTATTTTTTTATTTTTATTTATTTTTTATGTGGGTAGTTCCCTGGCTGGGTATCGAACCCAGGCCGCAGCATTGACAGCGCCGAAGCTCAGCCACTACACCACCAGGGAACTCCCAGCATTTATTTTTTTAAGGCACTTTCCTAAGTGGGGAAAAAGGTTTCTACCCAGGAAATCTCCACACTGAGAATTAATTGTGGACATTGATGGAGCAATTGGCGTCTTCTTATTCCAGTCTTTAACTTAAGAGCAGAGTCCCTAATCCACAGCTTTCCTTATACTAACTTCTTTTGGAAACAGGTTATTTTTTTTTTTTTTATTGTTAGATTTATTGGGATGACATTGATCAGTAAAAATTACATAAGTTCCAGGTGCACAATTCTACATTACATCCTTCCTGAGTTGCATTATGTGTTCATCACCCAGAGTCAGATGTCTTTCTGTCACCATTTGTTTTCCTGTCCCTTCCCCCCTGACCCGCAGGGAACTACTAAATTATTGACCTTGTCCATGAGTTTTGTTTCTTTATTGCTTTCAGTTTTATGTTCCACTATACTAACGTCTTTCAGGACTAAATTTCACTGGTCCGCCTTGCTTGTCTGAGCAGATGGCCAGTTCCTTATCAGTTGGGACCATATTTTGTCATTTTCTAAGTCCCCAAGGGCTAGGGACTGTCACCTACACCTCAGACCCAGTGGGTTCGAAACTGAACCCACCCCTTTCCTCTCTGGCTCTTCTACTTATTTCCTACAGCCAGACCCCTGGGAACCATCCAGAACTCTTCTCTGTGTAGTTGACCACGAGACTCACACATAGCTGCTTCCTGTCACTCTCTTACTTGAAACCATTCAAGGAGTCCTTCGGGGTAAACTTGACTTCCTTACCACAGCACAGGAGTGCCTGAGGGTCTGCTTCTTGTTTCCCCAAGGCCATCTACAAAATGGTGGGCACTGTGATCATGATGAAGATGAACGAGGATGGCCTCACGCCCGAGCAGCGAGTCGACAAGATTTTCAGCAAGATGGATAAGAACAAAGATGACCAGATCACGCTTGATGAGTTCAAAGAAGCTGCCAAGAGCGACCCCTCCATTGTGTTACTTCTGCAGTGCGACATTCAGAAATGAGCTGAGGCCATCGCGATGGACTGCACAGAAGTCTCAATGTTCCATTCAGTCTGCAGCTATCCTCTCTCTCTGTCTCTCTCTCTCTCTTTCTCTCTCTCACACACTCACACTCACACACACACACATATTGCTTGGACTACCTATTAATGGACTTGCTTCCTGTGTTTGAAACACTTGTGTGCATGAGAATGTCATTTGCTAATGAATTTTAAAAAGCATATATGATAAAACAGACAAACAACCTGCCACAATGTGATATGTGAAATGTCATTTCATAAAAAAACAAAACAAAAAAACCCTCCTTCTCCAAAGCCTGGCCAGAAATGTGCTGCAAGCAGTTCTATGATTTCTTGTTCATGTTTTGCTAATGCTTGTGTCTCCTTGATTAACATGTTAGTAGCACTGAGACCCCCCACGGCAATGTAACTTAATTATAAGCTGTGTCACCATTCTCCTGTAAAATAGCACTGGACAGTCACACAGAGGGGTCCTGCGCTCCTCTTGTGGTCCACACACAAGAGCTTGTATTATCAGTGAATATAAATGTACTCTACATTTGCATGCCTTTTAGGTTTGCCTTAATTCTTACCTCATTTGCATCCTATCAATCTGGAAAGAGCTGTTTTGGAATTAATGCAGTATAAAATGTAAAAATCCTACTAAATGACTCATTAATTAAGTTTATCTATCTATAGATATGTATACATATGCACAAAGATATTATTTATTGAAAGTTAAAAAAAAAGAGATGGAAATGTACTGATTTCTGCTTGACTTTTCAAAGGCTTACAAAGAGGTGGCAATAGATGTCGTCCCAAATAAATTTGTAACATTTGAGTTTTTCCCTCAATTCTTATTTCCTAATTTTAAATTTGAAACAGATGTTCATGATTAGCAAGGACCAGCTCACAACAGCGTACCAAACCCACCCTGACACACACAGCTTGAGACTCCAAAGAATTAGTGACAACAAAAGGGACCAAAAGCAACTTTCTAACTCTTCATCCTCGCCCTCAAGTGGAGGGGCAATTCCTATGGCACGCCAAGTTTACATGAAACATAAACATTTTCCCTCCTCACCAAATGCTCATGATATGAAAATAAATTCCATCGCAGTGCGACTGTGGTGCTAGCGTCGCATGACGTCCCACACAACCCGGTGAAGGACGGTCAGCAGGCTGAGAAGCACCTTCTGAAAGCCCGGAGGAAAGACGACGTCTGTCTTTCCCAGGGAGAAGTATACCAGCTGTGTTCTTAATGATGGCACAAAACGTGGACCCTTTTGACCTTGAGGAAGGGAGGCAGAAGAGATTCCATCAAGAACTCTAAAGGCAGGTTTGTATTCTCAGAATTGAGAACTTCGAGGATGGCTGTGTGACAGGGACTGACTTTTTCATTTCATTTGAATTGAAGTATATTTGCTGCAGGTAGCTAGTAGGTCTCAGACAGTGCAGTGCTATATTGGTGTTTTATTGAGCCCCTTTTCCCCCCTAAATACTCTCCTTTGGGCTGTCTTAGGATCATTAAATAAGACAGAGACCAGACCCCAGTGACCCCAAGAAACCGAGCCCACAAACTGAATCACCAACAACTCAGGATATTGATGGCGCATAAACACTGACCCAACCAGGCTTCCGCCCCAGAGAGAACAGCTCGCAGTGTCAACACAATGTCCCAGGTCCCTTAACCCCCGTGCTGGCTGACTCCCAAGTGGGGGCAGGACAGATGGGAGAGGTTCAGTGTCCCCCGATACTCTCGCCCCACTAAGGGAGCATGGTGTGGGTGAGGTGCTGGGAGTCTCCTGGGAATGGCACTCAGTTGAGTCAGGCTCCGGGCAGTGCATTCAGTGACCACCTACTAGGCACCCAATACCATTCTTATTGAAGTAGGGGGGAGGGGAGACAGACAACCCTCCCCCCACCCCCCACCCCCCCCACACACGCACACTGCCCAACTGCAAGAACAAAGAAGAAAAAGCACAGCAAGCTAGGAGGGTTGGGAAGTGGTGTGGGGCAGAGACTGACAGGGGATTAGGTGACATCTGAAGGAGGATCTGAATGAAGTGAGCCACACGGATACCAGGGACTCTACGGGAAACACCCTCCAGCCGGCTGACGGGTTCTTTTTATAAACAAAATGTGGCAGTTGGGCGGGCCAGTGCATCTGTCCTGTTGCTGGCTCCTTCTAGCTCTCCAGGCCGGTGGTAGTCCAGCAGAGCACGCTCACAGTCAGTGCACATGTGCCCTCTGATCCGGCATCCCTGCTCCTGGCGGGCACACGGCCCCAAGAAGCCCTCATAGAGGGCCAGAGGGGACGCGCCCCGGGATGTCAGTGACAGCTGTCTGTGGTGTGGGAATGGGAGGCAACCTGCCGGTCCTTGCTAGAGGAACGGTAAGTGCAATGTGGTGGACGCATCCTGCGCCATTACAGCTCGGCTGGAAGCTGCAGGCTGATGCACACAGAGCAACACGAACCGTGTGTGTGTGTGTGTGTGTGTGTGTGTGTAAATGAAAAGCACATTCTCACAAAAGAACACTGAACATGTAAAATAAAAGGAAATGTCACGTGTTTTGGGGGAATGGGGGGATGGGCATGGTTGTCACTACTGCTTCACGAAAACATCCCCAAAACGCAGCGGCTTGAAGCAGAAACAATCATTTTATTGCTTCCCACGGCTTGCGTGGGTCCGGGACTTGGGGAGGGTTCGCGGGGCTGATTCGGGCTGCAGCTGAGACGCTGGGCAGCTCCCTTTCTGCAGCGCTGGGGCTAGTCCGCGCCGCCTGGTGTGTCTGCGGGCACCGCCCTCGCTTTTTCCGAGGAGCGAAGGGTCCGGCAGTCTTACTCTGACCGGTTTTTGCACGAAGGCCACTGAGGCAAGTCTGGGAATAAGCAACAGGCCTGGCTGTTCCGAACAGCTCGTTCTTAAGAAGCCAGGAGGCCCTTCTCAGGCTCTACCCGGAAATCTGGCTAGCTCACCAGCTGACGAGCTGCGTGCCCTATTTTCCACGTCGCCTCAGCAGTACATGAGAGCAGCCACGTTCCTCCGCCCCAGTGGCATGGCGCTCACGTCTGCATTTCCTCTTCTGTCTTTTGCATTCCCCGCACGTCCTTTCAGCCGTCACCGAAGGCGTCACCCCTGAGACCCACAGGCTCCCGAAGGCCCTCAGGGTTCTCGTGTTCCTGAGTCTAACCCGCAAGCAGGACCCGTGGCCTAGATTTTTTTTTGTAGTAAGTGGGTAGCTCCCTGGCCGGGAATCGAACCCAGGCCGCAGCGCTGACAGCGCCAGCGCCGAAGCCTTAAGCCACTACACTACCAGGGAACTCCCCCGTGGCCTACATTTAATTTTATTTCGGTACTTCCTCGTTCAGATGCCAGCGACGAATCTTATGTAACACAGCCCCCCAAACCTCAGTGGCTTCCAACAACACTTGGCACACCGTCTCTCGTGGTCGTTGCGGCCCGGAGTTCGGGGACGATGGGGCGGGGCAGTCGCGGGGAGCCGGGAAACGAGGGGGTGGAGCCGCCAGGGCCGGCCGGGGCGCTGCTTGCTCAGGCCGCAGCCGGCAGCCCGCCGCGCTCGCTTCCGCCGTGTGGCTGCCCTGGCGAGGTCGGGCGGCTTCGGGGGCAGCACAGCCGTCCAGCACGAGTGTCCAGGCACCACGCTGGGCCTTGCGTTTCTTCTCCGGCGCTTTTCTAACTCAGCTGTCTCGACTGCGTTTTCTGGGTCCTAAGTGGGACACACATTGGCCCAAATTCGGAAGAAGGGACGGACGGCTCTGCAAGGCAAGGCTGTGGGTCGCCACGGAAGACCTGCTGCTGCGGCCACCTTGGGAAACGGCCGTCGGCCACCGAGAGTGAGGAGTGGAGGGCGAAGGACGTAAACTGGCACCGCGCAGCCCACCGGGAGCTGAGCCACGACGGAAGGCCATGCTGCACGCCACCCTCCGCAGCTGAGTTCTCTTTATTTTATTTATTTACTTTTGTTAGTCATTCAGTGAACATTCACTGAGGATAGATATGCCAGGCACTTTCTTTCTTAAAAACCTCTATTACATTTATTGGGGTGACATTGGTTAGTAAAATTACAGTTCTATCACACAGCCTCTAATACTGCACTGTGCTCACCACGCAGTCAGTTCTCCTTCCGTCACCATGAATCTGAACCCCTTTTTACCCTCTTCTACCACCGCCCTCTCCCCTTTAAACACACACATACCTCAGCAACTGGGGATCCGCACAGACCCCCGTATCCCGACAGGCCGTGGTGGTGCCTGGAACACAACTACAGGCTTCTACCCCTGCAGGTGGGGCTGCGTTCTGCTGGCTCTGACCTGTGCTCAGCTGCGATTTTAATTGCCCTGTCAATTGACTGCTTAACTCCGGCTGCTGTTTAGGAGCAGTGGCGCCAGATGTCTTTTCTAGCCTCAACTCTTTCTGCATTCAGAAGTCTGAAGTTTCCTTATTTCCTTTATTTCTTGAATAACTCTAAAATTATTTTCAAAAGCGAATCATGGCTTTAAGGCTTCATTTTTTCCTGCAATTTACTCAGTCAGTATCCCAGTCTCTGGACTAATAACCTGAACTGCAAAGTTGAAAATCATGTCAAGGAGTAACACACACACACAGGTTTTTGTTTTCTGTTTTCTGTGTGTGTGTGTGTGTGTGGGGGGGGGGGGGCTAAAACAATCAGCTTATTTTATTTATTGAAGAGCATCTGGCCCTTGGAATTTCCAGTTCTATCTCACTACTTTAGTTAAGTCACCACCACCTTTTACCTGGACCACCTCCAAACTGCTCTTTCCACATTAGCCCCACTCCATTTCGGATCTATTAACACAGCAGCCAGAGGGAGTCTTTGAAAATGCTTCCTAGACTAGATCCGGGAACCTGCTAGGACTTCAGATGACCTCACTGTTTTCTGCCTCGGAAACTCACCCCCTTTGCTCATGAAGGCCTGTCAGTACTGGCTCATGATTCCTAGACACGAAGCTCACTGATCCTTCGGCCTCTGCATCAATTCCTCTGCCTGAAAACTGCTGCCCTGCATCTCCCATAGCTTGTTCTCCCACTTATTTCAGGCCTCTGCTTAAATTACCTTCTGCAGTCTTCCCATAACACTCCAAGATACCACTCAAGTCTCAACTCCTTACCCTACTTCATTATTGTTCATAGCGATTATAGACGGTACTGTGTCACTAACAACATGGACTGTGAGCTCCATGAGGGCAGATGTAGCGTTACTCACAGATATACTTCTGGTGCTTGAAATACATGCCATGGCACGAACTTAATCATTCTTTTTTGGGGGGGAGGGGAGGGTAGTTCCCTCACTGGGAATCAAACCCAGGCCATGGCACTGAGACCGGCAAAGCCTAGCCACTACCCCACCAGGGAACCCCTTAATCATTCTTGAGTGAATTAATCTCCATTCTTAAACTAGAGAAAAATTAGGCACCAGAAGTCCTCTTAGGTTTGCTGATTAGTGAGTGCACAGATCACCTTAGTCTCCATGGATCCTAATCCAGATGCCTGAGGCAAAATTTAATAGGTTAGGTATCAGTATTATATATAATTAAAAATTTTTTAATTTGCTGACTCAAAAAAAACCCAGCAATTTATATCCACATTACCTTTTTTAAAGAACAAAACCTGTTCCTCCCTATTAAATATTTTTATATATCTTCAAGTCCATGGTCATTTAGTTCAAATCATGAAATTTCAGTAACTGTGTCTTTTAGAACTGTAAGTTTCAAACCAATTCTCCTGAAAATCTGATTTGGTCAAAGTATAAGCATCTATGTAATACACAAGCAAGTCACAAATCTAACCAGATTACTGACTCAGGACATAACCAACTGTACTGATTTGTACCACATCTAATTTGTGCTCAAACTTTTAATCAGACACTGGATCACTGGGTTTTCATCACAGATGGCGACATTTCTGTTCCAGCCAATGGTTTCTTACTCAGAATTGAAACATTTTAGAGAAATGCCAAACCAACCAACCAAGCAATACCACACTAGAGGATGGGAGGGAGAGATGAAACTTGGAAAATATTTAAGACAGAAATTCCAGAGTCTTTAGTGTTGGTTATGTTTGAGTAACTATTATTATTTATACCTTGGCTTGCTAAAACTCGTCACATTTATGACTTTAAGAATTTTAATTATGTCTACCACTAAGAATGGAGAACGTGGTGTGTAAGGGGATCAAGAAGCATTTCTTCCTTGTTTTCTGGCACCTCAGTCCTCAGCTTTCGCAGCTGCACTAACGATGAGCTAGAGGGTGAAGAGTCACTTGTGTGATGTATTTAAGTCACTCAACACATATAAACTTAAAATTTATAACTTTAGAAGTTATATATATTTTAAATGAATAATTTTGTTTGCTTCTTTTATTCTAATTAATGTCAATATCAAATAGAACATTAATTGAACATATTTTCACTTGGGATAGTTGAAACCAAATCTTGGTGAGGCCAAAGCAATGAATAATCTTCGACTCTATAGGAGGCACCTGGATACCTGATGATTCTACTTCTCGTTCTGTATTAAGAATCATGACATTCAAAAACCACCACAAAAATCGAGACACTGAAATTATTTAACTAACATAAGTTTATGCATTTGGTATATTCTACATCACTTTTTATTTGAAAAGCACATGTATGTTAAAATAGTTTTGATGGATATTAACTATAAATGTAAGTAAAAAATCAGACTTTGTATGGTTGGTGCGGGATGTTTAAACCATTTAGCATACATTTCCCCTTTCTGTATATTCTTACATTGGAAAAGCACAAGTTTTTGGACTTCTCATTTGCCAACTGATCTCAATTAAGACTAAATTAAACCCCTTTCTCCACCAAAATAGAAAGAAATCCAGTTTTTCACAGCAGCTGTAGAAGAGCTGCTGCTTTAAAAATACTGCCTTTCCCCTTAAAATACTCCCTTTTCAATTTCACAAATATTTATTGCTATTAACTAATACAGGAATGCTTCTTGTTGGATATTTTTGTCTTTTCAAAAAGTTCAGCACTAATCCTATTATCAAACATAGAGAATAAAGGCAGTAGTCCTTTATTCATGATTTCTTTTATACAATGTTCCTAAGTACCACTTCTTACAAACACAATGTCATTCTAAGCAGCACATTTTTTAAGAACTCTGTCATTAGGATGTATCTTATAACTGACGCCAGCTCACCACAAGCAGGTTGGCCTTTGGCTCCCAGCTATTTTGCTTCTCTTGGGGAGCCACCTCCGACCCCCGTTTTCCCAGTCCCCGTCCTCGGCTTGCTCTGCCCAGTCCCTCTGGCCTGTGTCCTCTCTCAGCTGTGAGCCCCTGGACTGAAAACTGAGATTTTAAACCAGGCAAGCCCGCTACAGGTCAGGGTGCAGAACGGTGCCTGAACCCAGTTGTGACCCGGGCTGGACACTTAGTTGAGTGGATGGGAGTTAGGGGACTGAGAGAAAGGCGTCGTGTCAGCAGTCGGCAGTTCCACGAGGTGTCTGGTAAGCAGACAGCATGTTAAACCGGATGAAGTACAGTAGTTGAAAGTACAAATCTACAGTCATTTCTCTAAGGTTAAAAAAGACCGTGCAGGGATTCTGACCAAAGTTTTTATAGTTCTGTGTGAGTCACTCGTAATTAATGTGGAAGTCACGGCTAATCTGAGACACAAACTCTCTTCTAAAGTGATGTTACATGACCGAGACCTTATAAGCAAAAACCAGACAAAGAACTCACTGCAAACTGGTGCCTGTTCACAGACTGTGTACCTCAACCCCTGCAATGAGGATGTAATATTCTAGAAAAGAAAAACTAAATATAACCGTGTACTCAAACTTTTATTTTAATTCTTACAAAATACTATAGAAATGAACCCAAATGAAACAGATATGTACATGTACATATGTACAAAATTTCACTTTGAAAAACAATCTATAAAAGTAGATGGTTAAAAATAAAACAAAGAAACAAACGGAAAAAGGTTTAAAACCAGTACTATGAAACTGATTTTCTCAAAGTAAAGCAATAATTTTAAATTGCTGGTTGCAGTTAGTTGTCTAGGCTTATTTACATAATTTATTGTGGTCAGCTATATAAAGGAATCTCTTTTATTTTAGAATATCTTTAGTTTCATTTTATGTAATCAAATAACCCTGAATGTTCTTCCCTTCACAAATCTTTCCACATGAGGACATGGCACGTTACGTTACAAATCAACTTCGATTTTCTTCTTCGTCTTGAGCCACAGGCTGGAAAGGCAATATCATTTGTCCTCGTTCAGGATCAGACATTCGAAGAATTCTAATCAGTTTACTTGATGGAAGGGAGCTAGAGGAAGTAAAATTAATTATGCAAATTTCCAAGAAAAGTTTTTCACATTACAAAAAAATTCGACTACTACCTCATAAAACTATAAATCGAAATGACTGTTATCTGCTAATAAGGGGATATATCTAATATCTGAAGTTCCAGGAGAAATATCATTGCAATAAGGAAATGATTTATTTTCATTTTTAAAAACTACTTCCTGCTAAATGCCATGGGTTTTCAGTTTGAAGGAAATGAGAAGATTTATGTATCAGCTATTTCTAACTCTTGTTCTTCTTGTCTAGCCAGAAAGAAGTAACCTGAATATTTCCAATCACAAATTTAAATCCCAATGTGATTAAAGTGACAACTTTAGAGAGGAAATATTGACCCCATAAGTGACACAGTGCCTGACACCTTAAGTAGAGCTCTTAGAAAGACTGGGACTTTTAAGTGACCAGGAAAAGAGCCAAGACTAGGAAATCATGACCTGTTTCTTTGGTCTAAATAGAATTACTAAAATTATTTTATATTAGTTGGTCATAATAACCACAGAAAATAGATTAATAACAAGCCAATAATCACTCAAATAAACCTATTTCTGTTTTGGAAGAAAGAGGACACAAACAAAATTTTAAATATCTAAAAAGAAAAAGTCACCTTAAATCTCTGGAAACAGTATAGGGGCCAATTTTTCTTTTTTGGGTCATTTAAGCATTTAAACTTTAAAAATTAAGAATATACAAGATTTCTTTTTCCCTGTTTATATACTTGAGACACACACACACACAGTTTATTCACAGAAAAGTTTTTAGAAGTTACCTCATGCTCTGAGGAGTAAGCAGGATGAACTGTCTGAACCGCTGGGAATCGGCCATCTTCAGTATCATGTCCATCGCAATTCTCCGGTTGACCATATCCTGAAGACAGAAGGTAGAAGTCAGGGTCGCTGTTGTGTCAGTCATGTTCCTGTACACACAGTGCTCTGCTGCCCATGACAAAGCCCTGGGCTGCTATCCAGGGATCATCCATGGCCCTACCTCTGATGCCAAGCACAGGGAAAGTACTATCTGTAACTACTATGAAAATAGTAACGGACTACATGTATCTTCCAGGTAATTTCTGTCGTCCAAGTATTTATAAGCATGATTCCCTCCCACAAATATACTTAGCAATTTAAATAATGAGAAAATATTCAAAAGACACAACTAAAAGTTACAGATAAATCTAGTTTATATAGTAATAGTCACTCACAACAGTATGAAAAGGTACTAGCTGCAAACTCACTCAGTCTCCCATCTCCCCCCAAGGATTAAGGCATCTAAAAACCCCGCCCTTGCCTCTTTCACCTACACTTCGTACAATGTGAACCAGCTGAATTTACAGACCAGCTTCTCAACTTAATCTTTAAAATAAGTTAAACAGCACGTCACTGTACAGAAGAAGAATGTTTAGTTATAACAGGTTTTGAAACTAAGTGAATTAAACTGTGTGCTTACATTTTCTGAGTTATATAAAAAAAAAGCAAAACGATCCAAGTGCCCCCTCCCCAGCTCCTGAAAGGGGAAAGCATGAACAAACAAATGCGTGTACCCACACAGGTCTACGGGAAACCATGCGTGGCGGTACAGCATGGCGGTTTAGAGCACTGGCTCGGGAGGCAGATGGGGACCCACATCCTGGCCTTACTGCTCAACAGCTCCTATGATACAATTCTTCCATCAGGTACATCTGTAAAGTAATCTAATGGGAAGTTAACAAAGATGGCCACAGTTGGCACGGATGGAATACTGTCCTTTGCAAACACTGCCCCCGGAAGGCCTATCAACAACAAAGCTATAACGCTCTAAAGAATATTTATTCATTTCCTTTGGACTGGTTCTCAGAACTTGGGTCCATTTTTCTGAATAATTTCAATGGGGTAAAAATGCCATTATGATTAAGAACCTCTAAGTTGCTGAAAGAGAAAGTTGTTTACAATTAAATAGGGCAAATAAAATGGATAAGACTGCACAGTTGTATTGTGGACAAAAACAATGCATGAAAAGAACCACCACCTTCTATGATTTGTGAACACTTTGAAGCCAGTTCTCAGAAGAATTTCTAACTAATCATCAGCAATGATATCATAGAGGGGAACATGACACTTGAAACATTATAAAGTACTCACGAGCACAGATTCTGATTCATGAGCAAGCATTTTCTAAATGCTTATGATGGGCTAGGCATTAGGTAAGAGAAATATGATGAAGACAGACAATAATTTCAAAGATATTACCATTTGGTAGGAGATACAGACATGATAAGAGGAACAGCAATAGAATGAAAAAATATATAAACATACTAGTAAAATATATAAAATATTGTATAATATATTTTGTAATATAAAACATAAAAGTAACAGTATGAGTTAATGGGAGGTGATGCTGAGGGTGCTCTGAGAAGTTCCTGATCCTGCCTGGCATGCGATGAAGGTGGCACACGAGGCACGGGGCAGTGCTTGCAACACTCACAAGCATGATGGGTCTCAAGAGTCACCCTACAAAATGAAACATTTATCCCAGATAGGATAATTAACCAAGGAAGAGTTTTAAACAGCTTAGTGGCCAAAATCCAACTTATTTTAGAAACATAAACCTGGCAAGATGCTGAAGGAGAGACTAGAGGGGGAGCAAGATGAGAGTGTGGGGTTAGAACAGGCAGCAGTCACAGCAGGTAAAGGTGAGGAAGGAGCTGGGGTTAGGGAGAGACTTCAAAGACGGAGGTCAGGTTCAACGTGCAAGTGATAGGAAGGAAAAAACCACAGGTAAATCAGAACTTCCCAGTTAGGTTACTGGGATGGTAACGGCAATTTGCCACAAATTCAAGTAGGGGAGTGAGGAAAGGAAAAGACTTTGAGGGGAAGACAAACTCAGCCTCAGAGCTGATGAGTTTGGGTACCAGACGATGTCTGACAGGTAGTTGGGCTCTGGAGGCTAAAGGACATGTCGAGTGAGATACTTAGACCTGGTAGGTATCCAAATGCAAGTAGCGTTTGGGGGCCTGCGTGTACGTGTGTGTGGGGGAGACAGGGTATACTATCCAGAAAAGTCAACAACAGTATAAAAAATAAACAACAAATCAGACCTTAAACATTTAAGAGGGGTTCCCTGGTGGTCTAGTGGCTAGGTCTTGGCGCTCTCACTGCTGCGACCTGGGTTCTATTCCCAGCCAGGGAACCAACCAAACCAAACCAAAAAACCACCACCACCAACAAAACAAAACAAAACAAAAAAGAAAGTATCTTCAAACACTTAAGGGCAACAAAATTCAGGGAGGCAGCTTGCAGACTGAGAGCAAAGACGGGAGCGCAGCAGAACCAGAAAGAGGGGCAGAGAAACCAGCAAGAAGATACATTTTAAGAGATGAAGGATACGTTTCTGGTGCCAAACACTTCAAGAATTAAAGTAAGGTTAAAAGTTCACTTACGATTTTTGCTACACCAGTGTTGCTATGGGAGGCAGTCTAAACCCAGACTGCAATGGATACAGGAAGGGGGTGGGGGGCACGAGGAAGTAAAGAGTGACTAAGAGCTAGCTGGGGAGGGCTCGCTATGGGTCCGTGCCACGCAAGACCTCGCTGCGGCCTCCCTGTGACACCGTGAGGGGGGAAGATGAGTAACAGCCTTTCTTTATGGATAAAGAAAACGAGGCCAGAAAAGGACAAATATTACTACTTTGCCCAAGTCATCTGGGTAACTGGTGACAGAGATAGGTCTCAATCTTAGGTTTGTTAACTGTGAAGTCAAACGCTCCTCCCCGCTTGTGTCACATACACGCTCTTTGGAAAATGGCTGGGAAGGGAGGGAACAGTGGCTAGAGTTAACTAAAGCGAGGCAGGTGAACTGGTCAGTTTTTTGTGAAAACAAAAGATGGAAATAGACTAGGGAAGAGGCTGAAGGCCAGTCCATCTGGTGGAGAGTATGGACCTCCCCGATGGGAAAGAAAGCATCTCTACAGGTGAAGTATTCTTTAGTTCTCCCCTACCACTTACCATGGATTAAAGTGTCCAGGCAGGACCTTTCTATTGCAGGTAGAACTAAAGAGAATTGCTTCCTTTCAAAATATACATCCACACCTCCCAACCCTGCCAAATTAGAGAATTTAAAATTTTACACTACCATGTAGACATCGAACTCATCCAGGCATCTGAAAGGAGATTCAGCAATGGACCACAGAGAAAGAATGAAGCAAACTGTGGAAAAGGAACGTTCACCTCCAGATAAGGCTCTCATGTCATTGAAAGCGGCTCTGTTTCCCTCTCCAGGCTGAACCTTGAATGAGTAAACAACAAAAAGGGATAGAAAAAGTCATATTAAATTTTACGAAAAAGGCTGGCTAACATTATAGAACAGGTTTATAGTTTTTAAAAAAGGAGATAAGAAGAATAAAATTGTTTAGTAATCTAGAAATGACATCTATTCCATTTAAAATCCTTTACAGAGAAACCGTGAGCTATCCAAGAGAAACTGAAAACATTTTCTCACTGTAACTGGATTTAACATGTGAAAATTCCAAAGGCTTAATAATAACAATGCAATGTTACGCAAGTGTTAGGGATCAAAATAAATAATTTAAACTAGTCTTTCTGAGGTTGTTACATTTTCTTCCCCCACTCTAGCTTTATTGAGATAAAACTGACATATAACATTGTGGACGAGGGTTCCCTATCCTCCACAACCTCGTCAACATGTTATTTCTTGTTTTATTGATAACAGCCATTCTTAACAGGTGTGAAGTGGCATCTCACTGTGGTTTTGACTTGCATTTCCATGATGATTAGTGACGTTGAACATCTTTTTATGTATCTATTGGCCATTTGTATGTCTTATTTGGTAAAATGTTTATTGTGGTCATTTGCCAATTTTTAAATTGGATTTTTTTGCTATGGGGTTGTAGGGGTTCCTTATATATTTTGGAATTTGCAAACATATTCTCCCATTTAGTACGTAGACTTTTTTATTTTATCATTTATTTTGCTGTGCAAAAGCTTTTTAGTTTGATGTGGTTCCACTTGTTATTTTTACTTTAACTGCTTGTGCTTTTGATGTCAAATCCAAAAAATCATTGCCAAGAACAGTGTCAAGGAGCTCCTTCCCGACATTTTCTTCTAGGACAAGATTTCAAACTATGCTACAAAGCTGTAATGATCAGGAGGTGTAATGCCTGCAGCTTTGTTCTTTTTTCTCAAGATGGCTTTGGCTGTCTGGGGACATTTTTGGTTTTCTACTTCTGTGAACAATGCCATTGGTCTCCAAGCAGGAACTGTACTGAATCTACAGATGGCTCTGGGTTGTATGGACATTGTAGCAATACTCTTCTGATCCATGAACACTGGAGAGCTTTCCGTTTATTTGTGGCTACAGATCTTTTAACTCCTTGGTTAAATTTAGCCTAGTATTTCCATTGTTTTTGATGCTACTGTAAATGGGATTTTTAAAAATTTCTTTTTTAAACATTTGAGTGCCAACGTAATCTTTTGTTACTTGAATTACAGTGACATCTAGTGGTTAAATTGCTTTAAAAGTGATTACTGAATGCCAAAAAAACACACAAAACCAAATTAAACAGGCTTACACAGGCCGAAGAATACAGCAGCCATGGATTGAAATTCATAAAATCTCTTAGAAAAGTGCCCCTTTAATAAAAAAGGGTTTAAGCCTTTTAATCATTTCAATATGTTGTCATTCTTTTTCTTTATTGTTATTTTTCTTTAAAAATTTTAGATGAGTCCTTTGTTAAATACATATATTGAAAATTATTACTTATTCTAAGTATTAAAATGGAAGTATAAAATTTATGGCAACTCAGAGTAGTAAGCAACTGTTTGAAAATTCTTCCTCCAATTATTTAGCACGAGCCCTTGGTCTAGACCTCCTGACTATACACATTTTAATGCTCTATCCCACACTCCCTCTTTCAATGCATATAACTATAAAAGAATACATGAACACAGACTCCACAAAGTTGAATGTGATGGCTTTCTTTGAAAGAGGCCAGGTCTAAGAACACCTTCAGAAATAAGCAGTACAGACACAATTAAACAGGGCAGAGCGTTCTTTGAGAGATCTGTTCCTGGCTTCCTATAGTATGAAACCAGATGGACCTTCTACAGTGTCCCACAGAGTTTCAAAAAGAAATCAGTGGAGTGGAAATAGAAGGTAAACACTTGCCACTGAAATATAATTTCTAATTTTCATCATAAGAAAATAATGTGGTTGTCTGGAGGGAAAAATCTTAAAAATAAAAAAAAAAACTACAATAGCAGCATTAGCCAATAAGGGTCATTAATTCTCAATACTTTGGCAAAGCATCAGCTAATTCTCCTAATAATTAACATACAAAGAGTTAAGACACTTACTGATATAGTAAGAGTTTCATTCTTGTGGTCAAAATTCATTTTTCCACAGTAGGCCCGCTGAGATAATAAGTTGTCAAAGTATAATTTGCATCGTAAAGTCAAACACCTTCAAATTAAAAAAAAATAGGTGCATTAAAAAGTACATAAAGATACCGAAGTATGTATTCAGCGTAAGTTTTAAACCAGCATGTAAAACCAGACCGAAATATGCCAAAATGTTAACACTACTTGCCAATTTAACAGGTGGAATTTTAGGTGATTCCCACCCCCGGCTTTATTTCATTTTCAGATGTTTTACCACAAATATCTGAAAAATGAATAAAGGTATCATCCCACATTTAATATATCCCATTATATTACAGCCACTCCATAAGGATGTATCAATTCATAAACTATTTTATTAATATATAAGGCATCACCCTAATACAGAAGACATAAATCTTGTCCTTGAGAGCATTAAACTCTAGCAGTGTTAAGATAATGAATATAAAAACCTATTCATTTGCCTGTCTCCTCTCACAACTTCATAGTAGCAAACGGAGTAAAGGCAACCTCTGAATCTTGCAGTATCTCCGATGCCTTTCGCATTGCCTGGTACCATGAAGCTCCTCCATGCCTTCTCTATGTATCAGGTTCTGTAAGCAGGACCTTCCCCTTCTCCTTCCTCAGTTACTTATCCACCTTTCTATTCATCAGGATGGAATCACAGATTTTTATTTTAGCCACTAGGTTACAATCTATTATTTATTTATTTATTATTATTGATTTTGGTCCTCACATTGACCCAGATTTCACCAATTTGAGCCCCGCCGCCCCTTCAACCTGCCTCCTATGTTTTGTTGTTGTTTTATCACGACTATATAATTTTTTGAGCACCTCCTTACTTTTTGGCATAGGAAGATCACCTGTACCTTCCCAGATCTAGAATCAGCCATTTTTCCAAGAAACCCTGATTTCCTTTGGATGAAGAATGGTATTTAGAAAATAAGATCTGGGTGATTGGAGACAGACTATTTTTCTTAATATTTTTGCTCCTTAATGAGTCTAAGGCTCATTTCTTCAGAGTAACTGTAATTTTGTTCTTTTCTCTCCTAATTTCCTTCCTAAATTGCACTAAATTTCCACAATAGAAAATATTGACAGCTGAGCTTTCTTTTATGCCACAGCAACCACTGCTGGCTGGCTTTCAGAACATTCTGTTAATTTTTTTATTCCAATGCTGATGTGTATTCTTCAGTTGCTTTCATTTACAAGATGTCCAAGAGACTTTCCTCATAAAATGGCAGATATAAAGAGGTAATTTAAAATATTTGATCATTAGTATTCTACTCCTAAGACTGGGTAATCAATACACAACATGTCTGATGAAGAAACATAACAAGGTAATAAACTATAGGACCAATATTTTTACAGAAAAAAATTTAAATGTAAATTTTCTGAATCACAATATAAAAACAATTCCTATTGTTTGTAGAGAAGATGTAGAGAAGATGTAGTTATAACACAATGCATTTACTGTTCTACCTAAAACAACTAAAAAACTGGACAAAATAGGTGAAGCAAGAGTTTTGGACATGAGACAGTACAGGCAGTTACAGTCAAAGTGAGCTACGAAAGATGGGAAACAAATGAACTGAGCCCTATGGATGACCCAAATTATTACTCATGCAAAGAGGAAAGGGGAGGGAAACCTAAGCAGAGCCTGAGGTCTCCCTGTCTGAGGAGACAGAGCTAAAGGTCTGGGGAGACCATGGAGCCTACAGTGCACGGCAGAGCCTGGAGGAGAGCAAGGCATGGAGAGAGCTCTGGAGGACCTAGGGAGGGTGCCTTAAGTCTCAGACTGAGTACTCTACTTATCAGTATTACCTCGGGCCGGAGGGAGATGCCTGAAAGAGAAGCCACCCCAAAGCTCACCCAGAGCCAAGAACAGTTCACATTCCCACTCACAAAAGTGGGAAAGCTTCTAACACAACTATTGGTAGAGTACACACGTCAGCAGTGCTTCACAGATAGGAACCACTTAGTCCTCGACTGAAGGCTGCCCTGGTCCTACCTAACAAAACATAAAAGCAGCCTCCAAAGGATAAAAACAAACTCTACTTAGGTGCTAGTAACATGCTTATAAAACTAACCTGTAGTGCATTTATATAATGTGGTCACACATACAAAGCCTGTTTCTCTTTACAACTTTATCCGAGTTTCCCCACATGTACTAGAGCTAGATATATTTTGTTTTCTTTTGTTTTAATTTCTCTAGTCTTAGTATTATACAGTTTTGGGTACAAAGACAGGTAGAAAGCATGTTTCTCAGGGAATGCCCCTGGAGAAAATCAATGTTAAGTGCAAAGACAAGGGCTGTCTTGGATCCAAGCATATGATGTTGGACAATTAAGTTCACAAACTTGTCACCATGTGTTTACGTTGGCAGCACTGTACAAAACAACTCGGTAAGGTGGCATAACCTTGGTATGGTTGTGTCTCACAGCTATGTTCTTGATGACGAGTGGTGGTGTCCTGCTGAGTGGTGTTCATTATTGTTGCTTTTGTGTGTGTGTGTTTTCAGAGAATGTTGGTGCTTGAATTAGAGCAACAAACAAACATTAAATTTGTTAAACTTGGCAAGAGTGGAAGTGAAAGCAGGGACATGTTAGTCCAAATTTATGGGGATAATGCCATGAAGAAAATGGCAGTGTACAAATGGATTAAACATTTTTCTGAGGGGAGAGAAAGTGTCACTGATGGAGAGAGAGATCAGGGCATCCAGTAACGAGTAGAACTGATGAAAACATTGCAAAAATTCATCGAATTGTTTGTCAAAATCATCTGCTGACTATGAGAAGGATAGCAGACCAAATAAACATCGATAGAGAAACAGGAAAATCTTAACTGAAAATCTTGGCATGAGAAAGGAGTGTGCAAAAATGGTCCCAAAGGAGATCACTGATGAACAAAAGCAAAGGAGAGTTGAAGTTTGCCAAGACCTTTTGGAGAGGCAAGACAATGTTTTAGGCCATGTTATCACTGGTGATGAAACACGAATGTACCAATACGAACCTGAAAAAAGTGTCAAGGTGCATAATGTAAGTCAGCCGATTCTCCACGACCAAAAAAGTTCCGTTAGTCCAAATCAAGAGTTAAAAAAGTGTTGCTAACCTCTTTTGATATCAGACGGAGTGTTCATTATGAATTTGTACCAATGGGACAAACAGTCAAACCAAGTTTACTATTTGGTAGTGCAGAAAAGACTGCATGAAAAAGATGAAAATAACCTGAACTTTTCAATAACAATTCATGGTTCTTGCATCACGACAATGCACCAGCTCACACGTCCCTGTCTGTGAAGGAGCTTTTAGCCAGTGCACAAATAACTGTATTGGAACACCCTCCCTACTTACCTGATCTGGCCCCCAGTGACTTTTTTCTTTACCCGAAGATAAAGGAAATATTGAAAGGAAGACATTTTGATGACATTCAGGACATCAAGGGTAATATGATGACAGCTCTGATGGCCATTCAAAAAGAGTTCCAAAATTGCTTTGAAGGGTGGACTAGACACTGGCTTCAGTGTATAGCTTCCCAAGGAGAGTAGTTCAAAGGTGATCGTAGTGATATTCAGCAATGAGGTAGGTAGCACTTTTTCTAGGATGAGTTCGTGAATTTAATTGTGAGACCTGTTGCCTGTGACCTTCACTGGGGTCAATTTATCCTTGTGAGTTTGTACCTTTTTGGGTATGTTAATAAAGTTTCCTTGACCCTGTATTCATTCATGTGCCCAAAATTTACAAAGTTTCTACTATATTTCAGGTATTGTAGTAGGTATAGAGATACAGCAGCACGAAACAGAGACTCTGCATCCATGGAGCTACACAGTTCCAGCTGTGTAATTATGGTAACCAACTGAGATACTACCTTAGCAGGTCCCATCAAAAACTTGTAGCCCTTAAGAACACAGGATGTCCAAGAGTCAAAGAGGCTATTTCAGAACCAGTGAGCTCCCATTCCAAGGACCTTTTTAATTGGACAATAACCAGCCATTTATGAATTACCTAGTAAAGGACAGCTAATGGAGTGGAAAAGCTCACTATTAAGGTCCTTTCAAATCCAGAATTCTCTGATTAAATTAGAGGGCTGTAAATACCAGCTGACAGCAAGTATGGCAGCTTTTTTTCTAACTGAACCATGTAAAGTTCTTTTTAATTTAACTTTAATATCTGTTCAGGAAAGCATAAATGAAAACAAAGCAACAACAAAAATATATAACGTGGTAATATGTTTTAATGCACCTACCTTCTAAATTGCTGGTATGTTCTGAATCTGTTTTCCATTATTTCTCCCAGTAATTTAGTAAATTTTTTTAAATTCTTTACTTTAGTTTCCAGATCAAGATAGGATTCTTTTGCTTCTTGGTATTGCCTATTTTATGAACAAAATATTAAGTAAACGTCATTCAAAGAAACATAAAGAAAAGTAAAATCTCTATTTAATGGGGAATAACAGGGAGTACAGGGAAGGCTGAGGGGACCCAGCAGTGGCAGATTTCATTGATCTCCAAACAATACACGTGACCAGAATGGGGGGGAGCTGTCAGCAGGGCTGGGGTGGGGTGGGGCAGGAGCGAAGTCAGATCCTAGGGAAGGCAGAGAAAGTACAGGAGCAGAGTGCCCGGGTGGGCCCAGTGTGGGCAGATCTTAAGGGAATGCCACCAAGTGTGTACCTTCTAAAAGTGAAGGGATCACACTGGGTGGTAAGAAATGTTTCCCTCAGTGACAGATGCCAATGTGGGAAGAGGAACAGAGCGAGCGACAGGATCCTTGCCACCGCCCCCAATCCAGCAGGACAGAACAGTGTAACCACGGCAGAGGAGGTATGGCTCCTTAGGAGTGGTATCACTAGAAAAGGAGAGAAAGTTCCTCATGGAGTACGAGGGATGGTCAAGAAATTCGTGGAATGGGCGTTATGGAACAGGTGGGTGTGCTGATGCCCACAGTCTGGTTGTGTGACTCATTACTAGTATATGTACCAGATTCCAGCCTACTTGGGTGAGTGTTCTTTCAGACATCACCGAAGAAGCACGTCAAACGTGAACAAAACCCCAAGTATGGATAAAACTGAATATCACGCCATCTTTAAGTTCCTCACAAAACAAGGGAAAACACCTCTACCCATTTTGGAATTAATGTTAGCAGTTTACAGGCACTGTTGCCCTGGGAAATCCATGGTTACAAGTGGCACAGCCCTCTCAAGCAAGGCAGAGAGTCAATTGAAGACCTCTGTCACCCTGTTGAGGCTACTTCCTCAGACATTGTCAAAATAATTAAGACTTGCAGTGGAATATGCCAGATGGAATAAAAAGCAGCTTGCAGAAATGGTTGCAGTATCACCTACAACCATTTTGAATATTCTCCATCAGCATCTAAGGACGTCAAAAATCAGTGCAAGATGGGTACCAAGAATGCTCACGCCGCTTCAAAAACAACAGCACGACACACAGTGTCATGACCATTTCTGACCGCTGCAGATACAACCAAGATGAAGTTTTAAACCGGACCATCACTGGAGATAAAACCAGGTTCATAATTATGAGTCTGAGTCAAAGCAGGAGTCCATGCAGTGGAATGAAAATGGCACACCATCCCCTAAGAAGTTCAAGTTGTCACAAGTGGATGAAAAAAAATGGCTACAGTTTTTTGGGATATGGAGGGTATCCTGCTAATTGATTATAAGGATAAGGGTGTCATAATAACTGGAGATACTATTCCAGTCTGCTAAAACAATTAAAAGAAACTGTGAAGGAGAAAATAAGAGGAAAATGGACCAAAGAGGTGCTGCTTTTGCACAACAACGTGCCCGTGCACAAGAGCAATGCTGTGGTGGCTACTTCACGACTATGGCTTCCAAACGTTAAACTACCCTCCCTACAGTCCAGACCTAGCTCTGTCCGATTATTATTGTTCCCAAATATGAAAAAAACAGCTTTGAGGGAAGAAATTTATAGACGACAAATAGGATAAAGCTGCAAATTTGAGGTCAAAAACAAAACTTTTCAAGGGTATAAATAAACTTATTGAGAGATCTGAAAAGTGTATTAGGGTTAAGGGTGAACATAATGAAAAGGAAAAATAATGGTTTTTCTTACCCTTCTTTCCCTTCATTCTGTGCATTTCGTGACCACCCTGCATAGGAAAGGCAACCCTAGCCCAGGTTCCCACAGCTAATCATCCCATCCCTTCCTCCTTCAAAGGCCTAGTTCAATGAAATCCAACTACTTAAAAAATGGGTAACAAAACAGGCACAAGCACAGCATCCCTACAAAGATACATATATAGAAGAACAAAAAGAATTGGGAAAGAAAGCAGCAACACTCCCTCTAAAGACAAAGAAAGCCTACTGGAACAATGATATCACAAAGCAGATAAAAACTGTAACTAAACACCATGAATTAAAACAAAACAAAATATGTGACAAGTGCTCAGAGGAAGGAATACTTCAAAGCAGAAATAAAAGAACTGAGAGAAAAGATAGGTAAACAACAGAAGGTGATAACCAGACAACAGGAGAAGGTGAGGTCAGAACTTGCAGAACTTGGAGGGGGGTGGGGGGTTGGGGGGTGGTGGTGGTGGGGGGATTAATAGCAACAAAAAAAGTAAGAGAAAATGGGAAGATGCACAGGGGCAAACAGAAAACATAGTGATGGACACAGAGAACAGAATGAGAAAGGCAAACAAATTGGGGGAGAAAAAGGGAAAAAGAGATACAATGATTAACCAAAATACCTAGAGCAGAAAAAGGGTATCAAATGTATGTACAAATGAAGACCTTGAAAAGAAAACTACATAACAGAACAAAAAGTTTGTAAAAGTAAAATAAAAGAAAAATTTTAAGAAGACTTAAATCTACATACTGAAAAAGCATAGTGGAAGGAAAGAAATCAGAGAACCTGACATTCTAGACAAGTTAAAGGACTTAACAGATGCGTACTATCATAAACAGGTAAGAGTCAAAGAATTTTATATTAGGCTAACCTATTCTTCGAATTCAAAGTTAGAAACAGTTTTAAACATGCAAAAACACAAAAAATATTATTCATGTAGCCACTCTTAAGGAAACAGAAAACAACTTTACAAATGGCTGCATAGACATATAGAAAAAAGATACATTCCTCACACCAAAAATATTCAGAGAAAAATGAGAAAGTATGTAAAAAGTTCACAGAAATATAAATAAATGGTCCTTCAGAAAATAAAACTGTTCAACCACACCTAACGTAAGTGAAATGCAAATGAAAATTACACTGAGGTTATATGCTCTTCGGGAGGAAGCTATCTCTCAGCACAAAAACATGAAGAAGTTCACAGACTGTTTAGGCTGTGATGAAACAAGCCTCTAACGTGCTGCTGATGGGAGTACAAGAACAATTCCTAGAAAGTGAAATCTGCTAAAATGACGTTTTTCCTAAAATAAAACAAAACAAAAACACTCTGAATACATATAAAATTATGCATGTATAAAATTATTTAGTGTGTACCACCATTTATAAAAGCAAAAGATGTTATTAAAACTCAACTATCCATCAATAGAAGATGGTTAAATACTGTGAAATAATAAAAAAATAAGAAAATGTCCATATACTGATATGAAAAGATGTTCAAACTGTATCATTAAATGAAAAAAGCAATCTGTGAAAAAGTTTACATAGTATGCGACTTTTTGAATCTGCAAGGATGAAAAATAACATATACTCACATTACATTGTATTTGTATACAGAAACACTGAAAGCTTATTTAAGAAATTAATAAGATAAAAGGAAAGAAAAAATGGTGAAGATGAAAATAAAGAAGAAATAAAATTTTTCATTGTATGCCATTTTACATTGTATTTTTAAAACTTCTACTTTAATGAGAAACTTCTCTTACTATTTTTGTTTTCCAATGTTTTTGAAAATAGAAAACTGAGATCAACCTGTTCACAGCCTTTTTTATAGGAAAAGTTCTTCATAAAGTATAATAGTTCTAATTCTCTACTATAATTTAATCATCATCCTACAGTTGTACAGTTCTAATTTTTCAGTGTTATAAATAATATTGCAATAAACATATCCATGTACAAATTATTTTTCTCATTTTGGATTATAAGAACAAAATTACTAAGGCAAACTAAAAATTTTGAAGGCATTTGACATAAAACTGTTTTAATGAGTTTCAGAAACACTAGTAACAATACCTATCATACTATGTATTTTATTTTAAAAGATTATCTCATTTAATCTTCACAATCCCATAAGGGAAGTACTGTAATTAAATACCCATTTTATTGATGAGAAAATTAAGGTTCAGAGAGATTACATAATTTGCTCAAGTCACATGAGGTAGAATTACAATTCAAACCGAGATACTTTGGCTTCAGAAACCTGTGGCTCTAACCATCCATTATTATCAGTGATATAAAATTATCCATTTCACTGAAATCTCACTGACCTGGGTGTTCTTTCCATCTAGATGTATACGCAAATGGCTTCTAATTGTATTGATTTGCATTTCCTTGATTACTTGTGAAGCTGAACATTTTCATGTCTACAGGAATCTTACTGGTATAAAAATGACATTTATATTAAAATGCCATTCTGTAGTGAGTTTTGTAATAATTGAGAAAAAAAAATTATTAATACATATTTGAAAGACTGGTGTAGCTATAACTATGCCATAGCAACATTTTATCCAAATGTAAGGTTTACACGTAAACATTTATTTTTTGTCTTGGTAACATAATGAAGTAGAAAAGCTACCAACTACTCACCTTGTTATTTCCTCGCGATCTCCATGACTAGCACGTTCTGCTTGTATCTTTTGTCTTAATATGTTAATTTCTTTGTCTAGAATTGATGCAGACTTTTGCACTTCTATCCTCTCTGGGCAGATTTGTCTTGCTTGTGACATTTTCTCCTAAGATAACAGATGTTTAATATCTTTAAACCTCTTGTTAGATAGAATAATTCATTGTACTACCAGTGCCAAAATATGCAAAGTAACATTCTAAACTTAGGTTTACAAAATATATTTTAATTATACTTAGTATCAATGTCATTTCTCTGAGCTTTATATTGCACACACAGTTCAGAGTCATTATAAATCTTCAAGGGAAAATTACATTACTGTGCACACTTTACTAATTTGTAAGCCCTCCATAACTTCCTGTGAAACAAATTTCAAGCAGCAGTTATGGAAATTTTGGCACTGACGGTGCTGAGGTCAGACAGCTTTCCGTGTGTTTTAGGATGGACTCTGAACACCAAATAGTACTGAAAACACAAACAATAAGATCCTCCTGTTTGTAAAATATTTAAAAAATTCAAAGCACTTTCACACATAGTACTTATTTTATATTTACAATATTCCATATAATAAGTTATAGTCACAATATTCCATATAAGAAGTCTTGAACAACTAAGGCAATGGATTACAAAGTTCATTTCCTAAGATACAGGTCCAGCAGAAGTAATGCCTGGACTTGAATTATGTTTTTTTTTTTTTTACAAAATCATAGCCATACATGATTATGGTTACACAAATAATGCCCCCTTTTTTATGAGTTGGTAATCTATACCAAATCTTTTATTACAGAATCATAAGCATGTACGGTTATGATTTTATAAAAAAAATTATAACTCAAGTCTGGGCGTTACTTCCATCGGACCTGTGCATAAAAGCAAAGTTGGAATCCATCTCTTCTAGTGAGATCGAGGTTGCCTTCAACTGATTCTCCTCCAAAAACAGGGCTGCTGCCGCCAGCAAGGGTGTCTAGTAAGTAGGAGTTGAATTCCAGCCCAGGTCACTCACAAGCTTAGAGGCAGAGTGACTTTTCATGACATAAAGCTGCTATTTACTTGGCATGCTGGGCATTTAAGGAGCTGTATTAGCTGAGAGGGGATGCCATTGTCCAAACCTCTCAGAGGCACAAAGTGGGACTGTGCAGTCCTGCCGAAAGTCCTCCATGTTGGTCTATTTAAGTCCCTGCACTCTGAGACCCTAAGCCTCTTCCTTTCAATTCACCAAGACAGCTGTGACTCTATGTGAGAAACAGATACTCATCAGACAACCTGTCTATGTTTGCAAATATGACAGTAAGAGAAGTACTTTAAAAATTATGACTAAAGTTATCAACAAAAACGTAAAGGAAAAATGATGGAGAACCTCTAGTTCTTTTTCTTTCATATCCAGTTCTCGTTTCTTTTTATTTAAAGTATCCAAGTGTTCTTTTTGTTTTTCTTCATAATGCCGCTTCCCCCGCTTTTGGTTATCCACTTCAGAATCAGCAAGGTTTAATTCATCCTGTTTGAATGAAGCCAAAATAATCTTTAGAGGAAAAACTGTTTTAGAAAAATTCCCAGCATAGTTATAAAACTAATTGACAATTCCATAAAGCAGACTGGACGATGCTGCTTCAAGATGTGTGAGGGTTCGTGTCCAGATGTGTCTGAAAGTGAGGAGTTTCCCCAAATTAGGAAGTCGCATTATTATATTCGAATTCTTATGTGAAGTCTGCATATATTATAGCTCTTTCAACTCTATCTGGGTAAACAAGGCAGTTTTGTAGAAAGTCACATTAGCTTGAAAAGACTTGAGGGAGGCACAGGTTGGTGAAAGATTTTAGAAGAAGATATATGCACAAAACTATTAATTATGGCAGCTTTCTCAAACAATGATCTACAAATTCGACTATCTTATTGTGAATTTGGATGTTTTAAAATATATGTAGGGGAGTTCCCTGGTGGTGCAGTGGCCAGGCTTCGGCGCTCTCCCAGTCACGGCCTGGGTTCGGTCCCCAGTCAGGGAACCAACCAAAAAAACAAAAAACAAAAAAAGTAGATTTCCAGATTCCACCTTTGGGGTTTTTTGTGTGTGTGTGGTTCCCTGCTGGGAATCGAACCCAGGCCGCGGCGGTGAGAGCGCTGAAGCCCGGCCACTAGACCCACCAGGGAACGCCCCCACCCCCCACTTTTTTGTGGTTCCCTGGCTGGGAATTGAACCCAGGCCGCAACAAGATTCCACCTTTGGTAGAATCCCTGACTCAATTTTTAAAATGGCTCTTGATTTAAGAAACAGCAAAATAAGTTTAGACTATCAGAGAGTTTGTTCATTTGGTGTCACATGCAAAGACCTGTACACAAATGTTTAGAGCAGCTTTGTTAATAGAACAAAACTGGAAACCCATACATCCATCAATAGGTAAATGAATAAACGATCTGTGGTATATCAAACACAATGGAATACTACTCAGCAATAAAAAGAAATGAATTATTGTTTCAAGTAAAAATAAGGATGACTACCATAATCAAAAAGAGTAACTTTCACTCTATTCATTCACTTTTTCTTTCAAAATATAAACATTATTGTGCTAGATATTGTGTTAAGTTCTAAAAAAGGAAAAACCAAAAAAAAAAAAAAAAAAAAAAAAAAAAAAAAAAAAAAAAAAAAAAAGCAAAAGTACATAATATGTGATTCCTTTACACATAATTCTAGAAAATGTGCAGACTATAGTAATAGCAGATTGACAATTGTTTGGGGACAAGGGGTGGGAGTAGGGAGGAACAGATCACAAATGGGAATAAGGAAACTTTTGAGCATGAAGGGTATGTTCCTTTTTCAAACTCTGTGGTTTCACAGGTATATACATGTCAAATTTCATCAAATCATACACTTACATGTGTATTTACTGTACATCAATTATATATATCTTAAGACAGCTGTTTTAAAAGGGCTCTTGATTTAAGAACCACAAAATTAAACTGTAGTTCATTTGTTCAGTTGTTTTTGAGCCTAGCACTGGTCATGAATACCATGATTATCATGTTCAGCATCAAGAGTTACAGTTATTATACAAACAGGGAAAGAAACAAACACAAACCAAAACAGTAACAACATCATCATGAAAGAGAGAGTCTATGGAGATAATCCAAAAAGGAAAAGAACTTGTGAGGTATCAAAATATGGAAAATATTTACTCATATAACAGGATTTAGTCTATTTCCTAACCTAAGAATATAATTTACTGCATCTGTTTATACTGCTGAAAATAACTACCACCCATGGGAGATGTCCGATAACATATAGCTTTTATAAAAGAGTTCTATTAAAAATAAAAACACTGTGACATAAAGGATGGAGACAAGCTGTCTCGTCACCTCCAACAGAATAAAAGAAAATGGGTGCAATTTAGGTAGCAGGAGGTATTATCATTAGAAACTGGAATAGCTTATGAAATAGAATGGCTGTTTTCTAATCATTTTTGATAGACACTGTGGAAATAAATAGGCCCACACTTGCTTTAGGGAAGTAATTCAGCTTTAGGGAGCCAAAGGGGTGAATGACATCAGGACACATTTGTGATGGTTAATCTTTCCTCCTAGCAACTTTATATAAGGAAAGACTTAACTTGTAAAATCATATTAAATGAACTATAGATGTTAATATACCTTTCTGCACAATTATCATGGCTGTTTGATTTGTCCTCGTATATTTAATACATTTATTAAATATATGCATACCATGAAATTTAAAACTAAAAAGAGAGTATTTCATTTAACTTAATTTCATTTTACTATGTTAAAACAAAGACCTAGAGATATTAAAAGCCAGTTCATCCTGGTTTGGGGGTAAGGACTAGGACAGACTGGGTTAAACCTGTAGTATTTAATTAATCCTGATGTAGCCCTAGAACTATAGTGTTTCTAACCTTCAAGAAGTTACAGCCCAGCCCGCCAAAGAAGTTCTAGCCTTTTAAAAACAGGCTAAGATGCTAGAAGAATAGAATCACTGAAAAATTTTATTCTCTTTGATGCCTAAATGACCAATTTTAGTAACTTAGTGCCACTGGACAAATTGCTATATGGATGTATTACTGTCACTTGTTTCATATAAACCTACATTAATTATGAGGTTTTAAAAACTGTAAAACATTAAATCAGTATTTTCAAAAGCACAGTGACCCTCGACCAAAATAAACTCTCATTATTTTTATCAGAAACCGAGAAGCCCTACTACTCCAATAATGCAGACCTCTATTTTTGTAGGCTCACAATGAGTCGGTTACACTCCCTATCCAAAGAAATTTAATTTGCCACTAAAGCATTTAGTTTGCAAAGTAAAACAAAATAAACTGTTCAATGTCAGAAAAATATTCCCTGTGCCAAGATTTTACGACTACATATTTAAACAAGAGTACTCTACTCCTCACCATACCTCTGTCACAAAATGAACAAACATCCTAATGGCACACAGATGACATCTAGAAGCTGGCAATACATGGCGTTTGCAGTTTCTCAAGAATTACGTCAGCCAAACCTTCTTCATCTTATCGTTACTGACAGCTATGGTGATGTGATACTGCGAAGGAAGACCTCTTGGCCACAGGCTGAGTGCATGCAGGTTGACTCAAGGACTCACCTCCTAGCTTTCAGTTATCTGCAGCCAATACAAAGAGCTAACATCAAGAACTCTTACTGCCTTCTGCCCACATTTTCTGCTCTTGAACTTATTTATGGACTCCCAATTCCAGGAGTTGCTTTAGCTTAGAGGCCCCTAAAAGAACAGAACACAGCTTACTCTTCATCCTTCCATGTCTTTAATTTTAAGCTGTCTGGGATAAATAATTTAGGAGCTAATCTTTCATTTTCTATATCATTTTAGCATATTACATCATTTTGATTTTGTCATCCTGTTCAATCCTTTATCCATTTAACACATTTCTTTTAATCTTACCTTTGTTGTAACTTTACTGATCTAATTCCTAAGTTCTGAATTCCACTTTGTCTAGTCTTGACAATTTTATTATTTATTTAGTTTATCCTTTCCTATTCTATTTTCTTTAAAAACTAATTTTGTCTTCTGTCTTAGACTTTGTCTTTTTAATTCTTATTTCCTGTAGCAACTACTTTCTTATTTGTCTTTCTCAGCGTTATCTTTAAAAATTTTATCTCCCTCATAACTTTAATATCTATTATATTACATAATTATATATTCTTCATCAGTTACCAATCTATTTCCCCATTTTTTATTCTCATCTCAAACAGAAGACAATTAAACCACCGTGGGCTGTAACAGCAGGCAGGAACCTCAGCTCTATGGACAACGGCTACAGAGAAACCCCCACAAAGCAGGGGAAGCTGGTTCTTTGGGGTTCGTTCCTCTTCTAATTTCTTTTCATTTTCTCTGAACTCTATTATGTTTTTTAAATTTTCTAAACACAACTATAGTAAAATTTATATGCATGCAAATTCTTTTAAATTTTAAAAGTATCTGAATACTTTTTGATTCACAAGGATCATTCATTTCCTGCAACAGAAGGGAGTACACAGAGTGATTGCATCAACACAACCACCTCCTTTTAAAACAGATCATTCCTACTTCTGTATCTTGTAAATAAAGCTTGACCTTCTGAGAACTGAGTTACTCATAAAGATGATAATGACAACAAGCTATTGATAACTAAGCTAATAAACAACTTGGGGAAATCTCTGGAATTTAACAGTTGAATAAT
Organism: Lyroderma lyra; assembly: GCA_004026885.1. Classification (NCBI taxonomy): domain Eukaryota; kingdom Metazoa; phylum Chordata; class Mammalia; order Chiroptera; family Megadermatidae; genus Lyroderma; species Lyroderma lyra. The sequence continues at coordinate 96,586 of PVJL010001017.1, read as the reverse complement.
TTTATTTTTCGAAATTTGGTTTCAAAAGCACATGTTAAAAAATATGAACTGAATTCAGGATGGAATATAACTGGGATATTCTAATAAACAGAAATTGGGTAGCACTTTATTTCAAGTTGGTTTTTATATCAATTAATCCTTGAATTATGGAAGGAAAAGTGGGACAACAGGACAGGCAAACATAGACACACTATAGACAAGATGTTTCCTGGCTCTAGTTCTAAAAGAAGAAAAACAAATCGCAAAATAAAAAGGGAACAAAAGCTGTAATCTCCTGAGAGAAAAAGAAATTTGGCAACTTATTCTCTGAAAGGCATGAACAGGAGGAGTATTTACTTCTAATTGATCTAATGATGAAAATTTGGTTTATATTTTATTTGTATATGATTATATTTACATTTAACCACAAATTCTATTAGGGTAGTATCTAGTGAGTACACTGTGACTAGAAAACTAAAATGTAAGATACATATATAACAGAATAACAACAATAACATATACCTTAAGTGGATCTGCCAGCTCTGACAGCTGATTAACTTTTAGTTTAATTGCTTCATAATTGTTTTCTGCTTCTATTTTCAGACTTTTAAGGTGTTCCATATTTTCTCTTTGTTTTTCCATATTTGTCTCAACCATTTTCATTTTGGTTTTATTTTCTTGAGCTTCATCTTCCTGTTTACATTTACAGACCATAAAGAGTTAATTAAAATAGTTGTTACCAGATAGAAAAACAGTACAAACAACCCTGAGAGAGGAGAAACTACAGGCTGTAAGCAAATCAGATTACAGAGAAATACTACAAAGAACACTAGGAAAGCTTCATAATTTACCATAATGGTAAATCAGGAAATAAAAGAAAACAGGTTAAAAAATAAGAAGGGATGACATTTAGGAAACAAACTATATTATATTTGAGAACATAATCAAAAGGAGTTACTTACTTTTCTTTCAAAATATAGTGTTAATATATATAAATACCTATCTTGTGCTAGACATCAAGTCAGATGTTAAGTAAACAGAAATAAGCAAGACACAGCCGATAACTTAAAAAACTTAGTCTATCAATAAAAGGAATTAAAGCGAAAAAATAAAAAGTGGAAAGCAAGATTGCTAATAAAAAAATGAAGTTCTCATTAGAGTAAAGCTGCACTGGGGCAGGCACTTGACCTGTCTCGTTCATTGTTGTATCTGCAGCACTTACTATGCTGCCTGGTACAGCAAAGACACTCGATAATCTCTCTTCATTTTAACAAGACTCTACAATCTAACCTACTGCTCCCTGTAACTCAGAGAAGCTAAACTTAAACAAGTGCCTAAAAAAAAAAGAGAACAACAAACATGTGGTGAGTTGAAATGAAATCTATTTACTTGGCAAAAAGAAACAATGCAATGAGACCAGCTACAACTGACTGAAAGATACCCATTAATACTGATAATATTTGACTCTGAAAAACAGTATGCTAGGCAGCACTGTTTTCAAGTGCCACGTTTAAGAGCACAACTAAGCTTTGATAAAGTTTTATTTCACGTAGTAGAAGACAAAATCAATTATTATGACTGCAAATTATACATAGAAAACATTAAAGAACATAAAGGCCATTCACCAGATAGTTTCTACCTTATTTGTAAATGGAGACAGAAATCATAAAAAGTAGCCTCAATTAAAAGGATGAAAAAAAAAAAAAAAGGCTGAGAGTAGATGCTATTAATCTAAATGACACTTTTGTACTTTAAAACATTAAATTTAAATTGAAGAAAAGAATCTTACCAAGGTTGCAATATCTACAGACTGGTGTTCTTCTATATTCTCAAGTTCCAGAATTTCAGAAATGCTTTTTCTCTTTTTCATCTGAAAGTATTTAGATTTTAGTAACATAAAAATTAAAAAAATAAAAATAAACACCTTGGAAAAACAGTATTAATCCACAAAGTTCTACTCTACTTTCCTTAGCTACGTTAGTATTAAATGACGCAAAGGAAGTTATGTATTAAAGTCTGCCATGATCACCCTTATTATTGCTAATCCATTCCCAAACAAAAAAGATTTAAGTACTCCATCTTAACATTTAAAATAATGACAATGTTGAACCCACAGTGAAAATATTTTTCTGAAACATCCAGACTAGACTCATGGAAAGATTAATCTAGTGGTTCTCAAAGTACAATTCAAGTACTTCCTGGGTGCCTCTGAAACTCTTTCAGGGGTTCATGTGGTCAGAACTACTCTCATAAAAACACTAAGCCATTATTCACCATTTTTACCATAATTTTCTCACAAGTATACAGGAGGTTTATAACTGAAACAGACTGATTGCAAAAGCTGATGCAATAATTTAGTTGAGTTTTATTAAGCCAGATATTAGAGATTTATAAAAATATAAAAATGTCAATCTTCTTACTAAATAGTATTGGTTTTGGAAAGAAGTTATTTTTTATAAAAATGTTAGTTAACACCTGAGTTTATTATTATTTTTATGTGAATTAGTAAATATCTCAAATATTATAAATACTGATAGATAAAACCCACATATGTGAAGGCTCTTTTAAGATTCTAAAGGGGCTTGAGGCCTAAAAGTTTGAGAACTACTCCTCTAACTAAATAAATTGGCAGGATTTTAAAAACAACTTGGAAGTGATAAGTTTAGGAAAACAGAGTGATGTGTATTTTTTTGTACCTTTAACTCTTTATGGTGTAGCTGGCACCTTCTAAGAAATTCCTCATTGCGCTTAATATCCTTTTCAAGACCAGACAAATGTTGCTGAAGATTTAATATCTGGGCCTTCTTATTTTCAACCTCATTCTCCAAGTCACTTGATAACGAAGAGAGGATAAAAAATACTTTAAACCTATCTCTGAATATTACAAATACTTTAGATCTTTACAAAGAAAAGCTTTCTTTTAATAGCTTATTTGCAAAACTTTTTTCAACTAAACCAGTTCTATATTCCTACCAAGTTACTAATAACATGAAAATATAGATTTCAAAAAACATCATCTAACCTGGAGTCAAATTTTACTTATTTCATTAATAAGTACTTATGGTATGATTTCTGTGTGGCAGGCTCTGTGCACAGAGATAGATAGTAGAAGAAGCAGAATTAAAACATAAAGAAATCAAACAAAAAGAAAAAATATCAGAAAATAAACTATAACATCAAAATGTGAACAGGTCACTGTATATCCATAGTACCACGCAACCGAAGAGTGAGTCTGGGAGAAATGATAACTGAATTGTATTCTTGAAAGTTTTCAGCCGCTGTGGAGAGGATGGAAAGAAATGCATAAAGGCACAGAGGGATGAAAAGATAAAACCAACAGCTCAACATTCACTGAATCGATGCTACAAGTATGTAGAAAGTCGATGCTACAAGTATGTAGAAAGTAGGAGGGAAGGCAAGGAGGAAAAGGATAAAGTAAGCAGATGCCAAAGCCATAAGGGGTCTCCATGCCAGCCGAGTCCCTGTGTCTGGACGTCATTTTATCCTGCCTCACTCACCCAAGCACCAGTCTCCCAAAGTGGTGTGCCTGGTAGTTAACAAACCTCCTCTGATTGAGAGTGGATGCCGTATTTCAATAAGACGCCTATTTCCCTCATTTTAACACCTCTAAAAATTACCTTTCAGTCTATGGTTCAATTAGCAGCATTTTTTCTTTTATACAAGTATATAAAATACAGTACCTCAAATCTGATGAAATATTACAACTGTGCTACCATGCTGAAATTCTCAAAATTAAAAAACATATGTAAATAAATGTTAGCTGAACAAATTACAAATAAATAATAAAAATGAGGAAAGGAAAGTAATTGTTGTGTTTCTGGTAAAAATGGGGCCAGATGTAAAAATTTAAAAGTGGGTCCAGATGCTGAAGCAACAAAAATATTTACCAAGCAAACACACTTTGAAACTTAAAGCCTAAACCAAAAATAAAAACCAACAAAATGAGCACAGATAATATTGTTATTGAACATTTTTTCTGAATATTTAGAACTTAAATAAATATAATTTACATAAACAAAGTTGCTAAATTTTACAACTTCCTTTTTGCTGAGTAGGACAAATTCTGTTATATATTTTCATATAGCGTTCCTCCTTGGTTTTTAATTACTTTTTACATGGAGGCTACCTAATGAAATATGCATGAAAACTGAGCTCAGTTAAGTGTGAATTGTCTATGGGGGATGAGTACACTTTCTGGTCAGTGAGCAGCCTATCTGAATCGTACACTCCTTACCATCTAGCCCTTACTCTGCTGTATTTGTCTCCATGGCACTTGACCTTGACCTACTTAGTATTTGTTTATAATCTTATCTCCTCCTTCCTAATATAAAAGCTCCAGGAAAGAGAAATTTTTGTACTTTGTATCCTGCTGCATCTTGTGCCTAGATCAGAGCCTGGCACATTAGGTACCCATTCAATATCTGTTTTAAAGAACATAAAAGAATAAAATCTGAAAAACATACTTCAGAAAATTATATGAAAATGTTACAGTGTTTTGAAAATCCAAAAATTCACAGGTAGTTTTTTTGTGACCTTGGATAAAGCAGTGACTACACTGGTAATTATTCTGAGAGATTACTCATACATTTTCTTTTGCCCCATGTGTTTGCTTTCATTAAAAGAAATCATATTGGGATAATAAAAGTAAGTCAGTATTTATAGTTAAGACTGAAACCCTCTGCTCTGTCAAGAAATCAGTGTGTTCATTATGAAAAATAAATTATAATTTCTTCACTTAAATTCCAGAGCCTTTTTTCATCATCAGGAATCTGTTAGTGCTGAGCTGAGGATACAGAGAGGGTTTCTTCAAATACTCCATCAAGCATGAGGGGAAACTGGGGAATCTTTCTAGAGTCATTTGGCAATCACTGTTGAATAATCAACTTACCTAATAAAATTTAAAAATTAAATAATATTTTAATAAATAGTAAAGCTACTTAATATTATAAATATCAAAATACTAATAATTGTTTAATATTATTAAAGTTAAAATTGACATAAATTGTCTAATAATAAATGATAATAGTCATTTGACAACAGCTATTAAATAATTTTAAAATTCATATATCCTTTGACTAAGCATTTTCATCATTAACAATTCAAACTATGCATACGCTTTCAAGATAACATGTGTGTTCTCATTATAGCACTCTCATAAGAGGAGAAAACAATACCTATGTCCCTCAATGGGGACCTGGAAAAGTCGATTAAGGTATAGCCATATCAAGAGGTAGTTTTAAATGTGCCGACATGGGAAGATTTCCATGACATAATATTGAAAGGGAAAAAAAAGCAACACATAGAAACCATAGCACACTTACACAGAGCACAGTATGGACGAACCTTGAAAACATTATACCAAGGGGAGGAAGCACATGGTTTCATTTATCTGAAATGTCCAGAGTAGACTAACCCATAAAGACAAAGCCAGAAGCAGATGCATGGTTGCCAGGGGCTGGGGGAAATGCAGCACAATTGCTAACAGGTATGGTTTTCCTTCTGGTGTAGTAAAAATGCTCAGGAATTAGAAAACGATAGTTGCACAACCTTGTACAAATAATAAAACTCTCTAAATTCTATGACATATGAATTATAACTCAATTTGAAAGGTCATATGTATATGACAGAAGTATATAAACTTTTCTGGAAATATATGTAAAACTGTTACACCATTCCCTTACTTATGAAAGAGGAATAGGAGCAAAGGGTTTTACTTTACATTGTATAATTTTCTATACTGGCTGAATTTCCTCCCCATATGCACACATTACTTCTAATTATTTTGAAAATACAGGGTCCAGTAAAAGTAATGCCCGGACTTGAGTTATGATTTTATGACAAAGTCATAACCATACATGCTTATGATTTTGTACTAAAAGATTTGGTATAGATTACCAGCTCATAAAAGAGGGGGCATTATTTGTGTAACCACATGCATGTATGGCTATGATTAAAATCGTAACTCAAGTCCGGGTGTTATTTCTGCTGAATGCTGTATAGCAATAGCTTATTAGCTCCTTTTGCTGTCCAATTTATATTTTTCTGTATTTAAAAAACACTAGAGAAAATTTTAACTTCCAAATATCAGACAATTAGCATAGTGGTTCAGATCAAAACAGAAGACACAAAAGTCATTTAAATACCACCAAGAACTTGGTATATTTTCAACAGATAAAATTTATCAATGTGGGAAACAATTTTTTAAAAAAAGATGTTCACCTGGCTTTTAAGCCAAAAGCTTTGTCCACTACACATTAATAGCTAAAATGAAGCCAAACATCAATGGCAAACATAGTTTGAACTCCTTATTCCTAAAATGCTAGAATTAGGAATCTTGATTTACTGCTGAGATCCACCTACGGTCTTCCAAAAGTGCTGTACTTTTTTTTTAAGATTTGGGATACAAACGTAGGAGGCATTTTTTGTTGAAAGTAAAAGTGTGAATCACACAGAGTAACACTACCATGATATTGTTTATACATTTATACTCACACTTGCTTGAATATCATATAATAGGAAGGCCTGATTTAAATGTCACAGCACAAGGGACAAAAATTTATCACTTCCGGTCACTTTTAAACAGGTGCATCTCGACATTTATGAACTTCCATCTCTCCTATCAGAAAGATTCAGTGTCAATTGAAAATGTGTGTGTAGTGCCACACCACCAATATCCACTATGGTTATTTCTCTTTATGCTGCTCTCATAAAATGACTAATATTATTTGAAAACAAGGGATCTATTTCAACTAGACTCTCATTTCCCCTCCATATATAAGCAATTTAGATTACTTTCACATTTACTCAATTTTCCTAGATACTTCTTTTACTTAAGTCTAAGTTCTACTTAAGGTTTTCTAGGTCATTAATTCACTTCCAACCCATCAATTCATCAATTGAATTAGTTTGGTTGGAAACCCATAGGTTTTTTTTTTTTGGTAAGAAAAATTCTTTTTATATGCTTTGAATCTCAGTAAGTACACTTAATTGTTTTTCCTTCAACTTCTTCATCTTGCTCCTCTAGCCACTGTTTTCCTAGGCATGTGTTCTAAATGTGCTCACTGATGTACAGAATGGTACAACTCAAAATACCAGTGAAAGATGTAATATGGACTTCAGCCAGAGTGTAACCAGCATACTTGTACTCTCACTGAGAAAAAGCAGAACTGAACAATGGGCATGTTTATCGTGGGTAACAGCAAGAGTGATGTAGCTGATTTATATTCTGAGTTAAGCTCCTTATCTCCATGTAAACAGGTAATAAACTGTGTGCAGATCAGCTGGTCAAGGGAATGCCCTCTGTGTTCTTAGTTCAGAATACTGTTGTCAAAGCGGTGATGGAAAAATGACCGTCGGCCTAGAATTCTATATCCATCTAGATGATCTTTGAAAACCAAAGAGATTACTCACAATTCATCACTGAAATAATTACTAACAGAGTAATATGAAAGGAACTGAACCCCAAAGGAAACAGTGGAAAAAATATAAGAAAGCTACACCGGACACCAACCTTATTTCAGAATCCACATCTCTGCTTAGGAATTTAGGTCTCGTATATTCAGATGAATAGTAACGTCCTGCAAAAACTTGATCACCATCAGCAGTAAAAGCTTCTCTGCAATTTTTGGGTGGCTTTTGGGACTGCATTACTGCACGAGCTACAGAATTATTCTACAAATAACAGGAAAAAATACACTTTTTAAGTTATGCCAAAGAATTTCTGATATACACAATTTCAGAGTAATGATATATCATTAAGAGTCAAGTATTTTTATTTAAACACTCAAGTAAAAAAAACTCCATAAGTTAAATAAAAGAATGTCAAAAATAACTTCCAAGAGTCAAAGAATTTTATTGAGTCTTTAAAACAACACAGTAAATAATATTTTATGACAAACTGATATATTTTTAAATCCTAATATTGCTAGCCTTTTAAAATTAAAAATTATTTTAAGTTGCTTTTCACATGAACATACTTGCATTTACTTTAAACCAGTTTACAAAAATCTAATTTTTTTTTTTGTTTTGGTTGGTTCCCTAACTGGGTAGCGAACCCAGGCTGCGGTGGTGAATGCGCCAAAACCTAGCCACTGGGCCACCAGGGAACCCCCCCCAATCTAATTTTTAATGACTTTTACATCCTAGAAATGATACAAGTGAATAGCATACCCCAATAAAGATTAATATGATATGAGCATACAGTTATGCTGGGAAAGCCTGGAAATCTTTTAAACCCTGAAAGATCAGGGGATTAGGCTTAGTGGAGTTCTAATCAACCTCTTTGGGGAGAGACTTTTACAATAAGGCTTTATTATTTTCTTTCAAGTGTCCTTCTAAAACATGAGAGAGCCAAGTCCATTAATAACTATGATAGAAACTTGCAATACACACACACACACACACATTCAGATTACCTATACCATTACTTTTCAGTTTCTGTTAATGAAAATAACAGACTCTATTATGTTTGTCTTGATTACAGATTTGTTTTGAATTTCCTTGTTCCTCCTCAGCAAATTTATGCCAATAGATGAAATACAATATGGTGATCTAACAAGTATATAAAAATACATATACAGATAGAGTAAGTATGTACTAAAGTATTAAAAAAATAAGTTCATAAAGTATCAAGTAAAGTAATTGTTTAAAAAGTAGAATGATGAAAATTTGGCTGCTAATAAAGGAAAAATGAATAAAAAATTTTTATAGCCTTATGCATCAAAAGAACATCTATTTCTGAAAGTATTTTAAGGAGAACAGCTGAGAGTTACAAAGTTCCCTGGGGCAGAAAACACCCAAACCACCAGCTCTTTATTACTCTACAGATCCTCCTACAAGGTACAAGTACAACGATGCAACATAAACAACTCCATGACATAGGAGGGGAACAGGAATATTTATAACCACCTTCGGTTTTGACAAATTTTAAATAACAGAAAATAAACAAGCAGCTGGTCTTACTTTGATCAGTAGCACAGTTTCTATGCCTCTCATGTCAATTAGGCTATTTGCAACAACCGCATTATCTATTTCTAAAGCTGTCAGAACCGTTGGGAACTCGGGATGATAAGCAGCCCTGGGAGATAAAAATATGTAACGATTAACTTAACAAACTTTAATTATATATAAATATTAATGGATGAGTAGCAATGAAAAATATCTGATAACATCTGAAAACATCTGATTAGGTATACTTTAACTTATTTACTTAGCAAACATTTATATAACATGTGCTAGGCACTGTTATAAGAATATTATAAACATTAGCTCATAATCCTTAGAGCAATCATATGAGACAGATAATACTGTTCTCCCCCTTTTCTGCTTTCAGTTGAGGAAGCTTCAGAGTTCAATAAATTCCCCAATGTCACAGAGCTAGCTTAGTTGCTGTGCCTTGAGGTTTTTAGGGTCATCAAAGAAAACAATCACAGCTCTTTATGGAATCTGCGAAGCACAGTGACAAATGGGTGCCCAAGTTCTTCCTTAGCAGCTCCCTCTTAATTTGGCTGCATCACTTCTCTTATCAGGGTAATTTCTAGCCACACATCTGTTTCACTGTACTGTCTCCCACAAAGATGTCATGTAAGGACCTCAAGGGCAGAGAGTTTTCTCTCTTATTTATCTATCTGAAATTAAAGTGGTTTAAAGAAATTTTACAGGTCAGTAGTACAGATATGGTTAAGAAAAATGTTTTAATTCTTTCTGACCTTGCACATGATTAAGCAAAACCAGAAACACTATTTAATCACTGAACCCTTACCTGTGCCTTACATCATACACGTCATTCCGAAACTCAGATACTATTATCTGTGGCCGGGAGGTCCCTGGTAAATAAAACTTCTTCATCAGTGCCTGAAGTACTCTTTCATCAGCATGGTCATGGCAACAATAGGCTTGAAGAAGTCCTTTTAAGCAAGATTCAATAGCCAATGCAAGTTCAGGGTCCCGAAGATGAATGCAAGCTCCTAAAAGTGAGAGAAAACTACTTAAAAGGCTGATAAATACTTATTCTCAAGTATTAATGTAACTGTCTTTCTGTACAGTTCATAATGATTTTAAAATATTTTCATATGAAGAAGGGTAAATACTATTACAAACCTTATTTTAACTGAATGGGAAAGCTCCACATAGCCATGGAATACAATGGGCAGAAAACCCACTGAACCTGTAAAAAAGCCTTCCCACTTTAATGTAAACCAAGAGTGGTTTCTCTAGGCACATTTATACTATTCCAGCCTTTGAATGGTGTTTTAAAAATCCAGCCAAATGGTTCATAGATTCTTTTATTATTTTCTGTAAAACTGATCAACATTGAAACTTTGGATTTAGAGAAGGAAAAAAAATGCCTAATGCATTGAAATGGATCCTAGTGTAGAAGTACATATCATTTAAATAAAGAGACATTATTACAATATTTAATAATAGTATGCAACACTGTACTTATACAGTAATACACTACTTTACTAACAACATGTCTGTATTGTCAGGATAATATCCACCTAATAATGTACAGAATTAGCGATAACTCTTTAGGAGAACTCAAGTTTTTTTTAAAAGTCATGAATATATGGGGAAAATTAAATAACTCCAGATTTTACAGTTAGAAGAGGACTTAGAAACATGTTGTCCATCCTAAACAGAAAGTAAGAAAAAGATGAGTCATTTTATAAAAGTTACATAAAACTCAGGTGGTGAGTGTCCTTTCAACTATATCTTGATGTCACCAGATTTTCCTACAATCAATTACATTCCAGTTAGTTCTTTTACTGATTCTTTAAAGAAGAAATCAGAATCAGATTATTCAACTCTATACTTTTCTTTTTTCAAGTTCTCTTTCTTTTGACAATTTCATGCTTTAAAGACACAAAAGGAAATTTACAAAGTTTAAGGTGATTTTTATCACTATTGAAAATATGCACAATTATAATCCACATACAAGGTTGGACAATTAATTTCACAAACTCATCCTAGGAAAAGTAATATGTATCTCACTGCTGAATATCACTAGCGTCACCTTCGAAGGATTCTCCTTGGGAAGCTATACACCGATGGCAGCGCCTAGTCCACCCTTCTAAGCAATTCTGGAATCCTTTTTCTGGAACGGCCATCAGAGCCGTCATCATACCCAAGATCTGACAATTAAGTTTGCGAACTTGCCACTGTGTGCTTACCTTGACAAGGTTATGACACCTTACTGAGTTGTTTGTACAGTGCTGCCAATCCAAGTGCATGGTAGCAAGTTCGCAAACTTAACTGTCAGATTTTGAGTATGATGACCACCCTGATGGCTGCTCCAGAGGATTCCAGAACTGCTTTGAAGGGTGGACTAGGTGCTGGTATTGGTGCACAGCTTCCCAAGGGGTGTACTTCAAAGGTGACCATAGTGAGGTTTGTAGCACTTTTTCTAGGATGAGATCACGAAATTGTCTGTCTTGTATAACTACATAGCTCTTTGACAACAGAGTTTTAAAACTAGATTTTAAATAAAAACTTATTTCTAATGTTTATTATAAACTAACTAAATGGTGACAAATACCTAAGGGGCCTACAGGTTTATAGGTAAATTGGCCACGTCTATAAGCATCATCTATTGCTTCAAGAAGAGCGGGAACGTGAGGGCCAAATCGTTTCAGTCGGTCAGTTTTACTATCTTTCAGTTCTTTCAGTTGCTTCTGATTATAGTTCAGTGTATGCTGCACATCTAATTCTTCTCTCCTAAAAAATAAAAGTAGAAAAACAGAACAGATATGCGACAGTTATACAGAAGTATTCAGCCTTTCCCCCAACACCTGCATATCAGTGAATGACCCAGCTACCCTAAAAACCAATAAAAGCAGATTGCTTTATTTGAAAATAATTGTGTTACTAGAGAAAAACAGTCAGAAGTCTCAAAACTTAACATGAAAAAAAGATGCACTAATGATGGGGAACAGAATTCCCACAAGTTGTGCAACTCTACAAATGCAAGCAACGTCTCAAAAAAGTTATCTTCAGAGCATTTGAAACCTTGCTCCCCAGCATACGTCGTCACTTTGGCTCACATGAACTCTTAAAAAATTCAAAAGAAAGAGAAGAAAACATAAAAGAAAGTGATTTAAAAATATTCCTCTATTATGTAGAAGAAACAAACTAGAAACTCTTTACGTAAAGAGCAAAACTGTATGCTTTCAAATAATTGAAAAAAAATTATAGCAGGTTGAAACTTACTTAATTCTAGTATGTTCTTCTTTATCCTTTTCTATGGCTTGTTGAAACTGTTCAATTTCTTGACTGACTGAAATTTCTTGACCCTGTAAGGCCTTTACTCTCTCCTTTAACCAAGATATTTTTTTTTGCCTTTCCAACCGCTCAGGTTCCAAAGATTGATCGGCACTAACAGTAAACAATCCAAAGTGGAAAATGTTAAATGAAAAACCCAACATTTAAAATACATTAAAGCACTGTGATAAAATTCCTTTAGCAATAATACAGAAAACATAATATTCCATTTCACTGAGATTACTCTATTACAAAATGAGGTAACCATAAAAACTGCAAAGTAACTGTCTTACCTTTTTTTTAGTTCTTCAATTCTTTTGCAAAGTTGCTCATCATCTTTCTTTAATGCTCTATACTCATTTAGGGAACGGTTATATACAACCTGAAACCAATGAGAGACACACTTTAGTAAAAAGAAGAAGCAATTATCCCATTCAAGTCCACTTTTGCCCAATCTTCAAACCAGAGCCTGAATACATGCAGAAATGTATTTTTAAAATAAAGTACATAAACAGCCATGTTTAACCACTGTTTAAAGTCTGAAAGCAACACAGGTTTCTACTAAATTACAAAACCTCTACTTTTAAAAAATAAATGAACAGTATTTTTATTTGATATACACTTTTTAACATTCCATGTTGGAAAATTTCTCACCTCAGCTTCATTATAGGCCCTTTTCTTAGCAATGACATCTGCTTTCAATGCCATACATTCTGGTGCTCGTGCATCTGTCTCTTGACTAATCTTTTCCAATTTATCTTGAATATCCTTGTATTTTTTTTCTGCTTCATTAAGTCTGACCTTTAAGAAAACAGTACTGTTGGAATGTATCTTATTTTTCTTCAATAAACAGAAAATATTTTTAAATTATATAGTTCACATCCCAATAATAAACTTAATTTCACTCTCACTAAGTAAACTCAAGACATTAGGTAAGCAAACATCATTATATAAAATACTAAGTTATAATTAAATTTTAATTCCACATTTCCAACAAATGTGCTATCTTCTGGAATACAAAGGCACAGTAACAATTATCTTCAAGTAACCCAACTAAAGAAAGACAGACATAATTTAGCAGAGAAACAGGCATGTAAATTGACCATAGAGTTTGGACACAATAATACTGAAGTAGGGAATGTCTATTTATAATTGTGGAAGTACAGAAAAAGAAACCACAGGTTTGCCAGAAAAAGTCAGGGATGCCTTCAAAGAAGGAGTAGCATTTGAGCTGAGGCTTGAAAGATTAATCAGAATGCAGAAGAGAAAAGTTGGGGAAAGGTGTTAGAGGCAGATGGAGATAGACTTTTTAGGAATTAAGAGTATTTCTAGAGCTTAAACTGAGAAGATAGGGATGGGAGATGAGATGACAGAGGAGAAGAGTTTTGAATTGCACAGTGATCAGATTAAAACTTAACCCTCCTGACAACTGGGAGACAAGATATTACCAAATCTGTACATTAAATCACTTTGGAAACACATGGAAGGCAGAATGGAGGGAAAAACTAAAGGAAAAGGAAGAAGTTAATATCATATTCTGCAACAAAAATAATTAGGGGCCAATATGGGGCACCAACAATAGGAATGTATTAGAAGGCACAAATATGAGAACAATCTAGATCAGGGATCAGCAAACTTCTTCTAGAAAGAACTAGATAGCATATACTTCAGGATTCGTGAGACATATTGTCTCTGTCACAGCTAGTCAACCAGACAGGTTAAGTTTAAAGTGTCTGAAACACGCATGTAAACATGTGAAGACAGATATCTGAATCAAGTGCTCAGGATAAATATCTGAACAGGAAATAGAGATTAGGGAATTGTCAATATGTAGGATATTTAGGAAGCAGTACATAGAATGAAAATGAATTCATTATAAAACACTGAGCATAACATGTATGTTATTTTATAAAAGTTGAAGTTTGCCTATGTGTTATACAAACTAAACAGATTTTTCGTTTTAAATTAGGTTAACACAAATTTAAAGTCTGCTTTAGATGCTATTTCTTCAGAAATCTATTCAATACTCATTCTATAATCAATAACCAAGCATATGTTATGTGAAAAGTTTTATGTAAGACATGGTGGGAAGGATATAAATATAAAATAAGATGATCCTGATCCTCCAGAAATCTGCCATTTCCTGCATGGAGTGCCCAAACACTTAAGGGGTACAAAAAACCAAAGAACTAAGTGTCAAGATCCTCCCTTTCATAGCTGAAAACAAGGCAAGCATCTACTTACTACTCAAGAGGAAAGTAACTCAAGGTCTTTCTAGGACAAGCTAAGAAATCAGGCTGAGAAGAACTTGGTGAAATTTTGAGAATACTCTCTCAGTAATGAAAATGTGAGCTCAGAGAAGTGGGTAGGGTTGAGCTTCCATTAACTACCTGAAGAGGGAGTGAGAAACCCTGCTCAGAGATCACTAAGTAAAAGCACTATCTTTAGCATTTGTTAGTTTTACATGTTCATCTATTACCTTTGATAGATTAATGTCATAACCCTTACAGGAAAAAGACATACCTGCTTATCTTGGGGGCAGACAGGAAAAAACAAGTTGGGGAGGATTACATTTTATACTTACATCCAAGCTTGGGGGCCCAAACCTTTTTAGTAGAACAAAATACAAAGAGCTAAGTCAGCCACACCGAGTACGGGGAACTCCTGTACAGAAAGAAAGGGCCAGGAGTTCTGCTTCTGGCACAACAGTGGGAGGAATTCCGAAATGGTGTCTGCTCACCATGTATACACACTAAAAAACCACTGAACTGTCAATTTCCCATAGGTGAAGTGTATGTTGTATGAACTATATCTCAATAAAGCTATTTAAAAAAAGAATGGAAAGGTGAGTGTAAAGAGTGAACTATGGAGTTCCCTGATGGTGTAGTGGCTTGGGGCTTTGGCGCTGGCGCTGTCAGCGCTGCGGCCTGGGTTCGGTTCCCAGTCAGGGAGCCACCCACATACCAAAAAGCAAAAAAAAAAAAAAAAAATTCTAAAAAAAAAAAAAAAAAAAAAGAGTGAACTATATAGTAAAAAGGTTCGCGTGGTAGAGCCCAACAGAAAATTACTGCCTTTATTTATCACTCAACCAACTTCGACCTCTAGGCCCAAGCAGAAGTCTCTGTCTTAGAAAAATATCTGCATTTTCAATAAGTAACATAATTTCTACCTGGCCTCTTTAGATCTCAGGCTGAAATTAACCTTAACAGACCTAATAACTTTTCCCACATGTGTTCTACCGATATGAAATCCTCTGATAGTTCTGAGCCCTAAAACTCAGTTCCTTAAAAGTTCCATTAGCAATCTCTGGGCACTGTGTTCAGTTCTGAAATCTTACACTTTCATGATACTTAGCTTTAATGCTATTTTAATTCACTGTTGTCCTAGCACTCCTTTATTCCTCAAGCCATTTTATGTTACTACTCCTTAGTGAACGCAAGAGTAAAAGCTTCCAGATCTAGTATTTCTAGTTGGCAACAAAGTACCCTTGTCTATATGCATAAATGTAAGAGTTCTACTTTACTAACCTCAACAGGTTGATCACGTAGTGTACTCTTTTCTAAGAGAGGTGGCACAACAGTCCTTCAACAAAAGTTTAGGTCAGCTTCACTTGAGTAATAAATTCAAATACAGATAAATATATAGATGGAAACTGCTACTTCTGTAGCTCATAGATAGTTTAAGATCAGCAATTTCATATGATTCAACCTACTAAACCTGTATAAAAAAACTAGTTACCTGCTGTTCTTCCATTTTCCTGTCAAGTCTAGCAGCACGATCTTCTCCAATTTTGACATTATCTCTGATAGCATTCAATTGTTTTTCAATTTCATTGACCTAAAAATGAAATTATATTGCAAATCACTAACTGTAACCAAATATATTCTATATAATACAAATATATGTGAATAAATAATTAAGTGGAAATTACCACTGCCCAAGCCATTTCATGTTTCAAGTTTTCTAATTTAGTCTTCAGTGTACTTAAATCAACAATCATTTTAAAACGTTCTTCTTTCTCTAAACATTGGCGCTTCAGTTCAACAAGTAGCTTTAAAAAAAAGGATATATTTCTTATTAACATTGAAAAGACAAGACTTTTCACAATAAATGTTTTTCTTTTAAATATATTGCCTAAATAAATACTAAAAATGATTTGCTAGAAAATGACTTCATTTTTTTTTTTTTTTTTTTGTATGTGGGTAGTTCCCTGGCTGGGAATCGAACCCAGGCTGAAGAGCTGACAGCACCAGAGCCAAAGCCTTAAGCCATTACACCACCAGGGAACTCCCGAAAATGACTTCTTTAAAGCAAAACTAAAAATATTTTTGGTTCTTTGGTATACTTTTACTAGATGCAGTAATTTTATTGATTTCTACACTATAAAAATGACCAAATACTCTTCAGATGAAGAACAAAGGAATAAAAAGGTTAAGACCATACAACACAGACAAATCACAAAACTCAGTTTCCCATTTTTTTGTATGTCATACCTGACCCACAGACTGATCTGTTCTTCTGGGCAACGTATGCCCAGTACACGTTCCAAACATAATAGAAGGCTCAGAAGAAATTTACTTTCAAAAATCAAATAAGGTATAATTTTTCTTATCTAAGTTCTCTTAATAATGAATAAAATCATCAAACAAGTATTAAATATGCATTGGAACAGTTTCTGAAGCGGCTCCTCAATTTCACATTCTATCCACCTGGTGGGCAGCCTCATCTCTTTATTCGTGCTTACGTATTCACTTACGCTGTACACCTCCCTGTGTTGCTCCATCTCAGCCACTTCCCTGTTCTCCAGGGTTTTTCAACTCTTCATTATTCTCTTCACACCTCACATACCCGCTACACACTAATCCCTCATTCATTCTTCCTGCCTCCTACTTCAGAGAATTTAGAAACTCTACCCAGCTCCCAATCTTATTTATAAATCTAAAGCCATCAGCTCTTCCTCCTGCTACAAGAGAGGTTGTTTCATTATATTTAAGTCTATCCCCTATCTCCTACTTATATTTTGGATCCTTCCATCCCCTTCTGCCTTCTCGGGAGATCTAAATTAGCTTATTTTTCATTCCATCTTTTCATCTTTGCTTTTACTTCACCCTCTTCACTGACTTCTTTCCTTTATCATATTTAAATCTTTACTCCCTTACTGTTCCCATCTACAAAGGAAACCACCAGTATCCATCCCAAGGCACCACCTCCTCCTCCATGTTGCATGAAAATTATCTCTTGCATTTCTTTACATTTTCAGTCCCATAAATCTGGCTTCTGTTTTCATCACTACAGAAACTCATCTTGCCACACACATCTATGAAGATTACCGTATTTTGCCATGTACAAGGTGTTCCCTATATAATGCGCACCCACATTTTTGGCCCAAACTTTCAGGGAAAAAGTATTTTAGTATTTGAATTCAAGTTTTTATTTGTTTATATTTACGTACTTGTTTTTTATACTATAAAGGAATTTCGGCATTTATTTTTTAACACACATGGTACAAAAATTTTTATGTAATAATAACAAAGCATGAACAGATACAAGGTACAAGAAATTTTATGTATAAAACTTTTTTTTATGTTAAAAAATCGATTATTGCATTCCAGGGTAGTATTTTACATACAGATACCGTAATTTCCAGAGCATCAATTCCCAAGCCATGGTATGTGTACCCCTGGGGGTACATGCTGGGCCGGCCATTCAGGGGTACACGAGAAATAATCAGTAATGGGGAAAAAGCAAGTAAAAATATGTAAAATGTTAGTTATGGAACAAAATGTTAAGTTTGAAGCACCTTCCATGGACACTTCAAAATTAGATCACATGAGTGAATGACCATTGGTGAGGGCGTGGCTATGAACCCTTCCCCCAAACCGCTCTTCTACCAATGATTACACAATTTCAGAAAAAGCCATTTGCCATGTTTCTAGAACTTCCCCAAAGATAAAAATATATCCATAGTCAGACTGTTTGATCAGTTTAGTTACTAAGTAAAAGTAAGTGCATTGTTTTTCATCGTGATTCTTTTCAAGTAGTTTTTTTAATGTTTAAATACCTGATCATCATGATCAATATTTAACTGTTACAAATACTATAAAATTAAATCTGTGCTTTGTACTTTCAGTGTAGTAATTTTTCTTTCCTAACTTATTACCTCATTTCCACTATTTTAGATTAAGATAGGTGCTGAACAAAAGTGTCAGTATTTAAAAACAGCTGTTTTAAAAACAAAGGGTACAATTTATAGAAATGGGGTTAAAAGGGGTACAAAAGTAGAAAAAGGTCAGGAACCACTGTTCTAGTTACCCTTTTAATTCATAAGCATAATTAAAACCATTTACCGCACATAGATATGGAATTAGTACTACCCAAGTATAACGTGCAACCTTACTTTTCCCTCACAAATCTGGGCAAAAAAGTTCGCATTATACACAGCAAACTACTGTATATCACTAAATACAGCTGAGTACCTGTCAATCCTTGTGGTGTTTGCCCACTCAAGACAGTAGTGACTACTTTCTTCTCAAATTCTCTCTTCCCTTGGCTTCTATGGCTTTCATGAGCACGTCTCATGCCTCAGGCCCGGCCCAGGCCCACCACCGCCTCGGCAATCTATGTCATTCCTGTGGCTAAGATGCCAATAATATACTGATGACTTCCAAATCTTTATTGAGGCTAGACTTGACTTGTGTATTCCTAACTCACATATCCAACTTCCCAATTTACATTACCTCTTGGATTCTTTATAAGGACACCCAAATTAATGTGTCCAATATGGAATTCTTAAAAGAAAGAAAGAAAAGAAAAAGTTGTTCCTCTTCCCAAGCTTCCTATCTTAAATTTATTCTACTGCTCAGGTCATTAATGGGAAGGTCATTCTGTCACCCTTGATGTCTCTTCTGTCTCAACTTTACCCTTCTATGTGTTATATAACACTTGCTCAAATCATTTCAAAACTCTTCTCTCCACTGAGAATGACAAAACTCTTTGCCACTACCCTAATTTACATCATCATCTGTTTGGATAATGATGATAACTTCTTTATTCTCTCTCTACATTTATTCTTTCTCTATAGCAACAGAGAACATTTGATTAATGTGAAATAAAGTTCTTTTAAGTGCTTTTTTACATAAGGAACTCTGTACATGACATAGGGAAGCACTTCTTAACTGTCACAATAAAAATATCTTTAATTGTTGATGACAGTATATCATGGAGGAAGTGGATGTTTAAACCCAAGCAGTCTGAAACAAACAAATTTCTTCCAAGTCCTGATTTATTATTTTAAAAATAATAAATGTAACATATCCTATGTATATTTGATTAAATATCCAAGTATTTCCTTTCCCCAGTAAAGGCACTGACACTCCAAGGAAGCATCTTAATATTAACTCTGTGGTTTACCTCCCTGCACACTACCACATACTAGGTCTGAAGGGATAATCTGGAAAGTAAAAATAAATACACTCATCCTTGTTTTTTGACTTTTCACTTGATGAACCATACAACTATAGATCAAGTTTTAAATATGCATTCCTCAAAAACTTGGAAATAGAAAGGTCAGTGCAACAGCTAAAATATTTGATCTGGTTCAACCATTAGTACAATTCCATCTCAAAAGAACAAGCTAAGAAGTTGCTAAAAGCTGGTTATATAAGAATAAATAACAAAAGAATAAGAGTGAATCACACAACAATTGCGGTCTTAATGCACTGGATGAACAACTGAAACATAAGCCTTATGATTTTGAGGTCTCTGATTATCAGACAGAAGGACAGATCTTCAGGAATCTGAAGAAGGAAGAACAAAATATAGCAGATGTAAAAATAAATTTAAGTAAGTCCCACTGGCTTGAGTGATTTCTAATTCAAGCAAATTTGCACAGCTGCCAAACTGGTGAGTACTGATGTGACAGCTGCTACCAAGCTATCAGTGCTTAATGAATGTTAACATTTTACCAGTGTAAGGAAAGTCATCTACCATACGTAATTATAAATGAATATTATGTTTAATATCAGCTTGAGGTTTGTACTTACTTTCCCATCAAAAGAATTATAGTTTTTACACTACTTATAGTGGGAGTTAGTGATATTTCATTGTAGAACCAAAGAGTCCCATATTAAGGGATAAGTATGTAAGATGCTGCTGTGTCCTCTAGCTTACATTCTAACACAGAAAGTAAGATGTGACATACCCATTATTACAAAACAAAGAGGCAAATAAATACCCTGAATATAAAAACCACACTTCATATACTTCATAGAGTGCTATAAAAATGTTACTGGTTTTATATAGATATAAAATATACATAGGTATGTAATTTTACACTACCATTTATAAGACCTATAGGAATGTGACTGCTCTCAAAAAAATCTTGTCAGTGTTCCAGAAAAGGAAGTTTAGGAAAGGAGATGTACGTTTTTCTGTATTTTTGTGTTTTTTCAAGAATGAATTAACAATAGGAAATTTTTATACTTTAATGTAATCATTTAATAAAATGTACCACCTTAACTGTCTTTACTTAAAAATATAAATACCGCAATTATTGTAAAATTGTTATTTAGGGGAAACTGTTTCAAGGACTTTTCTCCATTTACAAGATTTTTAATGTTTTCCTGTGGCTTGCACTATCAACAACAAAGATGTTTTTTAGGTCATATTGTGCAACGTTTTGTAATAAATTTTTTGTCATCAATGCCATTAGTTTCTAATTTATCTTTGCTTAAATCTAATTGATGCCACAGTATATTTCAAGTATTTTTTGCTAAAATTCAATATAATGGTAAATTTATTACCATAAAACAAAAATTTAAAATAAAAATAATGTCATTTATATACAAAGCAGCTCCAACTGTTATTGTTAAATGCATAAAATAGTCAAAATATCAACTTTTTATTTTTTGTGGCTTTTTGACACATTTTGAAAAAAACTTGAAGTCAGTTAACACAGTGAAAGGGTTAAGTGTCTACAAACCTCTTCTCCTTGATTCAGCTGTTCTTTTGTTCTTCCTTTTGTTTGCATAATGTATGAATAATCTTCCTTCATTTGTTCAAGCTGGGTTGCTTTCATGAAGAACTGTATCAACAACAAGGAAAACAGAAATTTTAAACTTCCATGGAACTGTTAAAAAAAAAACACTTTCAGTCTCCAAAACTTTTAAACCAATTATGTAAAAAAGACATGAAAAATCTAAATAAGCAAGTACACAGAAACACACAAGAACAAGTTTTACTTCAGACCCAAAATGTGCTTATCCTACTATGTTCAAATGCACACATTCATTAACAAAAGCTCTTAAAAACCACACAAAAGAAAAGACTTTTGGTGTGATAATAATACCATATTGAAAGTTCATTTTCAGGAATTCTTCCATTTAGCAAATATAAAGACAGAGAAAACACCTGCATCCTTGATCTTACTGCATGGTAAACTCTGAGAAAAGGAAACATCTACACCTATTCAGAAGTTACACTGTAAGTTTTAGTAGTCATCACAATTTTGTTAGCTCTTTGAATTTTAAATAATTTCAGGTTTCAAAGTTATTATGTATGTATGTGTGTCCAATTATTCCCTTATATTTCCTTAAAGATTTATTTTAGAAAACAATAATCCATTCTCCCTCAGAATTAAAAGCCAGAAAGTAGAAGCAAGGATTTACCAAAAACGTAATGTTAATTTACCATCTTACTTAATAACTTCCTAAATTAATCCTATATTACTTTAAATAGGTGGCTTAATGAAAAACCTTAATATTTATTATGTGAACAGAAATTATGTTCAATACACATGCTTCATCTATTAATGTTATTAAGCTTATATTTACTTGGTACTCCTTACTTTGTATTTGTCTCCCTCATTTTTAGACTGCAAAAACTGCTTGCTCATCTCTTGTGTTAAAACAGAAACTGGGTTATCCACCTGAAAAAAAACAAAACAAAAAGGTTATTTTTGCATTTTAATGACAAAAAGATAAATGAACTGAAATACACAATACAACTGACCTATGGTGCCATTAGGAAAGCTAAGTACTAGCCACAGGTTAGAGAATCAGGGTAAATACAGAAAAAAAAAAGTTATAATGCAGAGAAAATGTTTCAATACTTCAAGATGCTAAAATAAATACTATATTCAAAAGGATATATTCTACCTTGAAGGCACAAGCACAAGAATTCTCTGAAGAAATGTTTTAGAACCATCACCCCGACACTACTGGCCAACTATGGAATCAGACTGTGGGAAATGCCCTCCAGGATCAGCTAGCTGACTTGAGTTCTACTTTGGGTTGTCTCTACCTTCCTATGTAGCTTTGGGCAAGCTAGCTTCTCCAAACACAATGAGAATTATGATGATAATATTATTTATTTTTCTTTAGCAGTTTTTCAGATTTCCCATTTGTTGTTACTTCTTCATGAAGTCAGTAAAACAAATGGAAGTACTGGAATCATGTCTACCTTTTGGATGAGGAGTCATTTTAAATAAGCCATTGCTTGAATTAAGCCACCTTTAGGTAACAGTTTATTACAGTTAAGGCAGTAAAGTACAGTACAGTAACAGTTCAAAGTATAGTTGAAAAAGTTTTTTTAAAAAGATAATTTGTTTCAAAAAGATTCAGAGTTTTATATTCTATTTATTTGGTATTAATAACAAAGTAACTTATGTTAGAAAATAATTCTGTTCATAAATTACAGAATATGTAGGATCAATGTAAGTGAAAAAACTTCTCAAGTCTTCAATTTTACCATCTGTAAAATACTGATTGTACCGCATTAGTATACCAATGGTTAAAACCTTCCTTTTAAGTAAAAATCTGGGTCTTCTTTTCTAATAAAAAAAAAATCTATAGTTAATAAAGAAACCTCTACATATCACATTTTTCTTATTATAGAGACCAGACCCTGACTACTACATATTTTTTACAAGGCCTACCCTGTATCTTAATTTCACATTGCATCTGACTGCTTAAGTGTAAGACCCAATACACTGCTTTAATGACAGAATTCTTAGCACCGATTTGGGATTAAGAGCTTTCCCCAAAGTTTGTATTCTTTTCTCCAAATCCTTTTCATTATTTCTGAAATGGGGTTCCGAGTTATACACTACTCTAGGAATTATTTAAGAAATCTTGCAGCTTTGCGTATTGAGACCCTGGCACAAAGGGAAGCAAAGGGGACAAATACAACCAGGGACTTAAAGACATTAAATACTCCCCTCCCTCCCGTTACTCTAGACCAGCACTATCCAATAGAAATGTAATGCAAACCACACATACAATTTTAAAATTTCTAATAGCTACATTAAAAATATAAAGAGATATAATTAATTTTAGTAATATATTTTTAATATAACATATCTAAAATATTATCATTCTAACATCTAATTAATATAAAAATTGAATTATTCCTCTGCATTAAGTCTGGGGTGTATTTCACTCAATGGCACATCTTAATTTGGACTGCCCACATTTCAAGTGCTCAATATCACATGTGGCCAGTGGTTATCGTACCAATTAAGTGCACCACCTCTAGACCTGTATTTTGATCAATGAACTTGAAACTTGTTAACTGAATCATACAAGAAGAGGACTAAAGGAGTTATAACAATCTTCAAATATTTCAAAAGAGAATAAACCTGTTTTACATTCCCCAAGAAAGTAAGAGCTTAAAGAAACAAGCTTTATTCAACTTTTCACAATAGCTTTCTAATAAACAGAGCAGTCCACAAAAGGAATCAGAAGCCTCAGGCAAAGGCCACTTCCCTGTAGAGTAAGTATGGAGCATAGTAACTATCCTGGATGCCCTCCATTCAAGACACTCCCAAAACCTGTGATTCTATAAACTCTAACTTTTGGTTTTCCTGATTTTGCTGAACAAATTATTCACATTCTAGTCTCAAATTTATTTGCTTTTCTCCAGATTTTAATAATTATTTTTCTGAACCTGTGTTGTCTGATATGGAAGCTACTAGCCACATGTAGTTTTTATATTTAAATTAAGAAAAATTAAATAAGATAAAAAATGTGACTTGAGTCACACAGTTCAGATGCTCAACAGCCTACCCCATCAGACAACAAAATACAGAATATTTCTAGTTTTTCTACACAGCTTTCTTCTAAAGAAAATTGGGAAATGTAACTGTTTTCCTTGGTGACTAGTCTTGGAGTTCTTAATCCTGGCATGAGGCAGGGTACTGCAATGGACAGAGTGCTGGAAAGCAACGATGCCTGACTCCCAATCTAGGTGCTACCAATGACCAACCACACCCAGACAACTGTTAAGTGCAAATTTACTTTTTCTGTCTCCCAATTTCTCACCTACAAAATAAAGGGTCTGGGTTAGACAACTGCCAAAGACAATTCTGGTACTAATGTTATAGGACTGTATGCACCCTAATTCCAGTTTTTCAGTCAAAATATCTTAGCAGAAAGGACTCAAGTCTTGGCTCCTACAGGTATGACCAATATCTCTAAAGTACATAAAGAAATGCTTATCTTTCTAGAATAAATGTCCTTTCTACAAGAATTTAGCAACTAAGTTTAGGAAACTATGATGCTATTCTGACTAGCAGAGCAGAAAGCACAGGAACTTCTAACATTTATGAACATAAATTTTAGCTCATACTGGTATAGACTAGGTGGTTCTTAACTACTCTTTCAAATTAAAGGTGCTATTGTACTATGTACTGAAAATTCCAGTTGAATTACTACATTTGGAAGAACTGTAACAGTGGTTTTAATATTCTTTCTGTGGTCAACCTACTCACATGAAGCCATTTTAATTCCTTCTACGCAAGAAAAGGAAATCACAAAAAAAGTAGCCAGGTGCCTTAATTAACTGGAAACACAAATTTAGCAATTACCTGTATGTTAAAATGATCAAGAATTGCAATCAGCTCTTCCTTCTTAGTAGAAACCACAGCACCTAATTATGAGAAACATAAAATGACCAGATTGTTTCCAGGGCAATAATTCAGGAAAAAATGAGCAATTATTTATAAACATAAAGATTAATTATTCTTCACGGTCATCAACGAAGGTACCATCAGATATACACTCATCTGAATGAACTGGGTGATACACTAACTGTGACCCAAGTACACACAGAAGGAAGCAGCTCAGATGCAGTGATGGTGCTGCTCTTCTTGCCATGGCTAAACATTTTCTGTTCCTTTTCACCTATCTCCTGAGTTAACATTCACTTCCTCTTCCTTTATGTCCTTTCCCACTTTTGCTAACCATCTCTGCCCACGTGTGACAGGAACTACAGGGGTGGAAGGAGGTTTGCAGATGAGAACAAAATGGCATAGCCTGTTTCAAATGAACCCCAATTCTGCTAACTGTGGTTCTGATGAAGAACAGGCGTGTCCAACCTGCGGCCCAGGATGGCTTTGAATGCGGTCCAACACAAATTCTTAAAATGTTATGAGATTTTTTTGTACCTTTTTTTTAGCTCATCAGCTATAGTTAGTGTTAGTGTATCTTATGTGTGACCCAAGAAGACTCTTCCAGTGTGGCCAAGGGAAGCCAAAAGATTGGACAGCCATGCTATAGAATGTCCTGTGGTACAACAACTATGTGTAGTATTTGTATGTATATACATATGTGCCACGGGCCAGTCATCTTACAGGAAAGAGGTTTCAAGAGATAAGAAGTGCCCTTTCAATGAACACTGGCACAATCACTTAACTCTTTTTGACAGGATACTTACTAATATTTTATATGAAATGAAAAGATATTTATAACAAACCTTTTCTACTTTTCAGTTTGTAAGACCGACTTCCATCCATGCTGATGTGTTGTTGCACAACTATCGAATCCCCGTACACATTTGCTCTATAGGCATCGTCACCTCTGTTTCTCAATGTTATTGAGATATCTGCTGAACTAAAGCAGTAATACGGTTAATCTACATTACATGAAGGTACAGAGCAACTATAACACTAGATTATGATAAATTCAAAACTTCCAAGTAATTTCCCTAATTCATTCGAAGAGCTTTATACCAGCAGTTGATGGCTAATAGGTTAAAACAGAATAGTGTTTAAGACACTACACCTGACAAAAAATTAAAGTTGAGAATAAGGGAAGCTTATAAAAAATAATAGAATATTCTAAACATAACAGAAATAACATTCCACAAGAAACATTTACTTTTTGTTTCAAATCAAGCAGATAAGTCACACATTTTCCTATAAGCAATGTATAATCAATATTATACTGTCTGACTACTCTAAATTATATGATAAAGCATCATAGTGACAGCAGGATTTTAAGAGTGATAAAGTAAGAATTAGGGTGAAATAATAACATTTTCTAAGAGGGTTAGAATCAAGAAAAGCAACTCTAATTTTTCAATTACTTGGCAATAAAAAAATGGAAGTATTTGATACCAAGAAATATAAACTAAACAACTCAATATTTCTTAGAAAGTCTCCTTAGTATTATAAAAGAGTGAGTTTTAAAGTTTGAAAGAAATCTGAAACATTTATAGTCATGCATAGTTTAACATTATAGGGGGGAAAAATCAATCTTTATTTTTCTGCTCCCATCTGTTAAAATAAGATTTGGTAGAAAAACAAAAAAGTTAATAAAGAACATCAATACATATGTATTTAAAAAATACTCAAGATGAACTTGACTGTAAACTGGTATTATCGTAGATACTCAAGGGTCTTGCTCCTCTACCCTCTTCTTCACAAGCGCCCTAGCAGAATGGGAGGGTTTAGCTGCCACATCAGTCCCCTTCCTGTCCTCCAGGGGCAGAGTCAAACAGAGAAAGCTGACACTACCTGAGCCAGATTCTTTTCTTTAAAAATTCAAATTAAGAAAAACCGGTAAATTCCAAAGAAGACCTGTAGATTAGTTAACAATACTGTACCAATGTTAACTGCATAGATTTGATAAAAGTACCGTAGTTACTGACGAAAAAAACTTAGGTTAAAGGTATAAACACTTTCGTACAACACTTTTGGGTAAAAATAAAGTTATTTCAAAATGAAAAGTTTAAAAAACAAAATCAAATGAAGACACAACCATGTGGAAAGATGGTGATTCCTTGGAGCTACAAAGTTATGATGCCTCTGGGACTAGAGAAACCAGTTTGGGGCATTATATTCTGATGAGCAAGTAGCAAGCCTGCAGACACTGGAGAGAAGCAGGAGCACAGATCGGATACACTCTTGGGAAACTGCCTGACAGACTGATAAGAGACACATACCCACAGGTAATGGAGGTGAGTCAGAGACACAGAAAACACAGGAGTGCTTCCTTACACACACAGCCCCCCAAACAAAGATAGTGAGACATACTCGTAAATGCCTGCACGTACGAAAAGAACACAAACTTGACCAAATAATAAGAGCACATATACTTCAGACAATGAGAGACAGACACACACTCGCATCCCCACACAATTCTCATGAGGAGGGAGGGAGGGAGGGAGGGAGAACAAAACACAGGACAGCCATGACAGAAGGGCAGTGGGGCAGGTGGTAACAGCCAATGGCATAGGGAGGGTGGGGCAGGTGGTATAGGGGAAGAGTTGCAGGAGGGACCTGAAGGAAGGGACAGGGAGATAAGAGGCCTAGAGACAAAGACAAAGAGAAAACCAGACCCAAAAACAAAGAACCAGGGACAAAAGACACTTGGTTCTCAGGTCTCTCATTTCTGGTCACTCATGAGACCCAAATGTACCTCCTCCTGGAAGCTTCCAAGATATACATATTCCTGCATCTTTACAATCAATACATATGGACTGAGATGGGGTGTGTGTTTTTTATTCAGAAAAACCTAATGAAGACAGATACACTCTTGAAAAGCAGCAGTTAACAGGAATTTTAAAAGGCCCCCAAGCTGATTCTAATGAACAGTAAAGGTTGAAACCCATTACCCAAAGTAGGACAGGGAAAAAAAGACTGGTCTACAATATGGAGCAAAAAATATTTATTATACTAGTATAACTACCTAGTATTAAGTGAATGTACCTCATGAAAACATTTTAAAACAAAGTGACTATATATATTTACTCTGAGTTATCAAACATCTCTTTTGATTAGCAAATATCTACTTTATTATTTTCATTCTTAGCTACTGCATGCATTTTAAAACTATCTTTAGTATTGTGAGAACTCTGGTGGCAATGACATCTGTTGCTATATGAATTTAATAAATATAAGAAAGTCAAGTTATTAAAAAAAATTAAGGCTTAAGAAAATAGCCTAATAGTAACTGCTCATAAAAAGACAGAAAAAACTGAGCTGGACACTATCTGCTACTGCCCCACCACAACAATGAGGCTAATGCTGAATTTGGGACAAGGGCCATAGAGCCCACTGTCTGTAAATACAAGAGACATTAAGTGAAAGGGCAGACTATCAATGAGAGCTCTTTAAGAATGACAACGCAAACAAGTAGTGCCACAGTAAGAATCTGGCTTCCTGCTCAACTCTGGAAGAGCCCATCTGCACAAAGGTAATCCGGCAGCAGCACACACCGATGGGATCAGGAAACAAGGAAAAAGCAATGTAACAAGGACATATCTGCCCCTTATCGGGGGAGCTAGCTCATTCGTAACAAGTTCTGTAACTTTGACTAAGTAAATCAGGAATGTACAACAGGAATGTGAGTTTTTGTCCCTGCATAACCCACTCCCAGTGCCACAGATGATGGTGAAACAGGACTGTTGCAAAGATCCCAATGCCACCGGGGCTAGTATCAGCAACGCCGAGGGGACAGCGAACTGAACATGCTCAAGATAAACCGAGAGAGCCAGGGGTCTGAGACCTTGGGTTACTGTGAGAGGTTTCTATGGGAGGAAGTTATGTTAGGAGAACTTCACTGTCCCCTTATCACTGAAAAAGGACTGACGGATGATCAGAGGGCCGGGACCCAGGGTAAAGGGGCTCAGGCACAGTTCTCTGGTTTCTCCTAACCATGTCAGGCTGGCATCTCCAAGGCAGCCCTACACCCAGTGTCCCAAATGGAAAGTATAATGTTTGATGTTGGGGGAAGCAGAGTCCTAGGACTACCTCACACTTGTGTCACACTGACAGCCACTCCTCAGGCAAAGTGGGATAGTCACACAGAGTTTAGATGCAGAACAGACTACGAATAGAACTGAAAAGCCCAGTGAGCTGATATTCTGTAAAAGTGTGATGACACTATCAGAGACTATAAAATAAGGGGAATTTTATAGATAACAAATAAGGGAAGGGATGACAAGAGGAAAAGTAAGGGGTCTGGAAAAGCTGTTTACAACAACTTTTTCAGACAATGTCAGTACAAAAGAGATGGAGCTCATTTCTAACTTGTTTAAAATATATTAAAGTTTCTACCTACAGGCAGCTGTGTCCTCAAAAGTTCATGATTTGTGTAAGCTTCCTTATTTATTTCCTTCCTCCCTCCCTCCCTCTCTTCCTTTGGTATTCCAAGGTCAAGTCTCAGAAGTTTCTGCTGTGGTCCAGGTACCTCCCAAATGGGAAACATAACAATTTAATTAGTCGTAAAACATTTAATAACATAGAAAAAGTAATTTTTTCTGGAAGCTTCTATTTGAAAGATCAATGTGTTATCTGGCTAGGTAAACTAGGTGATGGTTTGGACAACTAAGAAATGCATAGTTAAGTACAATAAATTGAAATTGAGTTGGGACTATTAAAAATGTTTAATAACTAATTTTTTACTTCAGACATACTTTTGTTTGGGAACTGTGGGGGAGAAGATCTTGCTGGGCTGGGGCCCAAATGAGATAATAAAGACGGAAAATATGCTGCAGAATGGGTACCAAATAGTTCTTTTCCAAGGCCACAAGGCACGGAAAATGATTTTCTGTGTATCTTTTCCCCATTTATCCTGAGTCAACTTGGAACCCTGGCTTAGGGTTAAGATTACTAAGGTTTGTGGACCCTGAGAAAGAAGCTACCTACTAAGAAGGCTACCTGGTGGCTAACTGGACTCAAATTAAAAAAAAAACCAAAACAAAAAAACCAACAGAGCCTAGCAGCTATTTCCACACAGCAGCCTCTCACACAAACTGCACTTCAGGGAGGGCACTAAGCTGCCTGCCTCCTACACAGAACCACAGGCCTGCACTGTGTTCCTTCCAGCTGAGCCAGCCCTCACAAAGGGGTTTCTGGAATACTATTTCAACCAATAGGACTGAGCCCCCCCTCCCACCCATCCAATAGGAGCTGTGCAGCTATATCGCCATCAACATCTTCATCAATCAATCAGTAAATCCATTCTGACCAATCAGGACAGTGCCTTTTGGACTTATGAAACTGCGAGGATTTGGAGTCATTTGCATATGGACAAACCAATCAGAGAAAAGAAGAGGGGTCTCCTTTCTATATAAGTCAGCTCCCCTCTCTGGTTCAGAAAGCTACTTTCCTTTTCCATGAAGACCAAAGACTGCATTTCCCCAGCTGGAGCTGAAACCCACTGAAGATGTCTCACTGCAGCAGAGCAGAGCAAGGCAGAGTGGAGTGGAATGGATGGACTGGACTGGAGCAGAGCTGAGCTAAGCTGAGCTGAGCTGTCTAGTCAGAGGAGTCTGGCCCCAGGGCCTCCTCGAAACCATGCTGCTTCTATTGAGCTGTTCCACAGCCATGCAGTATCAAAATTGAGCTGTTTGCACTAAATAAAGTTTCCTTTGTGGCTTATCAATCCCCAAACCGGGGATTCCTGTTGGTATTGAGCTGACACCAACAATCATCAGTTGACAGGTTTCTGAGATCTATAAAAAAATCCCGCCATCTTGATTCCCATCCCATCCTTGTTCTAGTTTTTAGTAAATGAAATGGGAGAAGTAAAATGGATATACCTGAGCAGAGGAAAGTCTGTTACATTAGAAAAGAGACATCGCTGTGAATGATCACAGTTGCCCCTGTTCTGGGCACTGGGTGTGACAGAGGAGTGAGCAGGGGCAGCAGCCTCACCCGGGGAGCTAGGACTGAGTCTAGGATGGCTAGTGGGCAGGAGAAACAAGGATGCCTGAGGAGCTATTTGAGGACATCATCCTGAAGAGAGCGTCTAAAGGGCACAGTGCCATGAGTCCACGATGATGTAAACTGGGCAATTACCGTGTAGTTACTGAAGGCAAACTACAACAAAAAGAAATACAAATGTAAAGCCAAACAGGGTAAGGTGACCATTCACCAAGGGTCAAGGTGGACCACAAACAGACTTAATTAGAGACAGAGAGTGGAACACTGTTTTGGAATTCTTAATGAGTAGGAGGCGGAAATTCTGTGCAGGGACACCCTGGCTGGTCAGACTCTGCTTTCGGCTGTGGCTTATCAATGTGTACTTGCTAAAGCTGGGTTTGGATCAAGAGTCAGGAAAGTCCAATGTTTACAAATATTCCTTTAAACACAAGTACATGTATTTATCACGGCTCATTCTAGAAACATAACAGAAGCAAGAGGGTAAATGGGCAAACACACGGCAATGATTTACACAAGCTTCTATCTGGAGAGGATAACACGCAATAGTGAGCAATGCTGGCAACGGGGGGGCAAGAGAAAGGAATGAAAAGATACGACATTTTGGCTCCAGTTCTGAGAAGTCAATTCATCTCCTATAATGTCTTTATGAACTGGGAATCTATAGCAGCTGCTTCTTACTGAAGGACCGACAAAAACATGTACAAAGCAAACACTTACTTCTGTCCATCTTTCACGAAACATTTTAAAGAAGATCCTCTATTAGTAGCGACTGCTTTTCCACCGAGACCAACTATGAGAGCTGTGAGTACTGCACTCTTCCCACCTAAAGAGACAGGGGTTGAAGAAACCACATTCATTAGAGAGAGAAAGAGGCTGACTCCTACCAATTTAATGTAAAAAGATTTATGAAGGAAAATGTGAATTAGCCTAACCCTTAAAGTGTTATACTTCAATTATTATTTTATTAGTGCCAAAGCAGCAAACTTAAAAGAAAAAAAAGTGCTGTATCTCTAATATCTGCCCATAATAATCATTTGCATATTTGTTGAATGAATAAACTTAAATATGAAAAACTATCAGTCACAAAGATAGGAATTTTATGTAATATTTGGGAATTATTACTCCTCATTTGAATATTATTCGTTTGCTGTTTGAAAAGTATACTTCTTTTTACCCTGACACAACACAAGCTAAAATTCCAAAATCTACAAAATTACCCAGAATCTGGTAACCATTTTATGAGCTCCACAAACAATGAACTCAATCAACTCTCATCAGTCCATCATCTTCCACAATATACTCCAAATTAACCAAAATATACCACTGGGGGTTAACCCAATTTAGTTCTTGGAATGCCTTTCAAGTCCCTATGCTGCCTCCTTTTCCTTCACTTCTATTATACATTTACTGCCTCCACTATGTGCATTGTTTCTTAAGTTTTATTAATAAAATCACTGTTTCAAAAGGTAAAAATAAGAAAAGACCTAACTGCAGAACCCACTGGTTTTTCTTTACTTCTTGTCTCATGTGACCTCCCTGTAGCACTGATCCCTTTGTCCACTGTCTCCTTTTGAAAATACTTTTCTCTTGACTGAACATGGAGTAGGGAAAACAAAGAACTAAGCAGACTGTGGCACTACACATACCTAGCTTCACACCCCAGCACTGCTAACCACTGTAGACCCTGGGAAGCATCCTCTCCCTGTGTACTGGCTCAGTCAAGCTGGAAGTACTTCATGCCTGGCTTGTCTATCACAAAATCCACCTAACTGACCTCATTCTTCTGTCTTCCCTTCTAATCTATTCTCTATAAATGTGGCCAGTTTGTTTCACAAATCTTTGATCATGTTATCACTTTACTCAAAAGCTTTAATTAGTTCCCCTGTCTTCTGAATTAAACCTCAAAATCTTTATCATGGCATTTAAGATGCTCAACACTATCACCTACAACATGAAGCTCTAGGAGCAGCTTCTGCTCCTTCCTACCATGTACGATATGACAAAGCCACATGAGGCTGCTGACCACGCTCCACACACATCTACTTCTATCGCTCCAAACCTTGGCTGATGAGTCTTTGCCTGGAACGTCTCAGCTTCTTCCTCCATGAGACCTAAAGAATCTATCATTTTCAGTCAAGTACCAGCAAAAATATCACATCCTCTTAATGCTTTCAATGGCCACAAGAGTGAGAATTAGCTTCTCTCATGTTTGGAGTCCCAAGGCATTTCATTTATGTTTTGTTACAACACTTAATAGACATAAGGCTGCCTCAATAACAATGAAGACAGCTCATCCACTTTTCTATGGCATGAAATCCAAGGTAAATAGATTCAAAAGAAAAGCAGGAAATGTTCATTCGTATTGTTTAAATAATGAACATAAAGTTAACTCATTATTTTCTTAAACTGGAGATGGGCCACAAATAATGAAAACATTTATGATTACAAGTTATAGATCTAAAGCTTAGATTTATCAGCACTAATAAATCACCTGTTTAAAAAAGTTAATGCACTCTAATTGCAAAGTACCACTCAAAGTTAGAGGGAAGGCAAAAGCACTTACTTCCATTGTTGCCAACAACAAAATTGACATTAGAACCAAATTTAAAGGGTCCAAGCATTGAATGACACATGAAGTTTCTTAGCTGAATGCTCTCAATTATTCCAACTTCTGCTGCAGTCTATTAATAAAAAACAATGGGAGAAAACAATCAATCTGTCAAATTCACCCACTATAATCATGCAAGTGATTACTGGCAGGAGAAAGACCAGAAGTGTTACCACTGAAAAAAGCCACAGAATGTCAACAACATCAACTTCAAACAATAGGTAAGGTGAAAGTAAATGGGAACCTTATATGAGTACTGAGGCAATCTAAAGTTCTCAAAGGATCTAGTAAGTGTATCGCAGGTTTCTTAATATGAATAATACCAACATTTTCAGTCAGATAACTTTTTGTTGGAGGTAGGCTATCTTGTGTACTGTTTAACAGAATCCCTAACCTCTACCCATTTAAGGTCAGTAGCATGCAACCACAACCAAAAATATAATCAGACATTGATAAATGTCCGCTGGGGGGCAAAATCCCCATGGTTCAAAACTACTGGCGTGTGAAAACAGAACCATATTTAGAACATCCCTGAATGATGATCATCCAGTCATGGTTTGAACACTGAACTTGATATAGACAATTCGAAGGGCAGGCTACATGTTCTTAAAAGGTAAAGCTTGCTCTTCTTACAATTTTCTGTGTCACTTAGTATGATAATTGTGTGACTTTGGTAATGTATAAAGAATATACAGTTTCTAAATTTGTAAAACAGAAATAATTCCCATATTGCAAATATATGTTAAGATTAAATTAGAGAAGATTTATTAATGTTTTAATCAAGAGTTTGGCATATAGTGATCATACCCTGTAGTTAGAAATAACAAAATACATCAACCATATTTTACCAAACTTGCCAATTTTTTCCAAGAACACTTAATGTCTTCAGTTTTTTAAATAGTTTCTTTAAAAACATCCTGGGCTCTCTTCTTCTAGACACCATATTATTAAAGAGCAGAAAGCAATTACATCCTTGCACAAGTAGAATACCAGAAATCACGGTGAAAGTTTTTTTTTAAATAAACTTTTGTTTGAATCTGATTGCAGATTCAGATGCAGTCGTAAGAAATAATACAGATATCCTGGGAATCTTTTACCCAGTTACTGTCCATGGTAACATCCTGAAAACAATAGTGCTGTATCACTATTGATAGTCAAGACACAGAATGTTGCCCCTCTGTAGCCATATCCACATCCCACCCAATCCATACCCCATCTTAACCACTGGCGCACTAACTGGTTCTCCATTTCTGTAACACTATCATTTCAAGAATATATATAAACGGAATAAACAGAATGTACCTTTCTGAGATTGCTTTTTTACACTCAGCATAATTGTCCACTGTTGCCTTTATCAGCAGTTCAGTTTTTTATTGACAAGTAATATTTCATGGTATGGATATACCACAGTATGTTCAACCATTTACTCAACAACGACATCTGGGTTGTTTCAGTATTTGGCTAATACAAATAAAGCTGTATAAATATAAACATTCATGTAGATTTCTGTGTGAAAATAAATCTTAATTTCTGTAGGACAAATTCTGGGTTGTATGGTAGGTAGTTGCATGTTCAGTTTTGTAAAGAAACTGCCAGACTGTTTCCCAGAGTGGCTGTATCATTTTACATTCCCACCAGCCATATATGAATGATCCAGTTTCTCTGCATCCTTATCAGCATCTGGTGGTGTCAATGTTTCTGTTTTTTCATTTTTTAAATTTTGGTCATTATGATGGGTGTCTCTCATTGTAGTATAAATTTGCATTTCCCTGATGATAATGTTGAACATGTCATGTGCTTGCCATTTACATATCCTGCTCTTCAGTGAAATGTCTGTGTCTTCTGCTCATTCTCAAATTGGATTATGTACTTTTAACTGTTGAATTTTGAGAATTTTTCATATTTTTATTTTTTTGATTTACTGTTAATGCTTTTGTAAGTGATGTGACCCATGGCAAAACTTACTAATTGGTACTATACAAAGATGTCTATTCTTGTCAAGATTAGATTTAGTTTCAATTTATTCATAAACAAATATATTTAAACCTATAGAAAAACGTTTGTGGTTGGATTATTAGGGCATAGCAACATGTGGTATGTACAATACTTAAGCAGCCACTAGAAAAGAGATCAATCTTTTCACAGCAACCTTGAAGCACGATATGAATTTGCATTTTATGCAAAAATTCAGTTTTATTTTACATGAACACAGTATGTCTCTCCATTTATTTAGGTCTTCTTTGATTCAGTTCATCAGCATTGTATAGTTGTCAGCATACAAGTCCTGTACATATTTTGTTGGATTTAGACCTAAGTATTTCATTTTTTTGAGTGATTGTAGATAGTATTACATTTTGAATTTCAATACTCTGTGCTCAATGCTAGTGACAACTGACTTTTAAAAAAATGTTTAGTTTATCTTGTATCCTGCAACCCTGACGAATGTACTTAATAGTTCTAAGGCCTTCTTTGTTTTATTTTGTTTGTTTTAAATTCCCTGAGGTTTTCTATGTAGACAATCAGGTCATCTGCAAATAGGGACACTTTTACTTTTTCCTTTCCAACCTGTATACATATTGTTTCTTTTTCTTGCTTTTATTACATTGGCTAGGGTGCCCAGCACTATGTTAAATAAGAGTGATGGGAACAGGCACCCTTGCCTTATTCCTGATCACAGGAAGAAGAAGACAGTACAGTGACCTACCATTAAGCATGATATTAACTGTAGGTATTTTGTTAATTCTCCTTATCACCTTGAGGAAGTTCCCCTCTATTCCTACTTCATGAGAATAATAATCATGAATGAGTGTTGAATTTTGTCAACTGCTTTTTCTCTATCAAATGATATGATTATGTGATCTTTCTGCTAAAATGGTGAATTACACTGATTTTTGGATACCAAACCAGTCTTACAGTCCAAGAATGAACACCACTTGACTGTAGTGTATAATTCTTTTTATATATTGCTGAATTCTATTTGCTAATATTCTGTTAAGGATTTCTGTGTCTGTATCCATGAGTTTGCTTTTCAGTACCCTCTTGTCTGGTCTTGGTATCAAGATAATGAATTGGAAAGTGCTCTCTCCTCTTATATTTCCTAGAAACAATTGTGCAGAACTCCTATTAATTCTTCTTTAAATGTTTGGGACAATTATCCAGTCAAACCAACTAGCCCGAAGATTTCTTTATTAGGCGTTTTTAAACAATGAATTAAATTTCATTAATAGTTGTAAAGTAATTCAAATTATCTATTTTACATTGGGTAAACTGTGGTAGTTTGTGCTTTTTATGGACTTGGTCTACTCCATCTAAGTTGTCAAACTTACGTGTGTAGAGTTATGAACAATATTCCTCAATTATTCTTTTGATGTTTGCAGGATCTGAAGTCATAACTACTGTCTCATTTTTGACATTGGAAATTTGTGTTTTATCTCTTTTTTCCTCTTTTCAGTCTCTTAGAGGTTTGAAAATTTTATTGATCTTTCCAAAGAATGAGCTCTTTATATCATTGTTTTCTGCACTAATTTTTTCTAATTAACAAAAACTTCAAAATTGGTCAGGTTATTTTACCTCAGCTTCTTAAAAATCACACTGCTTTTCCTGATATGGAATTATCAAGAGTATGACATATAAATCATACATGAGAAACATGCTAATCAAAAAACTTAATTCTGGATTCCCAACCAGGGAACTACCCCCCCCCCCAAACCGCCCCCCCTAATTCTGTAATTCTGTACTTACCAAAGTAGAGGTACCATTAATGAAAGAAGATGCAGATTCATCTTCGTCATCTTCTCTATCACCATCCTCCAACTCTTCTTGTCTTGGTCTTTTGGCATTTTCAGGAGAGAAGAAATCATCTTCCTTTCTTTTGGCCATCAGGTCTGAACAATTATTAAAATATTATAGTAACAATAAAGTACAGCATCCAGATGATTGTTCCATACATACATTAAACGTAACAAAATAAGCCAGATAAAGCTTAAGTTTTCCATACTATGTTCATTCATTTTTACTTAAAAAAAAAAAAAAAGTGAAAAATATCATCTGTATGGAGGGAGAGATCCACGAGACAAAAAAAAGGGTAAGGAAACAGATTCTCCCTGGGGACTCCAGAAAGGAACACAGTGCTACTGTCACCTTGGTATTAGCCAATGGAGACATGTCGGGTTTCTAACCAACAGTGGATAGTAAACTTGTATATGTATGTGTGTGTTTTAAATCATCCGCATACGTTATACTAGTTGATTTTGTTACAATTATTCATGGCCAAGATTTTACAGATATGGGCCTACCTAAATGTTTTGACTCCTAAACTCACAAAAGGTAAAAGATTTTGTTTAATTGTGGTTTCTACTTCCTTAGCTCTATGAAGAGAGATGGCAAAATGCCTTCTAAAGTTATTCCAGAGCAATCATATAACTTTTGCAAGTTATAAAGTAATACTGAATCAGATAAAAATTTTAATTTTAAATTAAAGAAGCGTATTTTGAAGCAGTGAGGCCTATTACCAGTAGTTTCTCTTAACTGTTCCCTAAAGAAAGTCTATGCTGATTGTCTAATTTTTACCAAGACTATAAAATTGATACCTAGAAAATATATTTAAAATAACTCAAGATTTTCTAAACTCATGAATACTACACCTCAAGTCAAAGCTGATAGTCTGTGATTGAAAGTAAATGCTATGACTGCTCTGACTGCTTTCCTTTTTCTCTTTAAAGTACATTTAGGACCTCAAAAGACAGGTACGTAATAACTTTTTACTGAATAAATAAAGAGAAAAATCTGTGACACAGGTAATGAAAAATTTCTAAGATACAAGAAAAAAATATGAGAATAACTCTAGTCACAACCCAGC
Source organism: Lyroderma lyra (assembly GCA_004026885.1). Lineage (NCBI taxonomy): Eukaryota > Metazoa > Chordata > Mammalia > Chiroptera > Megadermatidae > Lyroderma > Lyroderma lyra. The sequence continues at coordinate 57,916 of PVJL010001017.1, read as the reverse complement.
TAAGTCCCTCGGTTCTACACCATAGCAACCCTGTTTGTACCAGGTTCTGGGCAGCAAAAGAATAAATGAGATTTTCTCTCTTGAATTTCAACTGAAAGATTCTAATCAGTCCCCTCTAGAAGGAATGATATGCACACAGGGCAAGAAAGCCGGTCTTAGGTGTGTGCTGTGTGGGAGGCTAGTAGAGTGGCTTACAGAGAGCAGGAAGTAGCTGTGCAGAAACAGAACAGGACTCTAGAAGAGGAAGGTGAAAGAGAAAAGGAGGGTGACAGAGATGTTCATACAAACTGCTTTCCAAACTTGTACAGAAAGAACTAATTTCAGAAATAACAAATACCTACACATATTTTGGAGCAACTGTTTAGGGGAACAATCTCTGTCAAGTTTGTTATTATGATAATTCATTAGGTGACATGAGTAGTTTCCCTATCTTTTATTGATCCGAAATCACTTCTATGGCATGACACTTTGAAAATGAAAGAGAAATATGCTTAATCCTATTAGATTGTGGAGACTGTTTTAAAGTTAACTTTATGAAAGCATTTTAATTTCTATCTTGTATACCAGTTTTTTACTTACGGGCTCACTGTATCTCCCTCATAATTTTTTTCTTCAATTTTATTTTCCAAAATATTGGTAATTTAAAAAATTTACTATACAGAATGATCTTATATTTTGTAAAACTTCAACTGTAGTTGTGACTCCTTTGTGCAAATTCTATTTAATTAAATTTTAAACATTTTCTCCAAAAAGTAGTTCTACGCTTTATCAAATCTAGTTTTGCTTTAATGGAAATTATTTTAATGTTTATTCATAAATTTTTACACAACCAAATAAAAGTAACAAGCAGTAGGACTAGAGTTCTCCCACAGTGCAATTTTTAAAAAAAGCAATCAGACACTTCCACTTGCAGCAAGATGGAATAGGTAGGTGTATCTTTCCTGTTCTTCTTGCTTAGTAAAACTAAAAACCTTAGAAATTGTATATAAAACAAACATAAGAAGACTCCGAAAAAGCAGGCAGACTGGCTAGGGACCTCAGCACCCAAGGAATAACATCTTGGTGAGTTTCCCCGAGTTTTTGTTTTGCTTCTAATATCCCGGACTTGGAGAAGACAGCAACGGGGGAAACACTAACAGGTGTGGGGGATGTGAGGGGTGGGGGTGGGGCTAATGAGGGATTGTTCTCTCTAGCCAAAGGGCAGCCTAACACTGCAGCCAAATACCGCTGAAAAAAACCATGGGCCCCTCCTCCTGGCTCCATGCCTGCAAAGGCCAAGTGGGTAACCTGAACTTCTACCCCAGTGAGGCCTGTAAGGGGGGCATCTCAACATCCCAATTGGGCTCCTATCAGAGAAGGCTGTGTATGCAAAGTAGGGAGTTGTGAAAATGGCTCTCGTGGAAACCATCTAGAGCCTAGACATCCACCCCCACCAGGCCGTAACAGAGTGCTCCTTACTCCCACTCCCCCTTGGACAGTATAAAAGGAGACTTTTACCACTGACCAGAGCCTGAGGCCGCTACTCCACTGCAGTGTCGATGGTGACCATGTGGGGAGCTGAAACTCCCGCTCTGGCTCAGCAGTCACTGTGGCTAAGGAAAGAGCTAGAGTAAAGTTCTATTAATATATAGAGCCTCTGAGTACATGGCCCAATACCACAGGGGAGCAGTTCACAAAGGCTGTGGTCTCTTATAAGGTACTACAGAACTCAAAGAGCTTTACTTCCTATCTATCAATATATATCATATTACAAATTACAAATGATAAACTTTTTTTAAACCAAAAATCACACAGGTACACATTCCATCAGTTACCAGAGCAATGACATCATCACATCTCGTAACCTCTAGGAAACTCTACTGCACACTCTTAAGTGAATGAAAGTGAAAAAGACAAACAGTATCTTACTATTATTATGAAACAATTTTGACCTTGTAGACCGTAAGAAAGAGTCTCATGGATGCCTGGGTCACACTTTAGAAACTGCTGCTGAAGGGGATTGTATAAGCAAGTCCATGACACAGTGTCAGAAATTACAGGGCATAGATAGCAAGCAAGAAAGTTAGAGCAGCACAGAATGAATTGTAGACTTAACATTCAAAGTGTACTCCAAGGACCAGCAAGAAGCATCTCTATCTCCTAGCACTTGTTAGGTATCCAGAATCTCAGGCCCCATCCTAAACCAAATGAATCAGAATCTTCATTTTAACAAGGTATCAGATAATTCATAAGCATATTAAAGTTTAAGAACTGTTGTCAACAACCTTAAAAATCTTGGACTTCATCCCATCCTGAAGGCAATGAAAAACCTAATTTATCGTGATAAACTAAATATAATTTAAAAGGTATATCAGTTAACAATTGCAAGTGCATAATATTCAACATCTTTCTCAAAAATAATTTAATGTTTAATTTGAATCTCTTATGCAACTCAAAACTTGTATATTTCTCAAACTATTTAATAATAAGAATCAATGTATATTAGTTTCAGCTTGCTGGTAATTTAAATTCCCTAAAATAGCACTAGGCCATTTCCCCCCAACACTTTCTTCTCTCCCTTCTACCCTCTCTTCCCTTCTCAATTATTGAGCAAGAATTTATTGATTACAGAACAGCAAAGAAGAAACATTACTTTTTGGTTTTCACAATATGAAATGCCTTTTAGACACTGTTTTTATTAATGCGTAATACATGATCTTGCAGTTAGCTGGCACTCAAGACATCAGCTGAGTGATTTTAGTATTTTACCATTAACAGAAAAATGGCAATTTTTCAAGTAAATTTGGTGGGAGGGAAGTGCACAAAGGTTAAGTGGGATAAGCTTCTTACAATGAAGGTAAGATTCTATACTGCACAGAAGACAGTGTTCTACATGGTGACGATGTTTTTTATTTGCTGTGCTTAGCCTGAGATTTGCAGTTTGCTACGGGTTGCCATGGTAACATACATCTAACAGACACTGAAGGATCCTACCTTTTAAAATAGGAATCACTTTGTAATTTAATGATAACGAATTTTTAAAAACTCATATGGCTGTCTTGAGAGTTAGATATGGTTAAAACAGTATAATTGCTTCAAATTAGCTAAAGAGACATAAACAGATGCCCCCACCCCACAAATACTTTTACATATTCTGGATATACAAAAAGGGAAAAGAAACTCCTCTGGGATTTTCAATACATCCACAAAGCTTTTCATAGTTTTTAGTATTTTTTTCTTACAATAAAAATATCAGAATTAAGGAACATATTTTGCATTTAATTAGGCTGACCACACGTACCATTCATTTTAAATGGGACAGAAAACAATGGTACTGTCCTGCTTCAAATGGTACCTATGGTCAGCCTAGTCTCACTGGGTTAAATGCAAGGTGTCAGTAGGCTGACCATACGTACTGTTTGAAATGGGATAATCCCGTTGTTTTCTGTCCTGTTTAAAATGGTTTCTGGTCAGCCTACACTTAATTTTCAGAAACAATCTTCACACTTAATGCTAAATGCCATTACATGTAGATGAAGTAGGTTTAGCAAGGAAAGAAGATAAATAATACACTTACTGTTTGAAAACACTGAGTATGAAGTGCTCTGAGGACAATAAGGACAGGCCAATAGGCAGTAAAACATACTCTGCAATGAGGTGGACTGGGGAGTAGAGCTAAGAAAACTACAGAAATCAGTCTGAATTTGGTCGCAAGGAATGGACATCTACGTTTGTAAGTATACAGAACTGTGACATTTAAATACGCCCTAAATATAACTCATACTATTATGGTAAAATTGTATTACTTATTAATTCCTGAAAGTTAACAGCTTTGATTGACTTCGTAACTCAGGTCTAAAAATGATAACCAAGGTTTAGGCAGGTTTTATATAAAATTCTACAGTAAAATAAACTTTTGGGGAATAAAACCCGTTTTTCACTGTAATGACCTTAATATGTCACTTGCATTTATTTTTTGATAGGCTCAATAAATGCTTTATAGTAACTATAGATAAATAAGAGATATAACTACATCTATCTCCCTCGCTCTACCCCTTCTTCCCAACATATTTAAGAATCGTGTGAGTTATGTATTGCTATTTTCTCCAGTCACAGAAAAGGAACTGAAAGAGGTGATACGCACTTACCCAGGGTTACACAAAACTGGTTCTGTTTTATGCAAAACCATGTTTTTAAAACAGTAGTCTAGTGTAATCTCCAAACTTTTTTGTACTTACACCCATTCAGGAAATGAAATTATTAATACAGATTCCAACATAAAATTATTACTGTGTATATTTCATACCGTAATAGAATGGGATAAAGTAAATCTAAGTAGAAGTTCTAATATGGTCCCTACCCAATCACACACTCATGGAATTATCTGCAGGCCACTGTATATGCCACTGACTATTTTAAAAGACTACACAGCAGCCCTGTAAAAGTCAGAAATTTTTTACTTTTTTTCTTTTGAATATACATTTCAGAAGAGTTTGTCTTTAAAACACTCGCTTTTAGCTCCTACTCATTAGATATACTTAGAATAAGCGCTCACATAACTTGTCTTCAGAGTTTTAAACACCAAATAATTGCTGTTTCTAGGAATTATCACAGAATTATCTCAAGCACTACTGGCACTGGGTTCCGGAATTCCCAACTGGGATTTTTGCCCAGTTCATTTCCACAAGAAAAGTGGGAAAAGAAATACCGTCAAAACAGCTCCAAACATCACAATCTAATTTTTCTAGACAATACTGTTTGCGTTTTCACGAATCTGAGATTTAACAACAAATCCAATTTAGGTGATGTTTGCATGTATCTCTTAAACATACTTAAGTTGCTGCTTGTGAAAAAACACAATTCCCCATCGCAACCTTACCCCTTTACCCGTATTGCCTTCACGCTACTTCTCAAAGCCACAGGGCCACTTGAGGCCGGGCGCCCTGTCCCACAGCCTGAGCCGGGATTTGCGAGCCTCGCCGCGGGAGCCACCCGAAGGAGGGGCCCAGCGCAGACGGGCAAGTTTCCCGCGGCAGAGAGGACCCTGTGTTGCCTGCAGAGAGGGCGCGAAGATCCTCGCCGGCCGGCCCGGGCCCACGGGGACCACCCTGGACACCACGGCAGCTCCGGTGACCCGGCCGCGACCAGATGGGCTGGGGGCTGCCAGCTAAGGGGGCAGCGACAGGGGGGTGGATCCACGCAAGGGAAAGCGAAGGCGCGCGCCCTCACCCTACCTCGAACAAGTCGAAGGCTCCTCAAGGAACCCGATCGGCGAGACTGTCGCTGTGCAACAGGACGCTAAAGCCACCCTGTGGGCGACTCGGCCTCGGCTGGATGCCGCTGGCCCGCCTGGAACCGCACACGCCTGAGGCGGGAGAAGGCAGGAGCCCGGCCACCCAGGCGCCCACCATGGGACGCTCCGCGCCTGCGCCCCGCCCCCCCTCCCGCTGGGACTACGCCCGCGCCTGCGCGGTTCAGAGTTTTCGCGCCACTGTAGTCTAAGGGAGGGGCCGGAAGTGCCGCGGGGCGGCCGGGGTAAGCCGGTGGAAGCGTTGGGTTTGGCTGCGGCGGGACCCACGCGGAACGGGGCGGGGGCGGTGTGTTGATTTGCCTAAATGAAAGGGAAGATTAATCGGAGACCCCGGCAACAGCTCCACGCATGCGTACAACAGACATGCTGGACGCAGGGAAAGCCGAGTGTACGGCCCGGACGGGTAAAGGGGACAGTCACTTCCCGGAAGAGGTGGGGCCGGGTTTGAGAAGGCGCTGAATTCGAAGTGCTTCCTGGAGCTTCCGGGTTCAGGGTACTACGTCCCAAACGCTAGTCTTTGCTTAGGAAAGGAAAAAGGGAGTGTTTACTTTTTTCTTTTTTCTTTCTTTCTTTTTTTTTGAGAAGAGAAAATCCAGAAACTTAGAGGCAGCAATAGTTAGGACTCAGGCCAAAGTAGTTAATGACGGAGGGGCGTCTTGCAAAACCAAAGAGGAAGGGTTGTCCTGGTAAGTCCCGCGGAACGGTGGAGAGACGGCACCTCCCCAGTTCTTCCACTGGCTCCTTTGAAAGGTGGGTTAGGGACAAGCTCTGTTCGCGTCCCCGTGCGCCCGCCCCTCCTCCAAAAACACCGTCAGTGGTTTCCCTTTGAGTGCAGTAGGAAAGTCGCCCTGTCATCTTCCGACCCTGCTTCCTGAGCATGGGGTCGCCTCCGCCCCTGCTCTTATCCTCGCCCGCGACAACGCCTTGTCGGCAGGCCGCTCTGCGCTCTGCCCGGGCTCCCGGGGCCGCTGGGTTCTGAATGTCCTTTCCCCGGGCACACCGTGGGGCAGACTCCCACGCCTGTTGAAGGTAATTTCAGGTTCAAAGCTGTTCCTCGTTTTCGATGTTAACGTGGTGTTTTGAAATGCCTTACCTTAAGGCATTATCTTTGCTTATGTACAGTCATTTTTTCCCTGGGACTAACCTGTGTTGTAAAACTCTTTCATAAATATCGGAACTAATGAAGTTGAAGTTATTTTTCAGCGCTGTTCGCAGTCCGTCTTGAACCTACCTTTACTGTCTTAACACAACTCTTCACGTGACATGCTGACCTAGCCATTAATCTTTCTTCCTTTCTAGATGGGAAAAAGTGACATTTACCGCTACCCCAGTCCACCCCCAAATAAATTGATGTCAACCGTCTGGTCTCCATTAATGCAATTCCTTCCATCAAAGTCACCCTTTTATTTCTAAAGATAAGCAAATATGGATTATATTCCTATTATGGCCCTTCCTTGATACAATAAGTATGACAAGTCAAAATACACTACAGCATCTGGCCTAAGTGGTCCTTGGTAAACGGGGAAATGTTGAGATGTTTCTTTTTGGATGTCACTTCCTTTAGGAAGTCTTCCTTGATTCCCCTAGGTAGGAAAGGTACCTTTTTTCCTGTGTACTCCGGTGGTTCATTCTCCTTACCTCTGTGCCTGTATTTGTCACATTGCCATAATTCTCTTTTTAACTCTAGTCTCACTCAACTAAGGTCCTTAAATGCAGAGCTTGATCTTTCATTATTGTATCTCCAGCACCTAGAAGAATTTCTGGTAGCTATTTAATACGGATCATAAGAAAGTTAAGGCTGGGTTATCTTATGCTATAAAGTTTAAATTCATATGAAAATAAAACTGACGAAATAATAAAAAACAGCATTAATTAGTGAGGTTAGGTGGTAAATCCCATATAGAACAATGCTGTATTGAAATAAACTGTACGCCATTTAACAATCTTTATATGAAAATATAGTCTTAAATGGGAATAAGGTAATATTAAGTATCCCATCTTATTGTTAAAATAAATTTTCTTTCTAATGCTTTTGCTTAAACAAAAGCAAAATAAAATTGGAAAACTGTTGGTTTAATAAAATGTGTGTTTTTGCCTAAATCGAACCACTGACCTCTTTTTAGATTCTTTAAATTTGATTCATTAGTGGAATTAGCAAGGTTTTGTGTTTTTCTCACCTCATTCAGTTTTATAATTAACCAATAAAAGATTATTACCTTTTAAGGAAGTTTAGGAGCATAAATTGATTTATGGGCACCATATGGTTACATCAAAGGATTTGTTTTTGTTTTAACCTGAAGTGGATTTTTAAGCCGTTTCTTTAAACTAGAAATTCATGTTTTTTTCTACCAAGCAGAAATACATGAAATAGAATGTTTTGTTTGTTTGTTTGTTTTTAGTACCAAGCTAGCAAAATTGATCATGAGATTCAAAGGATATCAGAATAGTGTAATTTATCTGGTTTAATACCTCTGATTTTGAAGATTTGTTAAATATATTCCCAAGATTATACAGCTAGTCAGTGGTGTAGCCAAGACCAGAATCCTAGATTTTCTATCCCAACTCCAGCATTCTCACTAAACTAAATTAAAGTCACTAGTAGGTTGTAAAGTTATTTGTTGAGTTACTCTGGCTTGTTGATTCACATAAGTATTCTTGTGTCACATCTTAAGAATTGTGAATGTTAGTAGACTCTTTATATGTTAATGTACATTGAGAGAATGATCAGATTGATGTCAATAAAATTATTACATTATGAAGGATGAGTAGAGATTAACCAAATCTCACACGACAAAAATTTCAGATTTCACCCTATTAAAAAATAAGAAGCAAAATAAAATTATACATAATTTTGGGTGAGTGTCATATGTATTATATTTTTAAATTTCATTTAATTGCTGAGCTATTTTCATATAACTTCATCTGGTTGATCATGACCTCATGCAAGAATTGTCTGTTTTATCTTTGAGTGTAGTTGTACTCGAGTATCTTAATGCATTCTGTCCCTTTTTGGAACTTTATCTTCTTTTATAGTCATGCCATTTCTTCTTAATACCACTTCAGAGGAAGGGCTGGTATAAAGAAAGTGGCAAGGAATAAAAAACAGTAAATCATGGAAATAAGACATTTTGTTTTAACTTTATTCTTAAAATATGTTATGGTGATATTTTTCATAAAATATTTCACATAATTTTATCTTTCCAGAACTGTTGAGGTATTCTTTTAACATTATGCTTTTATGAGTAATTTTCAAGGGACATTAGTGGTTTTTAAAAGGAAGTTAAATGACTTAGGTAGTAGATCTACTGAAGATACTCCTAAAATAATATTTTAAAAGAATGTGTTACATTTAGAAAACAGTTATTTTACATTTTTTTATTATTGCATTTTACACCTGGGTCTATGATAGCACCAGATCTGAGTAAGTAAATTAACTTGTGACAAACAGGTTATGCCACCTTTAAGGAAATTCACTATTGATTACCAGAGAGGTGATGATTTTAATGTTTTAGATTTTTAAACAACATCACTCTGGCTTCTGTGGGGAGAATGATTGTATGGGGTGGAGGGTAGTAATGCAGAAGCAGAGGGCTGGTTAGGAGACTATTACAGTCATATACAGGCAGCACTAGGGGAGTATCAGTAGAAATGGAGATTTATAGTAGAGATTTTGGAGATTGAGAACTTGCTGATCAGGTTGCTGTTTGGAGAGCAAAATAAAGAAAAGAAACAAAACGATGAGGTTTTGGGCTTAAGCACCTGAATATTTGGGAAAGACTAAGGGTAAAACAGTTTTGAGGAGAGGTATTGAAATCAAGAATTAGATGCATGGTATGTATCCACATGAAGCTGAAGTAGGGAGTAGATGTTCTAGTCAAGAGCTCAGAGGAGTTAATCAGATGATGTGAGATAAATAATATCACAATGAAGAAAAATTCCTCTACTGTAGAGTCTTCAGAGGAGAATCAGCAATAAGATCCTTTCAGTGTAGTGTGCCTCTAACTGACGAAAAGTATTCCTACAAGTCTTTCTGCTCACTTTCCAACTCCTGTGCCTACCCTCAATCCATTAAATAAATATTGTTGCCTGGCACAGTTCTAATCCATTATTTTTTAGTTAAAAGTAGTGATGACTCTAAAGAGTATTGCATTGATTCAGGATGGTCTAATAATTCATTAATTGTAAGTTACTGAAATAAAAAATATTCATTGGGGCATGTCAGAGAGAGAGGCTAGCTCCTATAAAAACATCCCCTTTATTTCCATCATTCACTGAAAACAGTGGCAGAAAGCTTACTTCACGCTAGCAGTTCTTTCCTGCTGGTGAAGAAGCAGAGCAGAACGTTGCGACTTTAGAGTGTGCTTGGGGAGCACAGAAGAGACTAAATGCTTTCAGATCCATTTCAGTAGATATATGGGGACGAGGTTCAGATGCCAAAGTGGTTTAAAAGGCTATGAGATAGATTTAAAACTACGGTGATCAGAAGGATTGGCCATGAAGGAGACATTTTTCTAGAAACGTTACGTAACTAAGGGAAAGTGGAGAAGAGAACACGTTTAGCTCATAGATAATAACTCAAATTTTACTTTCTGGGAACTAACAAATAATTCTGCTACAGACCTTGTTTTTCCCTTACATTATTTATACCAGTTTAAATAATATTTAAACAGAGTTTAGTAGCCATTGTTACAGCTTTGTATTCTTTTGCTCAGATTGCAATAAAAGGTCGACATCACTAATAATCTGTTCAACTACCAGTGCTAGTTCTAACGTAACCGCGGCCGCTCATTCTTTAAACCAGGCTTATTTATGAGAAAAGAAACTTAAGGTAATAAGAATTATGTTTTAAGTGTAATGATCATGTTATATTAAAAATTTATTTATTTATGGGCCTAGTTAAAAAGCCCTCTTTATCTTTCTTAAGGGATCCTTACTACATTAATAAAATCAGTTTTAGGCTTATTTTTTCCCAGTTATGGCTGCCCCAGTGAATAATATATTACACTAAAGTCTTTACAACATGATCCAAATGTGCTTGAAATAGAGAACTACAGTTTGTGTAGTTAAGTGTCTACCCTATTAGTATTGCTCTAGTTTGATTTTCCACAACCCCCTCAAAGAAATACAATCTACATCACAGTCCTATACATAAATTTGTGTTTATGTGTGCCATCATAAACAACTGTGCACTACAGTATGATCTTCATTTGTTTCTATTCAATTACGTAAGTGTAGTCATTTTATGTAATCACGCATTAGAGACATGATAGGAAGGATTGAACTTTAGAGCTGGAAGGGTCAGAGAAAAGATGTGCCTTGCTTGCCTAAGACCACATGATGAGCTCCTAGGCATTCTAAAGGAAACCAACGAGTGTGACTCTCATTCCTTAAAAAGCCATACTAAAGTCGTACATGATACTCAGGTACTCATAACTTTGTAGAACATTGCCTTTTAACTTGATCCATGAACTATATCCACATATGGTAACTTAATATTTAGGCAAGAAGTAAACCATGTAAAGGTTTCTATTTTATTTTCTAATCCTTTACAAGTAGGATCACATCTTTTAAACATTTTTTAAATTCAAAAATAATATATGTATGTGGTTATTTAAAACAATAAACAACACAAAGGAATATACTTCGAAGAATAATTCTCATCCCTTACCTTCGATCATCCCTAATAATTTGTACCTATTTTTATTTATAAAACTTGAGACTTTTTTTTTTATCAGTACATATAGATCTAGCTGGTTTTTATTGGCTGCATCATCTATTCCAATGTTTGAACATACTGTAATTTACTTAAAGATATGTCTGTTAGTGCTGGGCTCATTTGGTTCTTTTTAGTGCCTTTATAAACAGTGCTGCAGTGAATATCCTTACATATAAACCTTTACACACCTGAGAACATGTCTTAAACTTGTAGGAGAGCTCTTGCTAAATCAGAAGATACCAGCATTTCAAATCTTGACAGCTAGAGTCAGGGTCACATTTAAGTAAAATAAGATCAGTTATAATAATGTTCCTCCAGAGAGAAGAATTGCATAATTTCCTTCAATAACATCCATTCCAGTATCCAGTTTGAGGCACAAATAAAAGAAAAGCGAAACTACTAATGAGAACTTTCCCCTCAAACTTTCTACTTTTTTTAATTTCATGTGTTCTGATTGTTAATACTTAAAAGTCGTGTTTCCCTTCATAATAATGCCTTAGTAAACATATACTCCACACTCTTTTTTCATAATTAACCACAACTTTTTATATTAACAAAGATAAAAAACCTTAACTCTGAATCTATGCTACAATGCCCATTCAACCAGTGTAGTAGACAGTATTAATACTGAACAACCATTAAGTACCTAATGCTTTCTTTTTTGCATTTGAATCTGTATGTTTTTCTTTGTAGCATGACATAACAGCAAATATTTGTGCAGTTCTTCATAAAAATGTGTGCACAAAATAGTACTTAAGAGGCACTGGCCATATTATAAAATTAAGATCCAGAAAAGCTCAGAGAAAAGAACAACATTACCAACATTTATTTTCATAGCAGCCAGGAACCTTGAAGAAATTTGCTTTTGTATGAACTCTGTTAAAGGAACTAACTATACAGTACTTTTTAGTTAGAATTGTTTTGCATTATGGTCATAGCCTTTTGACTTTTTTTTTTGTATCATGTCTTGTGTTTTTGGAATTAATTAAGGTCATTCAGAGGATAATCTGGATTATATTTGTATAATCATACTGAATCTTCATTGCAAATGCTGTATAATATTTTTATCAAATAATAACAAAGGGAAAGAAAAACAGATATAGATGTTTGATAAGGAAAAACTGGCCTATAGAAAATACCAAAGATATTACAAAAACAGTTTAAGCCAATTTTGTCATATACATAAAAAAAGAGTTTAACATCTGTTTTGGGTTTTTTTGGATAGTGGAACTGTGATTTAAAAAACAATTTTTTTAAGATTTTTTATTTTCCACAACAAACGTGTAACCTTGCAATTAAAAAGCCAGTCACTGCTGCTTTTAAAAATGTAATTCCTTATTCCTCCAACTCTGCATTTCCTGTCTTCATCAGAGTTTTCCTTCATTAACCTCTTATTTTTTCCTTTGGTTGGTTTGCTTGTTTGCGTGTTTCCTTGCTTTTGTTTTTGTTTTTCTGATTGCAATAGAGACTAGTCCTATTTCCTGTTTAGGTATGTAAATCATGGAGTGAATTCTCAAGAAGGTAAATATGATTTACAGCATCTCTTGTTTTTCTACCCATCTCACATTTGTTAGCTCTTGTTCTTAGCTGGAACATCACCTTTTTTATTTTTTATTTTTTGATAATTGTAAAATTTTATTTTCTAAATTTCATGCAATATTAAGAACAACATGAAAAGTTTTATTCTTGGCCACTGCTAGAGGACATAGAAAACAATAGGAAAGAATGAGGAGGGTCAGTGGGACCATGAGGAGGGACAATGGGAACTACTGATACCTGACTTACATTAAATTTTAAAATTACTTTTCAGTACTATGGAGAAACTCATATTTGGTGGTATGAGTGAATTTTAAGGACAAATTTAGCAAACCGCAATCTGCAAATAACTTTTAATCTGTTGACTGCCTCAGTATTTTTGCCAGAAAGTCATTTACCCCCTTTTTTTTTTTTTTTTTTTTTTTCTTTTTGGTATGTGGGTAGCTCCCTGACTGGGAATCGAACCCAGGCCGCAGCACTGACAGTGCCAACGCCGAAGCCCTAAGCCACTACACCATCAGGGAACTCCCATTTACCACCATTTTTAATGTTTCAGGTGCTCTTGATTCATTCCAAAAAGCTGACTAATGAAAGAAATAAGGAGAATCCTCTAGTTATGCGTTATCCTAAACTACCTCATAATATATATTTTTGAATTCCTGTTCTGAGCTTCTGTGTCTTTTAACAGTTTCTGAAAGTGTGTTTCAAATAACAGCAGATAATAACCAGAATGGGAGTGAATGACTTGTGGCCAATTTTGGAGCCTGTTAAGCAACACATCCACTTACGTAGTCTTGGTGGGAAAACCATTGCAGTTGATCTGAGTCTCTGGGTATGTGAAGCACAGACTGTCAAAAAAATGATTGGAACAGTCATGAAGCCACACCTCAGGTATAGTAAAAGTTCTTAGAATGTAAATGTATGATTGCATAAGCAGTTGATACCTTGGGTTAGTTTCCACTTCCTTTCTTTTGTTTTACATGTTAAGATTTTAAAATATATTAATGTGTCTAGATCTGCCATCTCTAGATTGATGACTCACAAATTTGTACCTCTTGAGCTCTGGATTCACATACCTAGTTGATTATTTAACATATCCACTTGGATGCTTTGGTGACTACAAGCCAGAAATCTGAGAGCCATTCTTCCTGTTTTACCTGGCTTCATGTCTAGTCCATCAGGTCGACTAGCCAGTTCTACTTCCAAACTACCCTTTGTATTCATAAACTGCTGTCTATGTGCTGAAGCACCCCCTCAGTGGATGCCAGCATCATCTCTCTGTACTGCTGAAATAGCATCTTCACTGGCTTCCTGCCTTCAGCTCTTAGCCACCTCCACCTCCAAACCATTTTCCATACAGCAAGCAGAATAATCATAAGTCTCCCTTGCTTAAAAACATTCAGTGGTTTCTCAGTCTAGTGAAAATAATTTCATAATAAAATATTGCACACTTTAGATACTAATCTAGTGTTCTTGCCATTATGTCATAATCCTATGCTGACTTTTACTATCAATATATGATGATTCATATATTAACTAATTTTTAAATTTCAGGAACTTATTTTTTCGTATCTCACATTTAACACTAATGGATGTAAAACTGGTATTTGTTATGGAAGGGGAGCCCCCAAAGATGAAAGCTGAAGTCATCAACAAGAGAAATCAGATTCGATATGGGGCTTCTGGGAAAACCTGGTCTCAGAAAACAGGGAGATCACATTTTAAATTAGTCTTAAGAGAGGTGAGTATTTAGGTATGATTTAATAATTCTGATTTGATTTAGAACAGTTTACGCTGACAAAGACTTATACAATATCTTTAATACTCACTAACCTTATTGTATATAGAAGGCCAGTGTGGATAGAGAAGAGAGTTTATATTTTGGAGTGAAACTTAACCTAAGTTCAAGTTCTGGCTCTGGCATCTTGACACTAAGGTGTAGAGCAAGATTTTTAATTCCTATCTGCCTCATCTTCTGCTTGGTGAAATGAGGATAGTAATACTTTGCAGGGATGTGGTAAAAATTAGAGAAAATAGTTAAAGCAATTAGCACATAGTATAGATGTGTTACCTTTTATGACATTTTTAGCACTTAAAGAAATCCCAGAATAGAGAGATATCTCGTTAATTCATACTTCACTCATTCAGAACTGATGATCGTTCATATATCAAGTACATATTTGGTTTTTCTTAGGGCTTTGTAGTTTTTAAAAGTACTTATTGTTACGTTTTAATATACTTATATGTTACTTATAAAATGTTATATAGTTTTATAAAAGTTAAAAAAGAAGAAAAATTGTCCATAAGAAAATAAAATGTTAAAACAATAGGTAGCTACTATTATTTTGTCTCTTTTCAAATGTATGTATAAGGTACTTTAAAATTTGCCATAATAGTGCATAAATAATTTTTATTTAGGACTTTTCACTTAATGTAGGCTATCCATATTTCTCTTTTGGTACATTCTATTCATATTCCTTATTTGTAATGGTTGTGCAACATGTGCAAAGCTAGAAGATTATTCCCTGTGATTATGTATATTGTTTACTTTTCAGCTCTTCTCTATTTTACGTGAAATTACGATGAACATTTTTTTGTAACCATAACGTTTTCTTGTGATTTGGGATTTTAAGACAAAATTACCCAAAGTGTTATGGCTAGACCAAAGAAAGTAATTGACACAGTTTTATATCTCTTGCCAATTACTTCCCACCAGTAAAGATATGAGATAAGCAATTTCAGTGCACCCACAGAATATTGGATGATAAAAGGTTTATTTTCGTATTACTTACTATCCAAAATCAAAGATATTTTCTTTGTTTAGATAATACATGTAAATACATGTAATTCATATTTAATATGTATTGGTCTTTATAATGGTGAGTTTAAACATTTAACCTAGTTTAAGTCCCTCATGTATAGTGGCCATCATGTCTTTGCCTCATTTATTTATTGAGGTTTAAATTTTTTCTTTTGTTCAAATTCTTTTTTTTAGTTGGTTTTTCTCTATGTTTTTATTTTTTTAATTAAAAAAAATTTTTTTATTGTTATCAAGTTCTTTATATACTTGTATTAAGGTTATAACCTTTTTGTCATATCTGCTTTTAATTCATATCCCTGTTTTTCTTTTTAATTTTGGCTTAAAATTTCATGTCTTTTAAAAGCCATTGCATAACTCAATAATCATTTTCTGTTGAAATTCTATTTGTTATTCTTAGGTGATTTTTTTAGAAAATAGTTTTCAATTAGCTACTCTTCCACCTTATCAGTAGTTGAAGAAAATATCTGTGCTGGATTCTAATTATTTGTTGTAGAATCAGTTTCTAGAAATAAGCATGGTCCACACATACTTAGGATATTAAATACCCAGTATAAAACAAAAGATGTCCATCTCTTTTTCAGAAAATTGCTCCATTCCTATTTATTTATTACAGTAATAGGGATTTTCTTAGCATTTTGTTCAGTATTACCTGAGCACTATTCATTTTCATATTTCTGTATCCTCAGTTACTAGATCCTACTTCCTCCTAATCTGCTGACAACTTTTAGGTCTAAAAACAAAATGCACAAATTGGTCTTCCTCCAATAGGACCTCCACCCTGTATATCCAAGACTTAGGGTAGGGAAATTTATAACCAGCGATAAATTATGTGCTGGGTTTTGAAAAAGACTTGGAATGACAAATGGCACAGGAATCTGAAATAACTTCCGGACCTTTGTTTATTATGAAAGGATACCTCTTATCTAGAGGAAGGTCAAAGCTTATTGGAACTATGGTGTTGCAATAAAACAAGACCTGTAACAAAACTGTCTCCCTAAAGTCATCCAGTCAGTTCTGAAAAGTACCTTTTGTTGACATAGTAATTTGTCTTTTTGAACCTTGTCCACCTTGAGCAACATCTGGCAAAGGCTTTTATTACATAATAGAGCATGCAAGCAATTAGTTAAAGCAAAATAGACTATTTATTGTTATCAGTCTGTAGAAACTACAAGTACCCTCTTTTCCTTTCATACCCAGTATTCCCCAGTGATAGAATGTCGGAATGACAAGAAAGAATGCACTGGGCTGTAAGACTAATAAGCTACTCAGCTGGATTAAATTCATAACCCAGAGAAAACTCACAGAGGATTATTTATTCATCAGCAAATTGATAGGAATGTTCTGCACAGATATTTAACTTCATAGGAACACATCAACAATTAACCCCTATGTGGTTTCCCACAACTGAGAATTTCATTATGCAGAAGAGAAGTGAACTTTAAGGCCTCAAGCTAAAATTGTATGATAACATCTTCTTTGGAAGACCTCATTTTAGATTTGACCATCGTGTGAGAAGAGTTTTTGTAGTTTTACAGCTGTAAACCTTAATGTGATTAATTATTAATTTAAAGATATTTCTAGAATATTAAAATACCATGTAGCAAATCAATGAAAACTGAACATTCATTAATTTTTTAAAAGTAGCTTTAATTTTAATTGAGTATGCATTACTTAATTGACATTAAAAATGTTTAACTTTTTACTACAGAAAATTTTAAAACAATACAAAAGTTAACCCATCATCAATCTTAATCAGTTATTAATTCTTGGCCAATCTTGTCTCAATCTGTCCTCCCCCACTCCCCTATTCATGTTATCTTGAAGCAAACCCCAGATGTAATGTTTCACTCTCAATATTGTAGTACCTTTGTCTAAAAGATAAGGACTCTTAAATAAATAAAAACATAACCACAATAAAATTTTTATTATTATATCACACCTGAAAGTCTAGCAGTCATTCTTTAATGCCATAAAATAGGTTCAAATTTCCAATTGTTTCTTAAATATTGTAATTTGTAAAACACCTAAATAGCTACTATTAATATTTGTAACACAGAAGGAAGTTAAAACACCGAGAAAGTAATTTAAACACTAATAAAAATGTTCTTAGAATTCTTGCATCTACCTTTTCTTTTCAGTGCCTTGAATTGCTGGAATGCTTAGGAATTCCCTGGGTCCAGGCTGCTGGGGAAGCAGAAGCCATGTGCGCGTACCTCAATGCCAGTGGTCATGTGGACGGCTGCCTCACCAATGATGGGGATGCATTCCTCTATGGGGCCCAGACTGTTTATAGGAATTTCACTATGAATACCAAGGTATTTGTTCTTTCTCTTTGTCAGCATTTGTTTTACAAAGTACTTGTTTTTAAGGGATTATTAAATAATTAAATGAAATAATGGATTTAAATATTTACCATAAAGCTTGGCTCATAGCAATAATTAAAATGCTTACTGTTATTAAAATTATCATTGCCACATAGTTCATTCTCTTTGAAATGTTCATTTCTCTCCTGTAAATGACTTGTTTTACATGGTTTAATTCTAAATTTCAACAAAATATTATAAAATTACACATGGAATTTATTGCTTTGACCTAGAGTTTCTACTTTTAGTACTTTAACCTCCAAATTTGCAAGGAAAGATACACAAGGATGTTAACTGCAGCATTGTTAGTAATCACAAAATTTGGCAAACAGCCCCAATGTCCATTGAGAGGGAATGAATGGTTAAATACAGACATGGTTCTCAGCTGGGGAGGAACCACTAGGGGACATTTGGGATGTATAGCTATTTAAGGTTAAGCAAGAGAGAGATTATAGACATTGGGTGGATTGGAGCCAGAAAAGCTAAACTGCTTGCCAGACAATTTTGTCATCTGTCCAAAAATGCTCAAAGTGTCCTCTTTGAGAGACACGACCTCAGAGTCCACACAATTTGAGTAAGCAGTCATTGAATAAGTATGTATCATTAACATTAGAGATATCCCGATGTATTGGTGGGCGAGAAATGTTGCAAAATAACACTTTTATATAATCTTACTTAACAATATAGTTAATAATATTTGTATATGTGTGTTGAAGAAAATGTTTTTTGGAAGAAAATGCACTGTGCTGGTAATAATAGGTAACTTTAGATGATGCAGTTACAGGGAACATTTTCTTCCAGTAATATGCATTTTACAGCATTCAGTTTTATAAGATGGAAATCTACTTCATAGATACCAAAAAAACAATGAAGAAGAAATAAATGGAATACTGCAATTTATTTTTTAAGCCATTCTTAAAACTGTAACTTTATTTCTAGACATTGAAATGATTCTATGAAGATTCTGGTGGTCAGGATAATTTTCCTATTTAAACTTTTAGAAATAGTTAAACATTTAGAGGCATTGACAATTTATGTTGTAGAATGTTGCTTAATGTATAAATATTTACTTTTTGAAGATTAAACTAAATCTGTAATTTCTTCTAGGACCCACACGTTGACTGTTATACAATGTCATCTATCAAGAGTAAACTAGGTTTGGATAGAGATGCTCTGGTTGGACTAGCAATTCTACTTGGTTGTGATTATCTTCCAAAGGTACCCTGAAATTGTCATTATCTATCCATTATTCCTAGTGTGTCTTTTTTGATACCTTATATGCTACATAAGTATGAATGTAATATGGTTATATGTTTAAGAATCTAATTTATAATTAATTTTAGCCACAATAAACTAAAATAATCAGTATTTCAAATGGCATTAAAAAGCTGACTCATTGTGACACTGAATGTCATGAATAAGCATAAAGTATTAACTAGAACCACAGCTCGAATCTCAGAAAACCATTGCTCTAGATGAAGAAGTTCACATTTAAATTCAACTATGCTTTTATTTTATTACTATTTTTTTAAAATTTTATTTATTTATTTATTTATTTATTTGCTTTTTGGTATATGGGTAGCTCCCTGACTGGGAATTGAACCCAGGCTGCAGCGCTGACAGGACCAACGCCGAAACCTTAAGCCACTACACCACCAGGGAACTCCCTCAACTATGCTTTTAAAGAAATATAGGAATTACTCTTTCTTGTGTCATGCCAGTGTTAGCTTCTGTCACTGTTTTGTCTGTTTTTGGGTTTCCGACTTGTAGCTTTCCCACCGTGCACATGCTCAGTGTTATTATTGCTGTTGCTAGGCTGCATGATGATTGGGGTAAGCCATTCATTCTTCCATGCCTCTTAGCATTACATTCAGTTTTGTTATAAAAACTTTTTATTTATATCTTAAGCTATATACTATTATACTGTGTAATAAGTAGGTAATGTGATAAATAATAGATGAATGATGAATTAAGACTTATGAGGATAACCTCATTCTTAAATGGTACATTTAAAAATATAAGATGACTTGTAACTCTTACCGTGTAGTCCCATCATTATGTCTCTACTAATCATCTGCTTCATTATACTATAATACTGTGAACTCTATTGGGTAAAATTATTAACCTGAGTTTCTAATTTATGTCATCAGTGACCAGATAAGAGAAATCAACATTTTTTTAATTAGTAAGCAAAGAAAGCAGGAGAAAAAGGCTTTTAAGTAACAAAAAATAATTATTTTAATTATCATACTGAAATAGAAGTGTTCTGTTTCCCATATGTAATTCTATCATAAAGACTAGAAACAGTCCAGTGTTGAATGTGAGAACAAATTTGCAAACTTGAGCTCACAGAAAGCAGCTTTAGCTACAGGGAGTTACATTGTACAAGAGCCTTAGCTATTTTGACCTTTTGTATCCTTTGTAAACAAAACTGCCATCTAAGGATATTATTTTTCTTACTTAAAAGATTTTTAAGACTGTATACTAACATGATTTATTTTCCAAAAATTTAAGATATAGCTAAATGCTAATACAAAAAGGGTAATATGCAACTGGTATACCAAAGGCATAGGCTTATGGATACCTAACGTCTATTGTGCTTGTGCTACCGTTTTAGTGGCAGTATCCTAGTTGTTTGGGAAGGAGATTCAGATTAGAGTGTAAGCACTCAGAATGCTTGGGGGGTGGCATGTCTGTCCTAGTGCATATTGGCTAAATAGCAGCTGCGCTTAAAAGGACATATTCTTATACTTTTATAGGAACTGGAAGATTGAGTTTAAACCAGAAATTGTCATATCAGTATACGTTTAGGAAGTTAGAAACTTGTTTTAATTCTCTTAAGGTATTAATTTCAGGGGTTAATTTGAGATTCTCCTTTGTTCCCTTTTGGCATCTTGGTCTTTGAATACTGTTTACTCATATCATTAAATGTTCATTTTATTACATGCTTTTTCCTGATTATAAAGTAAGGTAAAATTAAAATATTATCAAAATAATTAACAAAGAAAGTGAATGCCCTCTAAAATTCTGTTCCTCTGTTCCCTCTCTCCCCTAAAATAAACACTGTCAGTGGTTTGGTTTGTAACCCTTGGACTTGTTTGCATAGATTAACAATATAATTATTTAATTTCCAAATTTAGATCACAGCGTATGCTATTCTGCAGTTTTCATATTATACATAGCAATGAACCTTGAACATCTTCTCCTGTCAGTAGGTAGAGTTACTTCTATTGAATGGACTTAACTATACTTTATTCATTACCAGTGATTATCATTTGAATTTCTTTTTGCACTTTCTACAAGGGAGTCCCTGGTGTTGGAAAAGAGCAAGCTTTAAAACTTCTACAGGTTTTGAAAGGGCAAAGTTTACTTTAGAGGTAACTAAAAATTATGTTTTTCTGTGACGTTAGACTCTTATTCTTGTTTAACTTAATAGTGAACATTGCAAGAGCATTAATACTTTCCAAAAATGGTTTTGTATTTTTAAACGGATATATATTTTCACTTGAAGTCACTTATTCTTATTTATTCTGAAGTTTGCCAAAGAAAGGATGCAACTACGTGTCTATTGTAGGAATACTGTGTGTTTTTGATATGATTAGTTCATTGCAAACACAAGTAGTAAGAAGTTATTAATAAATGTGTTTATTTACAACCACGGGCATTTGCCGCAGGTGATTTTAGACAATTTTACCAGCAAGTAAAGTTAAGACAACAATAAAATAGCTTTACATTCCATGTAAAAATTTTACATTTTACATTAAAAATTACTTCTGATATAAAGTACTTTGATATTGTATTTATTTTTTAATAAGTGAAGTGTCTAGTGTTACAAATGTTTAATAATAAGTAACACTTGATCAAAATGTTTACTTGACTGCCCTTCTATTATATAACTATGTATAATAGAAGTACATATATACATTAATTCTAATTAATTCAGATTGTACAATTTAAGGATTCAAGTCAATTAAGATACAGAATATATGGAAATTTACAAAGTATGCTATTTAGTTTTGAAAGCATGTGAATTTTATTTACTTGATGAAAGCAGTGGTTTATAAAAATTAATGATGATAACGTGTGGAGTCAATAAGGAAAGGAACTAGGATACTGGAAGACTTAACATGTTTTTGGCCTCCAGTAGATTTGAGATGATGAGTACAAGAAGGGAAACAATGGTTGTAGAAATTAAGAAGGAATGACCATAAGAAAAATGTTCAGGTCTCTGTCCTCTTTCCTATAATGCTTCTCTTTCAGCTGTAAAGCTATTGAGAGATCTAAGACTTCACTAAATCCATTATTGATATCAGTGATTACTGTGCCAAAGCAGGTAAAAAAGGTACTTTGGCATGGAGGTGAGTCAAGAAATCATTTGGGAAATGTGAAAAGAAAATAAAGAAAGGAAAAAAAGCAAATATAGTACTTGGCTAACTACAAATCATTTTTATTGAAACAGTTTCAGCAAATTTGTACTTTTGGCACCACTTTATTAACTGCTGGTCTTAACATTTGAAAATAATGAAATTAACATTTTTTTTGTTAAAATTATCTGTCATTTTAATTTTGATCAATTTAGACTGACTTTATCCCTATTTTTAATTTTTGAAGCTCTATGTATTATTTATCCAGCAGCCAGAAGCAATCAATGCAAATTTTTAGCAAGCTTGTATTTGATCTTTGTAGTAAATGAGTTAGAAATTCTAAAAGCTAAATGATAACTCTTAGTGCCAACTACTACACAATGAACAGAAGAGGTCATTTAGCTTTTCATGAGAACTGTCACTTTCATAAATAGAGGAACAATTCAGAACATTTATGTCTTATAATAAGCACTTTACTATCCTTCTGGTGATTATCTGTTGACCTGGAACTTTAGCCAATTAATTTTTATTTAGTAGACATTTTAGCTGTAATATACATTTTTCTTAAAATCTTTCATTAAACAGGTAATGTTTTTGCTGTTTACCTAAGAGATTAAGAAAATGATAATTTCATATGATCTGGAATTTTTAAACAATTCTTACCAACAAGCTTAATGATTTATTTAGTTTTATACTTTGCCCTTCGTCCTTATTTTGATACACAGAAGTGTTCATGTATGTGATTTTGTTTGTTTTGTACTCTGGCACACAGAAAAGAGATCAAAAACAGATGCATAGGAATCATTCTCCCTACGTATATGCCTAAGTGGGCGTGGTTTAAAAAACAAGGTTGAATGAATATTTGAGTGTACACATTACTCTTTCTCTCCCTCTCCTTTCTCTTCCCCCGTCTCATCCTTTCTTCTCCTCTCTCCTCCTCTCTTCTCTCGCCCACCCCTCGCCCCTCTCCTTTTCCCTCTCCCCACTGACTCTCCTTCCCTGTTGGAATTCTTCTCTCCATGAGGCCACATTTAAACATTGAATCACATAGGTTGAGGGTTTCCCTAGGCTATGCCAGCAACTCTACCTATCACCAAAAGGAAGATAAGTAGGCAGGTAGAAGGGAACAGAATAGTTTGATATTTGTGAACATGGCATTTTGGTGACCTTGTCATTTTTATTTTAAACCATTTTCTCTTAAAGGTTTACTCAGTGGAGTGCAACATCTGGTAATCAACAACCACTGGTTACTAAAAAACTGGCTCATTGCACTGTGTGCTCCCATCCAGGTGAGCAGACACAGGGATGATATCTTGGAGTACTAGTGTCATCTACCCATGTTTTCATCCCCCTGTTCTTACAGTCCATTTTACATACTTATCTTCCCCACTAATTGGGAGTCTCAGAGTCAGGAGTTGGGTCATATCACATATACATAGTAGGCACTTACTACATGTTAGTTAACTTAATGAAATAATGTAATGTAAATGATAAATGTAGGGTAAGTGTAGTTTTAAACTATGATAACAAGTTATTTAGATCTTAAATTGTTTTCAATATAGAAAATCATTTTAAGAAAAAAAATGTTATACTGGTAAGTCTTAGGGGAAAGTGGACCTGAAACCATTTGTTTTTTGTTTTTGTTTTTGTTTTTGTTTTTGTATGTGGGTAGTTTCCTGGCCGGGTATTGAACCCAGGCCGCAGCGCTGACAGCACCAGCGCCAAGGCCTTAAGCCACTACACCACCAGGGGACTCCCAGAAACCATTTGTTTTTATATCAGCGATTTATATTTATATACTTAAATGATTTTTAGTTTTCCTATAGGGCATTTTCATTGCATTAAAACTAATTTTTAATATATGTTCATTATTATTGAAAATGGCCTGGTTCCTCTTCACTAATCTTGGTAAGAAAAAGGGGTGTCACTGACCTGTACTACACCAAAGGCCTTTCACTCCCAGGAGAGATTAGGAGATCATGGTGACGCATCTTTCAAAAGGAATTCTGTTTCATCTCTTTGTCTTAATATGTTTTCATTAACACTGTTAAATCATGGAAGAAATAAATGTTCTTATAGATAAGATTACATTCCGTCGTTTTTTGAAACCTTATAAATGACAGTTATAGGTCATATCAATTGTGTATGCTCTTCCATATTCTCAAAACAATGTTAAAGGTAGTCATGCTTTTCCTTTTGAAGAAAACTAGGGCCCCACACCCGTGCCACAGTTATAATTCATTCAGGTTCCGAGCATAGTTTAAAAATAGCTATACAGGTAACTGAAAACTAGACACTGCAGAGGTAAGTAACTGCTGTATTTTTTAAATAGTTTCTTTAAAGAAGCTATTTTCTGAATTATTCTATTAGGTAAATTATCTTTTTAATATTACTAATAATTGTATCCTACTTTTTTGTATGTAGCCACCAAATAAACCACAAAATTTTCCATTTTCTAAATTATAATTTACAATTACAAATTATAAATGTATAATTTCAAGTTACAAATTCACACTTTCAGGTAGCAAAGTAATTTACAGAAATAAAAAATAGTGTCATATGATAGTAATAGCTCAAAATCTATTCGATCCTAAGATTTACTGTAGCGTTCATTACTCTAGTCAACCTAAATGTATTGAAACCTTTCTATATGCTAGGCACTGTGGTAGGCAATCTTCACTTTTGAAAATTCAGATAAGGGCAAAAAAAATGTATATAGGACATAATTCTAAAAAGCAGTGAAAATCATATTTCTTTGTTTCTCCGTAAAGGTTCACCTAAGGATCATGAACGTAATGGGTGCAAATTATGTCAAACTGATCGATATTGTGAACCCCATGATTATGAATATTGTTGTCCATGTGAGTGGCACTGTGCAGAGTATGACAGGCAGCTGATTGCAGTGGAGAACAATATTAAGAAGTAAGTTTTGTTTTTCATTGTTTCTGGTATGACCTGTTTAGACACCTGTGGTTGAATTATTTCCATGTCTAAATTAGTAACATTTCACAAAATCCTTTTCTCGATTCTGTTAAAAAATTAGTCTATCTCAGAAGATAGTTATTTAATAGTGATTCAAAGAGAAGCTTTATGACTGGGATATTATACAAGGGCATTTTTAATTAAGTAAGAGGAGATTGGATGAGATGATTTTAGAATCTGATTGCATTAATAACATGTATATAATTTATTTTCAGAAAAGCTTGCAGTTGTGAGGGATTCCCATTCCATGAGGTAATAACTAATAATTCAAAGATGTTTATTTCAGAAGCTTTTTAGTTTGAAGCCTCAATTCCTTTTTCTTTTCTCTTGTTAGGTTATTCAGGAATTCCTGTTGAACAAGAATAAATTGGTGAAGTTAATCAGGTCCCAAAGACCTGATTTGTTACTGTTTCAGGTATCTGAAAATAAATTCTGACTATACAGTATGAAGTTGGATACTAGGAAGATAAGAAGGGATAATCACGTTGATTGGTCTGAGAGATTTAAAATAGACAGCTGTTGACAGCCCATATATTTTTCAGCATTTATTTCTAGTCTTCATTCCTTTGCCACACAGTAACCATATGCTGTAGACCAAAAACAAATCACAGTTATGCTGTTTGTTAGAAGATATTAATACCTTTAATACCATGTACAGATATATTATATTCAAGGATATGTTGAAGGAAGGGGCTAACAACCAGAGAATGTCAGGATCAAGTATCTTGTTATGAAAGGCAGTATAGTTTACAAGGGCATTGGGATTTGTAATCAGTTACCTAAATTTAATTTGGACAGTCTATCACTATGTGACACTGGATATGTGTTATCTTCAAAATAGAAATAATGTTAGTTATCACATGAAGTCACTGTGAGTTTTAAATGAGATTATTTATATTAACCTCTAATATAATGGCTAGGAAAACAGTGACTCAGTAAATTGTTACTACTTATTGTTTATCCTCACTCACAACAGTAATAATGCCATTTATCAACATTTGTAGTGTTCAGTGCTGTTTTATTTAACACATTACATGTAATCTCAACGTTCATAATCTGTGAACTGGGTCTATTTTACAGATGGAAAACTTGAGACCATGAGATGTTAAGTAATTTACCCAACATCTAGGAAACATCATGCTAGCATTCAAACCAAGAACTCTCAGATTTAATTCTTATGCAGTATTGCCTCCCTAGGAGACTCATTGTTCTTGTTGGGAATAGTCTCATTGATACTACCTTATCTAATGTTAATTCTGAAGGAGAAATAACATCACCTGAGAGTGCTGTTTGTCTCCAAGATATAACAAAACTTTGTTTTATTTTTATTATATTTATAGAGATTTACTCTTGAAAAAATGGAGTGGCCCAATCACTATGCATGTGAGAAATTGTTGGTGCTTTTGACCCACTATGACATGATAGAAAGAAAGCTTGGCAGAAGGAACTCTAATCAACTACAGCCAATTCGGTATGAACTGTATGAAGAAATCTCAGTGTTTCCATTTCAATGTAAGATCTAAAATACTCTCCTTAATATCTTTAATAGTCGGGTAGATAGCACTTTGTTGTATAAAGATGGAAGAAAGGTCTGCTGGAATAATAAAGCTTATTGAGGGCTTATGGTCAAGATAACATAGTAAGGACTCATGCTTTGACACTTTCCTGTTTCAGATGTGTGGTGATAATTATTAAAAGAAATAAATAAGGAAAGATATAGCCAGGCTTAACCAGATAGCTATTTCAGTAGAACCAGAAAAGGAACAAAACTGTAAAGTGAATTGACTAAAATAGAGAATTGGTGAATTTCAGTGAAGAGTATGTGAGTAATCTTTGTATAATACTATTCTTACACTTTTCTAAAGGTTTAAGATTAGCAGAAAGTATCAATGAAAAAAGATAAACTACAAAGAAAATACACTTGGATAGCACACATATTTCATGGTAGTAATAGATGCCAGAAGACGATGGAGTAATATTTCAAAGCTTTGAGTAAAAATAGTGGGCAACCTAGACATCATTAAAATATTATTCACTGGTTGGTGAGGTATTTTCAGACACATGAAGAATAAGAGTTTACCACTCTCAGATCTTTATTAAAAACACTGTTAAAGGATGTAGTTCAGCTAGAAGAAAACTGAACCCAGAGAGATGCTGTAGATAACAAGAAACAGTGGTTTGCATAAAACTGATAAAATATGTTTAGCTAATTTAATAAATTGACTGGAAAACATATATGTACATAAATATCTGCATAATGCTTGATGATTAATATATGATGATGATAATAAACTAAATCTCCCAAATTACTCATGTAAACATATAAAGGTAACCAGTAAAACATTAGCAATACAATCTCTGTCTTCCAAACAATACATAAAATAGGAATATGAAACTACCAAACCAGAAGAGTACAGGAAGGAGGAAGGGGGAAGTAGCAAAGAAAAAGCTTGGTAACAGAGAACACAAAATAAGATGTACAAATGAGTCCACTATTGTCAGTAATCACAATAAATGTAACTGGATTAAACTCATCTGTTACAAGGCATTATAGTAGATGAGTAAACTAAATTCAGCAATATTCTGCTTGTAGGGCATGTGCAAAATAAAACTACACAAAGTTTGAAAATGAGAGATTTCAAAGGTATACCAGGCAGATATTTACTAAACTGATATAGCAAAATTAACAGAAACAAAATAGACTTTAAAACAAAAATAATTATTAAGCTAAAGAGGAACACTGAATAATAATGAAAAGAACAATTTACTCATAGGATCTAATAATTATGAGCTCTGTGCACCTAACTGTGAAATTGTATTTTGAAGAAATCATTCACAGGAATAACTATATATGCATTATATAGTTATTATATAGTTACATATGCATTGTAATTCTGTAATATTTTTAGAATATTATAAAAATAAAAGTTCATGGAAATTGAATTATTCAACGTATAAATTGAAATTTTCCAAGTAACTCATGCAGTTGGACCTCATTAGATGAATTCGTTTTTCAGAATTGTTAAAAACCGGATCAGAAATGGAGTTCATTGCTTTGAAATAGAATGGGAAAAGCCTGGTATGTATTCATTTTAGGGAAAATTTATTTACTCATATATGTTTAGCAAATATTGTACATATATGTAAAACATATGTATATGTTTATAAGAAGTAAAGACGAAACCTGTCACATGTACCAAGGATTAATTTTACAGTTTACCTGTGCTTTTTAAATAGGTTCTGATTAATAGTTAATATGAAAAACTTTAAATAATTTTATTTCAATGTCTTAAATTGGCATTTCTTTTGTAATTAATGTTTAAGAAAATAAATAATATGGAAATAGTTTTGATTTATATTTCTCAAGAAAATGATGCCACAAATGGTCTGGTCATTGGATTTTATTGTGTCGCAGGGTCTCCTCTCCTTTCTTTACTTGTGTTTAGTTTTCATGGGAATTTATAGTTGCCAAATTACTCTTATTTTGCTAAAGACAGAAATACAGTGAACTCTTAGAATTAGTTCTAAAACTGAAGGCAAGAAAGCACAGATCATTTAAAGAGGAAAGTAATCCCAAATTCATTTATATTTGGCACTGAAATTAGTTTGTATGATTATGTGTGAATAAGTGTCAATTTCTCAGTGAAGGTTTAAGTTGTAGGTTAACTTTGAAGAATGAAATTAAAGAATTAGATAAACCATTTTAAGCAGTAATAGCAAAGTAGAACGCTGAAGAATTTTGAAAACTGTTTAGGAACTGTTCTACCAACTGTAGCACATTTTCAGGGAAGAAAATGGCATTAACTCAGTTTGGCAGTGCATTTCCTCTGTTTAGAACTGAGAATTAGGGGCCCACTTTCATTTATCCTTGCGGGAACTACCCCTTATGGGAGAAAATGTACCCCAAACTAGTTTAACTGAGAAACACTTTAAATTCATCTGGGTCCATTTGTTTCTACTTTAAACTCATCAACTAATGTCATCTTTATAGTTGGGTTTCTCATGTAGTTTGGTACTCATAGGATAAATGGAAAAATCTAGTCTGCTACTTATGTATCTTAACTGTGTATTTACATATAACCATTCTCATTTTCATTTACCAACTGCTTGTGAGTCCACGAAGCCTGGGTATATCCTCAGGAGAAACCTCTGAAACAACAATCTGGGAAATAGTATAGTAGAACCCCCTTAATTCATGGCTTCTCTTTCGATGGTTTCAGTTACCAGTGGTCAACTACAGTCCAGAAATATTAAATGGAAAATTCCAGAAATAAACAACTCATAAGTTTTAAATTACATGCTGTTCCGAGCAGCGTGGTTAAATCTCCTGCCTTCCCACTCTGTCCCTCCTGGGACACGAATCAACCCTTTGTCCAGCATATCTACACTATACGCAACCCTCTTATTAGTTAGTAGCCATAGTGGTTATCAGATTGATTCATGGTATCACAGTGCTCATGTTCGAGTCACCCTTATTTTATTTAATCATGGCCCCAAGTCCAAGAGTAGTGATGATGGCAATCCGGGTATACCAAAGAAAAGCCATAATGTGCTTCCTTTAAGTGAAAAGATGAGTACAGTACAATAAGATACATCGAGAGAGAGAGACACCACATTCACATAACTTTATAGTAGTTATAATTGTTTTATTTTATTAGTAGTAGTACTCTTAATCTCTTATTGTGCCTAATTTAATAATTAAACCTACCATATGTATTTCTATATAGGAAAAAAACAGTGTATGTGGTGCTCAATACTGTCTGCGATTTCAGGCATCCAGTAGGGGTCTTGCTTCAAATCCCTCACTGATAGGGAGGGACTACTGTAATACTTTTGATGGAGTTTTCAATTCTTTTCTTTTTAGAAACCACCGTTAAATCAAGTTGCTATTGAAGTTTTAGGCAACTGTCTGTTCCCATTCTTTATCTGGAATTTTAATGCTTGTTGTATTAATAGCAAATTAAACATAACCTTATCTACACAAAGGTTTTTTATCCTTTAAGTGGCTCCTACCATCTCTGAAGCAAGAGAATTTAAAGTTCAATTTAAAAGCAATCTTCCAATTCTTCTGAGACAGAAGAAAACCAATTCTGTACTAGAGTCAAGAGATTATTAGACTAGAGATGTTGTAAAGCAAGATTTGCAATGAATTATCCATTTGTGGATGACTTAGTTTACCTGGTAAACTTCATTACCTGGAAAAATTGATTTTTCAAATCTGTAATTAAGGCTGTTTTACTATATTTTTAATCTTTTAGAATATTATGCTATGGAAGATGAACATGGAGAGTTAGTTTTACAAACAATAGAGGAAGGGTCATTATTTGAAGCAGCTTATCCCGAGATCGTTGCTGCTTACCAAAAACAAAAGTTAGAAGTTAAAGGGAAGAAACAAAAAAGTAAGTATCGCATTTAATAGCTATTTATGCCACACACAGATGTTATAGAAGAGCTGTCTGTTCTATTTGAATCTATCTTGTCTAAATTTTGTGAAAGTTCTGTAAAATCAAGAGTAGGGAGTATGGTACCTCTTTGTCCTGACACCTTCTTTGAAAGCTCAAAATCCAAGAGTAAACAATTCTGGTCTGTGTCTGATAACTTACCCAAGTATTAAAAGTAGTTATTGTACTAACCACTTACTGAGCAACTAGAATGTGTAATGTATTTTGGATTATAAATACATTACCTTTGTTTCCCAGAACTTGATGAGGAAAACAATTCTACTGTAACAGTTTTCAAAGGAAAATATTTGGTAATATTTTGTTAGTAATTATTTTGTTATAATTACTTATAACACAGTTTCTACAAATGCACTGAGACAAAAACACAAATAGAAGATTTCAGTCTGAACTTAGTGTGTTTACTCAAGTAAAATAAAACATTTTAATTATATTGTGGTTTGTTTTTGTTTTTGTTTTTCTTTTCAGGCATGAAAACTAAGCCTAAAGAAAACAATTTGCCAGAAACAGATGGTAGGAGTTTTCAGCCACACATGACTTTAAAACCCACATGTGAAATCTCTTCTAAGTTAAATTTGGAAATTTTCCCTGATTCTACATTACCACAGAAATCTATTTCAGCATCATTGAATAGCTTGCTTTTATCTGAAGATGCTCCCTGTTTGAATACACAAGAACAGTTAATGTCTTCTTTAAGACCTTTGGCTATGCAGCAAATTACAGCTGTCAGTAAGTCTCTAATTTCAGAATCTCATCATTCCAATACCTTATCCCATAAGGTATCTGCGGTTGCTGATTTACATTTGAGCGCCATTGACTGGGAAGGTACTTCATTTAGTAATTCTCCAGCTATTTCAACAAACGCTTTCTCTCATGGTTTAAAGTCAGAACTTGAGACACCCATCCCTGATAGCTTTAAAAATACCCCAGGACAATTGTCATGTGAATCACAGTGGTGCACCACAAACATTAAGGAAGTGTTCAGTTGGGATCTTGGAAAGACTAATTCTGAAGATCATCTGCTTTCTGGCATTACTGATTTACATCTTCAGGATTTGCCTTTAAAGGAACGAATACTTAGAAGCTCATCGCATCCTCAGGATCATGTACAACCAGATGTTGACCTGAAAACTATATCCCTCCTTACGGTCAATGAATCTTGTATTGCTAACAGTACTTCTGATTGCCTGTCACGTATTTCAAAGGATCGTCTAGGAATTTCTTTGCAAAATGAATCTAGAAACAGTAAAGTTCTAAAAGAAGATCAACTGTTTCAAGAAGACTATAAAGTGAATACTTCTGTACCTTATTCTGTCAGTAACATGATGGTAAAAACCTCTGTTAGAGTTAGACCACCAAATGTTTCTTTAGCTCATAGTAGAAAAGTTGATGTGAAAACCACTCAGAACATTGTAATGAAGAAAAGTGTTTGCCTTGACAGACATTCCTCTGATGAAGAAAGTGTCCCAGTGTTTGGGAAAGCTAAGAATGCAACTCAACAAATGAAGCAGAGTTCTCAGAAGCATAAACCAGCCCAATTAAAGAAAAATGACACCAGCAAATTGAGTAATCCTAAGATACATATGAAAGAAACTGAACAGTATGTCCAGGCTTACAAAACAGCTAGAAATGAAGAAAACTACTCAGATACAGCAAAAAGTTCTCTGAGTTTTCTACAGTGTCATAAGGAAAATGACAAGTCTGGTGCTTGCTTGGACAGTCCTCTTCCTTTACGTCAGAGATTAAAACTGAGGCTCCAGAATACTTGAAATGGAATTGAAAACATTTAAGTGTAACTTACTCTTCTGGTAGTACCAGCGTTAGCAGAGGTAAAGGGAAGATGTCTAGTTAACATTTGGTAGAAAACTGTAACCGTGGTTCTGTATGTCAGGTGACACTTTCTCCATTTTAATCAAAATTATATTTTAAGAAGTTACCTAACCCTTTAATTTTAAAAGATGATCCTTGTGATGAAAACCTCAGATAATGGGTATTTTTAAAACATAACTTTTGCCATTTTTTATATCTTTATTGGTTATTCTTTAGTTATAGCTTTAAAATGTTAATATAGTACTAGCAGAGTAAATACTTCATCTGTTTTCTCAATTTTACTCATTTCTTCACAAGTCTCCAAAGTATTTATTTATATTTCACATTGTTCCCGAGAGGATAAGTGTTCATAATTGCCTACACTGTCACAATGTCTTCTATCATATTATGCTTTTCATGAGAGTTATATGTTCTCTCGATGTGAAGATACTTTGAGCATACCCTTTGGTTTGGGTAACTTTATTCTCTTTTGTGAGGGGAAAAAATGGAAAAGGAGTAGGAGGATCAAGATACGTAGTAATAATTAGGGTGGTAATGTTGAATAAACTAAGGAAAACTACTCTTTACATATCCCCAGAAGTTAACAGGTATGCCAAATGGAAAAATATTTGAAAAATAGAATATATAACCAGAAGAGAATTAGAAATTTGTTCAGGGTCACACACCTAATTAATGATGTGGAAACCAGATTTCTTGCCTCCTAATTTATTTTCTTCTTTTCCTAATTTATTTTTCTTCTATAGCACTTCTTTCCCTTGTTTTTGTTTTTAAAAATGAATCTATCCATATTGACTTCAATATCTCTGAATATTTAAGTTGTGCATTAATTCATTTATCAAAAAGTCTAGAGGCAATCAGATTGGAAAGGAAAAAGTAAAACTCACTGTTTGCAAATGACAAGATTTTATATATACAAAATTCTAAGTAATCTACTAAAAACTATGAGAACTGGTAAATAGTTCACCAAGTTTGCAGCATATGAGATCAATACACAAACATGAATTGTATTTCTATATACCTACAGTGAATAATACTAAATTAAATAAGGACAATTCTGTTTACAACAGCACCAAAAGGAATGAGATGCTTTGGAATAAATTTAACAAAAGAAGTGCAAAATTTATACACTGACAAAATATTGTGGAAAGAAATTTTTTTAAAACATAAATAAATGAAAAGACATCCCATGTTTATGGATCAGAAGACTTGCTATTAAGATGGCAGTCCTCCCCAGACTAATTTACAGACTCAGTGCAGCCCCCACTAATTTCAGCTGATTTCAGGAAGTCACAAGCTGTTCTAAAATTCAAATGGAAATTTAAGGGACACAGAATAGGCAAACTAAAAAGAAATGGGAAGACTCGCCCTTCCTAATTCTGATTTCAAAACTACAAAATTACAGTAATGAAGAACGTGTTGTCATGGCATGAAGGTAGACATATAAATCAGTGGGATAGAACTGAGGGTCCAGAAATACACCCTCACGTTTATGTTCAGTTAACTTTGAACCAGAGTGCTAAGACAACTTGATGGGGAAACACGAGGCTTTCAGCAAATGCTACTGGCAAAATTGGATATCCACATACAAAAGAATGAGGTTTGATTCCTACCTCATACACTACACAAAATTAATTCAAATGGATTAGAGACCTAATTGTGAGAACTGAAACTATAAAGCTCTTAGATGAAAACAAACATAAATCTTTGTGACCTTGGCTTAGGCAAGGATTTCTTTGATATCGCATCAAAAGCTCTGACAACAAGAAAAAAATAGATAAAATGGACTTCATAACAACTTTGTATTTCAAGCAACACCATCAAGGAAATGAAGGGACAGTCCACAAAATAGAAAATATTTGCAAATCATTAATATGATAAAGGACTTCAATCTCAAAGGACTTTTATGAAGAACTCTTACAGCTCAATAGTAAGTCATATTGCTGAAAAGTGGGTAAAATATCTGAATAGGCATTTCTTTAGGGAAGATATACAAATGGCCAATAAATACGTGGAAAAAATTCTCAACATCATTTATCATCAGGAAAAATGCAAATCAAAATCACATTGAATCTCACTTCACACCTAATAGGATGGCTGGAATCAAAAAGACTGATAATAACAAGTGTTGGTGAAATTGGAACCCTCATAACCCGCTGGTAGGAATGTAAAATGGGGCACCACTTTGGAAAAGTCTGGTGGTTCCTCAAATGATTAAACACAGTTACCATATCTATTCCCAGGTATGCACCCAAGAGAAAGGAAGACATTCACACAAAAATGTGCACAAGTGTCCATAACAGTGTTACTCACAATAGCCCAAAAGTGTCAACAACCCAAATGCCTATCGATTGATGAATGGATAAACAAAATGTGATCAATCCATGTAATGGAATATTGGCAATAAAAAAATGAAATACTGATAAATGTTACCATGTGAAGAACCTTGAATATATGCTAAGTGAAAGAGGCCAGTCACAGAAGATCATGTGTGTGATTCAGTTCACACGAAATGTTCCAAATAGGCAAATCTATAATCTATAGGGATAGAAAGACTCATGGTGGTTTTCAACGGCTGGGGGCGGGGGGGGGGGGGGGGGGGGGGGGGGGGGGGGGGGGGGGGGGGGGGGCGGTAAGGAGGGAGAAGGGAAATGACTGCTAGTGGATGATGAAAATCTTCTAAAATGGATTGTGGTGGTTGCAAAACTGAACATAACTAAAACTTTGAATTGTGCAACTTAATTTTTTTTTTTAGACAAATTCTATGATATGTGAATTGTATCACAATGAAGTTGGTTTAAAAACAGTTTTAATTTTAATGAAGATAGATATTGGATCAGGTTTCAGTTGGTTTTAGAAAAGTGACAGAGCACTTGCTGTATATAAAATCCTTCTGGACAAGGGGAATCCTAAATAAAGGCATGCAGTCCTCTGCTCTCAGGGAACCCACCTATCCTAATAGAACTGATACATCTTTTTAAAATCTGTAGTTATTTACATTAAGTATACTAGTACTTAGTTTTTAGAGTAATACTTTCATGTGTTTAATTTAAAAATGGTGAAATAGTACAAAAAATACAGAATGAAGGTGTTCTATACCAATATATTAATGTATCTTAGAAATGATTCTGTATCAATAAATATGGTCTGTCTCACTCTTTAATGGCTTCAGTGTCTCTGCATGTTATCTTTGCACAGATGCCTGAAGATATCTTTTATAGTAGATGTGAATGTCATGTGTGACTTTAACTTTTGATAAATGTATGTTGAAGGATTTTTGATTTTCTAAGGCCAACTAAACTATCAAAATTCATATACGTTTAATACATGTAATTTTTTAAAATACTGCCACACTTCTTTGTAAAGGGGCAAAACTCTTTTGTGATCCCACTAGCAATAGATGGGAGTTTCAATCATGTTGAAACACCAGAAGTCGATATTGTCAGTCTTTTTTATTTTAGTCATTCTGGTACGTGTATAAATAAAGCCACATCTCATCGTGGCCTTCTCCTTGTGACTTTATCTGCATCTTTGCTGGTAACTGGTGACTTTGAGTACCCTGTATACATACTGGCCATTAATATACCTTCTTTTGTGAAATCTACCCCCTCCCCCGCTTTTTTGCCAATTTTTAAATTGGATTGTCATTGCAAAATTGTGATTTTTATTTTTTCTAGATACCAGCCCTTTGTCAAATATGTGTTTTATAAATATTTTGTCCCTGAGTCTGGCTTACCTTTTCATTTTAACTGTCTTTCAAAAAGTAAAACATTCTTTATTTTGATGTCTATTTTATTAATTTTTGTTTCCAGTGGCCTGTTTAAGTTACTTTTGTCTAACCCAATGCCCCAACTATTTTTTCTGTTTTTTTCTACAGGTTTAATGTTTTTTACCTCTAATATTTGGGTCTATGATTCATTTCAAGTTAATTTTGCATATGATGTGAGGTAAGGACTGAGGAACATTTTTTTTTAATGTGCCGTTATCCGGTTGTGCCATCACAGTTTATTGGAAAGACATACCTTTTCCCTCATTGAATGACCTTAGCTCCTGTGCTGCACATCAATTGACTGTATAAGTGTGGCTCTGTTGCTGAACTCTCTCTGTTGACCTGTGCATGTCTATCATTACTCCAGTACTGCCCCTGCTCAGGGTAAGGAATGACCAGGGATTGAGGAGTAATGAGGAATCTACCAAAAGCAGGTTAGGGTATCAAGGCAAAGGGAGAAAGTAATAGGACAGAGTGCAGTGAAGAACTGGACCAGGATGCTAAAGGATTGTGACCAGTTAAGCCACATAGAAAGGTTTGTTTATGAATTCATTGATTCAC
This sequence comes from Lyroderma lyra, assembly GCA_004026885.1. Taxonomy (NCBI): domain Eukaryota; kingdom Metazoa; phylum Chordata; class Mammalia; order Chiroptera; family Megadermatidae; genus Lyroderma; species Lyroderma lyra. Next base: position 21,228 of record PVJL010001017.1, on the reverse strand, counting down.
ATACATACTAAGGTGACCTAATCTGGTCACAGGGGAGGAGGAAGACACACATTTACAATGGCTGGGCAAGGGAGAAAAAGGAACATTTCCCGAGTAACTTGTTCCATGCAGACTAGGTTTTTAACAAGCTTTTTATCCTCTCAACAACTTGGAAGGACTGCATTACAGTATTTGGAATATTCAGAAGGAAAAATAATCCTTATTGAAACATTCCTCCAGGGATCTGCTTATGATCTGTTCACTTGGGGTACCACACTCTTGGCTGTGAAGTTTAGGACCATCCGGTCCCGGTAAATCCAATGTCTGAAGGTGTTCTTTATGAGGTGAGAACAACAAACGTAGTTGGGAGTGACTGACCTGGATTCATTTTGCTAGAAAGCTAATAAAGGCATTAAGTGTGCGGACTTTGAGGTCAAGTTTCACTTCCTTCTGAAGGATTTCTCTTTAATTGTCTAGACTCCATCAGTCCTTCGTATAGCTTTCCATGTTCCTGGTCCTTGCTGATCTGATCTATGCTGTCACTTGTGTATAGACTTTCATAACTTGCGCTTTTTGTATTTGGTCATCACTTCAGCTGCCTCGCTAAGGAGGTCCTGCTCCCCTCCCAGATACTCTGCCAGGGTCCTGAAGCTGGTTTGTCCCTGTTCTGGCCTAACTACGCTGGACTTCGTATGCCCAGTCTTAAGTACTTGGGATTTCCCAGATTTCATCATGAGAAGGACCCCACATTTTTATTTTGGGTAACATGATCATGTCAGTCACACCTATCTTCGCCTTCTTTTCTGCTACAGATTTTCTCTCTGACTTGAGGGACATTTTCCTAACTTCTGAGACACATTCAAATGTTTATGTAATCTCCACTATGTGGCAAGCACTGTGCTGGGTCCTGAAGGCACGGTAGTGAATGGTATTCTCGAAGGTTGTTCTCATGTCGGCTTAGTGGCTGCCACCACTGACACATTCTAGGCACTCAGTAAGTGGTACCTATGTCAGTTTTATCATTTGGAAGAACACACTTTCTGATGTGGATTTAAGCTGAATGCGGCCAAACACTGCTCCTTGGGTAAAAATGTGGCCACCAAACATGCTAGGGGCCACTGTGAGAGTGGGAGGGGTGTTCTCACATGCTTGTTCACATCTGATTGGAAACTAGTATATAAGCCTGCAGCCACCTAACTTATTCGGTACGAGACTCCTGTGTCCTGTGTATAGCAGCCAGCGGGAGGTCCATGGGATTTAGGGCAATTTCCCCACACCACGCAGCTGGAAAAGGCTTAAGCTGGGACTAGCACTCGGGTCTCCTAATTGCTTAGTGAAGGAAACTCCCTGTGTTTATGTTTCTATACTTCATTCAGCTCTTTATTCAAATGGCAGCCCAGAGAGCCTTTCCTGACCTCCTCACCCAAAATAACTCCCCATCACTCTAGTATTCCTTGCCCTGCGATGGCTGTATTTTTCTTTACACTTAGCAGTACCTGATACTGCCTGTTCCTGGGGTTTTTTGTGTGTTTTTTTTTTTTTTTTTTTTTTTTTTTTTTTTTTTTTTTTTTTTTTTTTTTTTTTTTTTTTTTTTTTCATTGTTTCTTTCCTGAACTAGAGTGTTAACTCAGTGAGGGCAGGGACTTCTGTTTTTGTTCACAAATACTGGAACCGTGCTCAGCACATTAACTTCTAGATCTGCGAAAGACACCCTGTCCACCCTCACCACCATCCCCCATCCCACCCCCACACTGTGGAGCCTATGCCAGTAGTGGCTGCACATTTCTTGCAAAATGTGGTCTTAGGACTCCAGCGTGGCTCACAAGGCTGGGACAGGCTGGCCCCAACCCACTTCTCCAGCTTCAGCTTCAGAGATTCGCGGCCATGAGCCTTGGCTCTAGCCCCCTGAGACCACCTGCTTTCCCCTGAACAGGTGTTTGTGCCTTTGCCCAGGAGTTTCTCTCAAATGCGCCTCCCTTCCCAACTAGATGCGCTCCTCTTCATTGGTCAAGGACCAACTCAGCTGTCCTAACATCTCCCTCACTCCAAGAAGCGTTAGTTGCCCTGTTTTGCTCCCAAATACTTTGTGCATACTTCTGTGGTAGTATTTATCACATTTCACTCATGCATTCAAAAGATTTGCTGAGTATTTACTCTGTCACAGCCACAATATTCTCTAATAAAAATGTATCTATCTTCCTCTGAGACAGGACTGAGAACTCTGAGGGCCGGAGTCAGATCTTACCTATTTTTGTAACCCCCAAAACTTTGGTAGAGTTTTATTCTCTGCTTCACCGACTCTTATTTATTCCTCAAGACTCAACGTTAACATGGTCTTCTCCAAGAAAGCTTTAAATAGCTTCTCATGGATCCCTCCTCTTTCCAGAGACTTCTAAAATGTTACCTGTAAATAGTTGCATGTTGACTGATTTGTAGTTTTGTCTCTGGCACCAGGCTGTGAGCATCTTTAGTTCTCAGTCTGTGTAGCTCCTGGCAGAGGGGCGTTCAGTGCGTCGCCGCCGACTGCCTGGTGCCCCGTGGAGGATGGTTCCCTCCATCAGCTCCATCACTTGTCCCCTTTCTTCATTTGAAGATGCCACGGTGAGTTGCCTCGCTTTCTGAAAGTGAAGGGGCGAAATCAACGGCTGACCAGCTGACCAGTCCTGTTACACTGTAGCACTTAGGGTAAAACAGCTTAAGTAATATTGCTGAAGGCAGCCTCCTTTCATCTGCAGATTAACAGGGCAATGTTTATCACCTCCTTAGCCGGGAAAAGCTTTTCTCAGGCGCAGCTAACAGCTTGCATTAGCAGTTTAAAGGACTTGCCACATGGCCCTTAAACTGACATGCTGCAGAGTCAGCCCGTCCAAAAAAATAAAAAAAGGACCACTTTTCTGATGATTGCCACATGGATTATTTGTACTCATCCAGATAAATTCAGTAAATGTCCTGTTTGGCAATGGAGGGGAGGGTCCTGAGCAAATTAGCTGACTCCTCCGTGGTGAGGATGACTGACTATTTAGCTAATATTTGGGAGAATTATTTTTGTAAGCATCAACACGGAACTTACTTAATAGGGATTACATGTCTGAGCTTCCTCAGCATTATTCTACATCAAGACCTGAAAAGGAAACTGTTGACCTCCCCAAATGGCCAAAACTGCCCGTGTATTTAGAATTCTCTGATCAAAAATCTCCTGAAGGAATTTTATACTGTTTGCATTATCATAACATAGATCCCTTCATCCTCCTGCAGCGGATACCTGAGAGGGCTGTCCTTCGGCTCCGAAATGCCTTACTCGTTGTCCATGGAAGGTAGGTTAGAACGCTTTTGCCTCTTTGTTCTGATAACTGCTTGCAGCAACTGCTCCAAAGTTCATTATTCTTGCTAAAATCATTTGCACTTTTGTTAAACTGAGAATGCTGACTCTGTGAATGCCAGATGCCAGAAGGCGTATTTTCCAGGGTTGTCCAAACACAGACGTCTCTAGGCCCCTGAAGGCCCCACAACTTCACAGCTGGGGTAGTTCTGTAGGAGGTGTCAGGACGGTGTAACCACATCTCCATCCTGTGAAACAGACCAAAGGAGTGTCTTTAACTTGGGAGGCAATGGGCTGACTAATTGCCTGACTCCTGACGGGGACTCGCTACCTTGGGTGAACCTTCCCAGCCTCCACTGCTTCTCTGTCTCATATGTAGATGGGGATGATACTTCTTCCTGTCTTCACGCTCATTGAGACATTGAGGATAAACAGCCTTTTGAGAAACATACATTGATGTATACGTGTAGTGTGACTGATTTTGACGTGCCAACTCCATTGATGAACAAGTGATGTGTTTCCAATGTGTGTGTTATAACCTGCATAACTTTTTGAGAAGGTAATTGTCTCTAGTTTCATGTCAAGAAAAGAGAGACAAGGCATACTGGGCCCTAAAGAGTATGAGTGGGTTCAAATCATTTGGAAAGTCGGCCATTCAAAACATCAGTGAGTGTTGGGCGAAGAGAAAGGACACTTATTGAATGTTTGCTGTTACGGCTGCCCACTTGTTGGATTTTGCAAATTCCTCACTTTTGCTCCACAACAACTCTGAAAGGCAGGTGCTTTTATTTCCTATTTACATGTGAGGCTGAGAAAAGCAAAGGGACTTACCCGAGGTCACCTAGTAGACAGCAGGGGCAGGATGTGAAGCTAGATCTTGTCCAGCTCCACCACTTAGAGTTAAGGCTCCCGTGCACTCCATGTTTATGTAAGTCTGTGGCAGCTTTAAAGAAACCACCTGTCAGAGATGCAGTGACCACTAATGACCTGATTTATGGAGAACTGGCTGCTAAATCAGAGTAGTTCAGAGTCCCAGGAAAAGTTCAGTATGGTGAACATTCCGGGAATGATCGATCACAAACGTTACTTTCGTTTTCAGAATTAAAACAAATATAACTATCAAAGTCCACATTTGGGAATATTGGGAGATCTTTATGTGTAGGATGTGAGGGATGGTCAGGGCAACAAATCTAGAAGTTTCCTCTGCTTTCTTCAAGGCTCTACCCACCAAGGTCAGGTATCTTCAGGACGCGGTCATCTGCGAGTGCTCCGTGGAGCATTAGTTGGGAGTGTCTCCTTTTTAGCATTCACTTCTGACTTGAATCACCTTTGCACAGAGCCTGCCAGGGGCCGGGCCCCTTTAGAATGGGTTAAGGACATTTTTTACTAATTTTGAAAGCAACCCAGAGAAGTCAAGCAGCGTTCCTGTGGCCACATATTTGGTACATACCTCTCCTCCCAGCTGTATTGCGACCTCCGAAGCACAGATACCGCAGCTCTGGCAGGAACTACGCAAAGCACCTTCTGATTGGCCTCCCTGCTTCCAAGCACTCATGCCCTTCGAGGTGCACACGCCAACCAGACAAACCATCCATTGGAAATGCAGACCCTATTCTAACCCCACCACCGCCCTCAGCCCCTTCCTCCATGGAAGAGTGTGGATCCTACTCTGTAAATTCCAAAGCCCCTGACAGAGCCTCGCAGGTCCTGCTGGCTGACCCCTGCTCGTCTCCCTGACCTTTACCCTCTCACTCGCCTTGCTCCAGGGGGGGGCTAGCTCCCTTCCATTTCCTTAAACACTCCAAGCTTGTGCCACAATCTGGCTCTTGAACTTACTGATCCCTCTGCCCGAACACCTCACAGACCTTTGGAGCGTAAGCTCCCCATCACCGTCCAGCTAGAACTTTCGTGGCCTTGCTCGCTAAGTGACCGCCTCCCTGTTCGGACCACCGCTCCATCGCTCTTGCTTCTTACCCCGAATTTTCGTCCCAAATGACTAAACTGTTTTTGTTTGTTTGTCTCCTATCACTGGAGTAAGAACACGAGAGAGGAAACTTGGCCTTGTTCTTTCTTATATCCCCTGAACACACTCACTGCATCCTTATTGGTTGAATGAATTTAAGCTTGGAACCCAGATCTGCCTGAAGCCGAACCCCATGCTTTGACCACCAACATGCTGCACCTTGTACTGAGTTTTTAAGGTGGGTCCAGCCTGAGCTAGGCATGGTGCAGAGTCCAAAGGAATAACATCTGGTCTCTCCCTTCAAGGTCTTTATAACTTAGCTGTGACACCAGACTCACTTGTATTTGAAATAGCAAATGACACAACTCGGTGCTAGGTGAAGGGAGTGGCATCAGAATGCCCAAGAGGGTGGTCCGAGGGCACCCAGGTGCCGAGAGGCAAGTGACATGATAGGAGGCTTGAATGGTGGATGCAGTTTAGAGAGAAGGAGGGAAGACTATCAGGTTTCTGGATAAGACTTAACGTTGGGTGAATGTACCCAAGAAAGAGTAATAAATGGCATGTTTTAGGGCATTCTGAGCTGGGGACATTGGATGGATTTTTTGATCTGGAAAATAGCCCACTTACCCATTACAGACAAGTATAATTTTATGAGAAAATAAGGCCCATCAGAGAAGAGGAAAGGAGGGGAAGGGGTGAGGTTTGTTGTTTCTGACTTAGGGTTGGGAGCAGCAGGGATGGGGGATAATGGACCAGGACCTGGCACAGGGTGAGGGTCAGTCATATGGGCATCATGCATGCTTGGGGGTGGGACTGCGCAGAGCCCTGGCCACCGCCTAAGACTCTCTCAGAGGCCACAGCTGCCCCTCAGGGGGAACCCCCAACACCTCCATCCGTGGTTCCCAGCACAGTAAAGGAGATCCCTGAGAACTAGGTCAGCAGCTAGTGAAGATGACTTACTATGCTCAGAACTAACATTTGTCCATTAATCCATGCATCCATGCATGCATCCATCCATCCATCCATTCTTCATCTCTTCATTCATCCATTCATTCAGTAAGTGGGTTCTCTATGCCACATAATTGCAAAGCCTATAATAAAGGTTAGACAGTTTCCTGGAGAAACTCATGGTCTATCCACAATGAGAACCACGTGCCATTAAGACTTTATGACGCCATATGCCGTTTGCATCTTGACTCTCTGCTCAGGCTGCCAGGTTTGGGTTGAAGGAAAACATCTATCACATATCCAGGCTTGGCTGCAAAATCACACCAAACCAAAGCAAAACACTCCATGAAGGGAAGGACTATGGTAACCTTTTATTCTCCCAAGCTCTTCCCAGAAAGGTGATAACAGAAGATTTGGTCCCAACAGGGACACAGGCAAGGGATTTGCATTTTAAAGTTTGACAGATATTTATAGGCCTTTTGATCTGTCCTCTCCCTGCCCACCACCCCCAGCCTCGCTGCCTCCTCCTCTGCCGCCCCGTCGGTTCCCTGCATTGTACCAGGTCCACGTTTGGGAAATGACGGTCCCAGGTCCGGAGGCCCCTGGGACCCTGGTGTGCTGTGCTCATGGGCATGTGTTTCCTGTTTATTAAAATCCAGCTGTGTGCCGAGTCACTTTCTTAATTCCTAACCCCCGCAGTCACCCTGAAACGTTCCTTTACTATTCAGCTTTTTGGTGGTGGTTAAGGGAGGAGGAAAAAGAGGTTAAACAGCCTGTGCAGAAACGCTGATCAATAGTGGAGATAGATCTAAAACCCGAGTCTGTGTGCCCCAAACCTGTGACCTTTTCACTAAGCCAGGCTGACAAGGCTGGGCTTTAACATTTATTTATTTTATTTTTTAATTTTAGTCACATGAAGCAGTGGGAGTGAAGAAGGAACAGAGAAATCTGTAACTGGCTGTGATGAATTAATTGTGGACCCCGCTGCCCTCGGACCAGCCTAAGCCTGGTCATTGTGGGCCGCTTTGCTCAGCTCCTTCCTGGAAGACATAGTCCTGCGTTCCAGTTTTCTTGCCGGTGTTATTCTGGACATAGCCCAATAAATGTCACACTTTGATTTACACGGGACAGACCCGCAGCTGTCTTTTCCTTCGCAGCTCCTCTTGGGCTTTGAGGTTTTTCTGTCCTTCTCCTGGTCTTCCACACAGGCCACTGCACCCCACAGCTGCGCACCTCGGCCGGGGACTGTCCTCTTCAACACACAGGACTTGCCGAACTCTCTGACCCAGAGGAAGCCTGTTGGGGACAAGCTCAGAATGTCAGACCCTTATATTTTTGCAGCTAGAGGGGATCCTAAAAGCCATCTAGGACACAGAGGTTCAGAGGATGAGCTGTGCAAAGTAGCTGGCATCAGGATGATTAGAATACTACATATTTGCTGTTAAAGGTGAAAGATGACGCAAATCCCATGAACACTTCTGTGTGCCAGGTGCTTCGTCTTACTTAGTCTTTACTACAAGCTGGTGAGCTACAATGGACTATTATCCTCATGTTGCAGGTGAACTGGCTCAGAGAAATGCCTGACTTAAGGTTCTACAGTGATGCCCTGGGGCATCGGGGACAGTGCAAACAGACCCTGGCTCAGGTGACCGGCCTGTGAAATTTGCTCCTGTCCTGAAGAACAAAGAGCCAACAGAATGAAGAGATGAACATGATCGTTTTGTGCATTTACTGAGGTCAGGTCTGTACTCTAAACCATCTGGCGTTCGCCACCAGCCCGAGCGGGGTATTGACCAATAGGGTACCTGCAGCCTCCCCTCAAACTTCCTAAGGCCGTCTGTTACGAGTTGAAAGATTCTGCACGTTCCCTTCCTCCTTGTAAAATCCATCCCCCACCCTCTAAGCGGGGGGCCTTAGGTGCCAAATTGGAAGCCATAAGAAAGTCATTCCTGGGGAGAGCCTTCCTGTTGAGGTTGAGAGATCAGGTTCAAAGCTCCAGCCGCAGCCTCCCCACCTCTACCCCCACCCCATCTCCAGTCCAGGGAAGGAACACTTATTCCCTTCCCCCACTGTATCCTGCTGAGCTGGGGGTCACATGGGGAGTTTGAAGCATTCTTTCTGCTCTCTCTGGACAGGCCCCAACCTCACAGCAGAGGCTCACAAGAAGGTTCTTCTCCAGGAGGAACAGCTATGGAAGCAGACCTCTCCCCACTGAACACAGGGAAGTTTCTGGTACATACTGGGCTCCCCCTAAGAAAGTCTTTTCTGAATGATTCCCTGTAAGCCATGTGGCTGTGGGTCCCAGTGTTCCCAGCAACACAGCGGGTGATAATGCTGGTCCAGTGGCTTCAGCCTTACCCAGCCAGCCCTGGCCCTACCCCTGTTGGTCTTATGGTAACAACTCACTACCCATTTTCTTGACCATCGTCCATACTGACCTCATTCATTCTTAGAAATGAGATATACCCACACATAACTGTCAGGAGAATAGACTCTTATCGGTGGCATTTAGTTGTGTCTTGACGGACACGTTTGGCCTCGATAACAAAGGAAACTTTCCTGCATCTTTATATTACCCATTATTGGAGCAAATAGCTGACCCACTAATGACAGTGGTACTAAAGGTTCTAACTTGGCATCATTTTGCTAGCTTGCCGGTGATGACACTTTCTCTTTTTAGAAAGCACTCATTATTGTTAGCAATCCCTCCAGTAGCCCTTAGCCCTTTTTGAGTTATGAAAACCTTTAAAACATGATGAAACAGTTAGGTGTCCTTATCAGTAAAATGCACAATACTGCTGCGTGCTGTATTTGACTTCTGGAGCCCATTCCTGCCCTCTCTCATGCTCCAGGCCTCTCTTCTAGAGAGTGGGTACCCTGGGCCATGGACCTCATCTCCAGAATGCAAATGGGTTTCCGGTGCATCACAGGTACAGTGCGTGGGAGATGTGTGTTGCCTGTTGAATGATTGAACTGACCTGAAAGCAAGTTTGTGAGAGCACAGCTGGCTTGGTGACACGCTGTGAAGGAGGTAATGCTCTTCCCGGCCCAGTCAGAATGGCACTGAGTGACACTGTGCACAGCTCAAAGGGAGCCCCAAGGCTGACTGGGGTGAAGATACGTAAGAGAGGGTAGGACAGAAGAGGCTGACTAGCACTGACAAGGCAAAGCCCTCGGGAAGGTGTGTACTGCGTCGGGTGCCAGGTAGGCAATCCTGGGATTGAGAAGCTCCCAGTGGTTCCCAAATTCATCCCCCTTGGAGTTCGTCTGAAGAGGGTGCTGAAAACAAATTGTTGGACCCCAACCCCACAGATTCTGATCAGGTGGATTTGGACCACACTTAGAGAAATGCTGCTGTATATCAGAGGGATGGGGGTGGGGGCAGCTGGAGAAAGGAAAGAAGAAAAACAATGGTGTTTTGGGAGAACAGATCCACTGACCATAGCACGGTCATAATAACAAATCTCTCTCTGTCCCCTCCCCTACCTCCCTCTTCTGCCTTACTCTCTCATTCTATCTTCCTCCTTTTAATCTACTTGGCTATCAAGAGCTTTTGAAAGTATAAGGAGCTTTCGACCACCATGCGGAGTGATCAAATAGTAGCCTGCAAAGACGTTTCCCCTTTTTCTGGGCATGCACTGCTGTGGCAGAGTCTAGCTAGTCACTGCGTCGGCAGGAGCAAGGACCTTAGGTGGCAACCGAGATGCATCTGAGCCCACAGAGCTTCCCATTCTGCTTCCAAGAGAGGACACAGGCAGAGCTGCCCAGGACCTGAGCTGTTTCCCGAGCTCCATATTCCCAGTGCTTGTCCCCAAAGGACCAGTAATGGGAGCTAAGACGCCAAGGCTGCCTCGAGCCAGGCACCGGGGAGAGCCCACGGAGGCTGCCTGGCAGAGGCACGAAGAGGACCATTTGCACCTGGCATTTCCAAACACCGTTCCCTGGGCTATGGGACGACTCCCCATGGAGCTTTGTGAAACATGGAAGTTGGAGCCTGCCCCCAGGAATTCTTGCCCAGAAGGTTTGAGGTGAGCCCAGGGCCCCATTCTCTTTCAAAATGAATAGGAAATTCTGGTGGGAAACCAGATTTGGAAACCCCAGGAGAACGCTAGCATCGTGCTATCTGTTTTAGCCCTCCACCTGGCGGGGATAAAACATTCCCATCCTGGATCTGGATGTGGGCGCCTCCGGGCTTTTCCGCAATTTTATTTCCAGACCCCGTTTTTCTTACTTTTTCCAGGACTCTTCCTGGATTGTCCAAGGGAAATCTCTCTCTCCCTTCTCCATCTTCCTCCGGCACATTTTCAGTGTCTGTGTAACACTTTACAGCAAGCGTGTCCAACCCACGGCCTGCAGGCCGCGTGCGGCCCAGGACGGCTGTGAATGCGGCCCAACGCAGATTCGTAAACTTCCTTAAAACAGTATGAAAATTATGCACGGAACTTACTTATTATCATCTTTTAGCTCATCAGCTATTGTTAGTGGTCGTGTATTTTATGTGTGGCCCAAGACAATTCCTTTCCTTCCACTGTGGCCCAGGGAAGCTCAAAGACTGGACACCCCTGCTTTATATCATGACTTCTCTACTCATAGGACATTTGTCCACCAGCACTATGCAATGGAAATATAGTGCCAGCTACATTTATAACTGATAGATTCAGTATAGAATGGCTCCTGCTCCTCCATCCTCTCCCCCCTCCCCTCACCCCACTGTAACTCAGCGAAGCCTGGGAAACTGCCAACTTAGCCCCAGAAACAATAATTTGGCTCGGGAGACTGGAACTTGCCCTAGCCCGTACCCTAGCCCGGTACATAGAAACCTGTCCTTGACCAATCAGTCGTGACCACCTAGCCCTTACCTTGGCCAGGGGAATTGGAACCTGTGCCTGACCAATCAATAGTGACCACATATGCCTCCCTCTGCCTCTTGCCCAGCAACCTCTTCCTCCCTCCGCGTTGTGTCTAGCAACCCCTTTACCTGTATAACTTCTCTCCCGACGGCCGGAGCTGCTGCTCTCCCATTGCGAGGCAGCCCGGCAGCTTCTCCCCCAATACAGCTTGTCACTGTCACCTGGTGTTTCGGCTCGTTTCTATCAATAACCTTTAATTTTTCTAGTAGCCATAATTTTTAGATAATGGAAATAAACAGGTAACATTAAGTTTAATAACATTTTTGTTAATGTTTGATTTGTAAACATTGTAAAATAACATTTGATTTAACTCAACATATTTCAACACGTAACCAATACAAAAGTCATTAACGGGATAGTTTACGTTTTTTAATCATATTATTTGGAATTTGGGTGGGTATTTTGCATCTCAGCTTTGACTGGCTACATTTCAGTGCTGATAGCCACATGTGGCCCCTGGAGACCATATGGGGTAGAGAGTTACGTGTCTGTGAGAGCAAATCTGTGACTTTTGCCTCTGGTTCTTCAGATGGAGGAATCTACTTCTTGGGCCAAGGATAGGTGCTTAGGAAGTAATTGAGTCCATTCAAATGTGGACTCCTCCAGAGAGTATCGTTTGGTGGGTTGGTGGGTTTGCTTGTTTGTTCGTTAGCTTGGTTATGTGGTTGAAGGCATAGTATCTCTGAAGAAAGGTGAAGCTTCAGTTTTTAAAAGGGGGGACCTTTTACGTTTTTTTAAAAGGGGGAACCAATCGCCAGCAGATTTTATTTGAGAAATATGGGGATTGGAGGGAATCCCGGGGACACAGAGCATGCATTAAAGAGAGCAGAGGAAGTCAGTGGAGCCCATCCCACACTGTGGGGTCAGGCATAGGACACACCAGGCCGGCGTGGCTCTGAGCCCGGAGTCCAGCCTCCTCTGTGCGGGTGGCCTCGTGCTGCCCAAGGAGCTCCGCCTGCAGAGGGTTTGTTTGCGGTATAATGCGATCGGTTCAATCTCTAAGCAAGAGCTGCACCAAGAGAGTGTGCTCAGCAAAGGTTTCTTCTGGAAACAGGGTGAGCCTGTTCAGACCGTGACCACAGGCTTCCCAAGAGTTCGCTGGCTGAGCCCATAATTCACGCATCGTGGGTCCAGTTAAGAAAAAGCGCTATTGCTTTTGTCAGACAAGAATTGCCTGCAAGGCAGTGCCCACTGCCATTGGGTTGTGGCTTTCCAGGAGATATCTCCTGAGGAAATCAGAGTTCATGACCGTTTCCCTAGGTCCTCTGTGATCAAATGATCCATGTGGAGAGGTCCAGGGACTGAAGTTTGGAACGCCTCAAGCTGGCTGTCACTGACGGTGTAATGTTTCAAGTCGGTCCCTAAGAGACCCTGGGTTGGATCCTGTCACTCCCAGATGAGACTCAGGATAGGGTGGCGAGAGCCCAGCCCGCATTCTTGCAGTGCCAGGCCGCCCGCTATGTGAGACTCTCACCTTGTGCATTTCCTCCAAGGGGTGGGCGCTGGCTGATGCCCAGCTCCCTAACAAGCGTTAGGGCCTGGGGCCACCGGCATGTGACAGCAGGCGACTTGCTCTACCTCTTTTAGCCACAGGTTCGGCACCGGGAGTCGTGGGCAGTAACAGCCCCTACCTGCTGGGGCTGCGCGCTGATTAAAATGTGAACCAAAGGACATGGGAAGTGCTCCAGAACGGTTTGAAAATGAAAGTCAGCACCAAACCGGACACTTTAAAAGCGGAACAGTGAGTTTTTTTAAAACAGCAGAGGCAGATGTTCTCAAGCAAGTGGGGAGAGGGCAAAGGAGGCGAGACCGGAGGGCAATGGGGAGCAGGAGGTTTACCTCCAGCCGTCCTGTGTGCTCCTCAGCCCAGACACTGCTAGGGCTCCCGCGACACGTGCTCATGGGACGATTGTGCAGCGCTCCAGGACTCCGTCCCCTTTCCCAGAACACCTAGGAAAGGCTGGTCCGAGGCGTTTACCTTCTTGTCTCTGCCTGGCTTTCTCACGTGCACTCCCAAACCTGGACTGCCTATCAGGAGTAATTAGGTTACACCTTCGGAACGTTCTGAGCTACGAGAAGGGAGAACGCCGAGCACACACGAGGTCAGTTAGGTCCGCGAACTCGTCCTAGCTGCCCACCTCGCTGCTGAGGTTCACGGCCGTCGCCTTCGAAGTCCTCCCCTTGGGAAGCCATGCCCCGACGCCAGCGCCTAGTCTACCCTTCAAAGCACTTCTGGAACTCTTTTTCCGGAATGGTCATCAGAGCTGTCATCGTCCTCAGAATCTGACCATCAGGTTGGCGACCTTCGCACCGTGCTCTCCCATTGGCAGCGCTGTCCAGACAGCTCAGGGAGCGTCACAACCCCATGGGTACAGGCACAGTTACTCTCCCGGGAGTCCACCTCCTGTTGTCTTTGAACCCATCTCCCACGAACAGCCGTCTGGCTCCCTAAAGCTGCAACAGCTGCAATAATGACCCCCCCATGCGAGCCCCAGGGTGCAGCTGTTGTTCAAAGCCTGACGGCCTGGCCCTCCCCCTGGTCCGGCCAGGACAGAGCTGGTCCTTAGCCCGCCGCCACGTTCCCGGTTCTCGGGTGGGGGGGTCCGCCCTCCCTTTCACTAGGGGTGCGGTCTCTTCATTCTCCTCGTCAGAACAGACCAGAAGGAACGATTAGTTCAGGAAGGCCTCTCTGAACCTCTGCTCCCCCAGCTCTCGGATGGAGGTGATACCATTACCCATGTCGTGAAGGTGTCATGTAGCTTCAAAGATGTAATAGCGATGACAATCTTCTACAAACTCTGAGGCAGATTCCTCGGTTTATTTTTATTAAGGTCTTTGTGCCTGAGTTCAACAAGTGAAAAAATTCCCGGACAATACAGGACCGTGAAATCTGCTTCCGAACCGGGCTGTCCGTACAGGTGGTCCCCGAGGACACAGGAGGCACGAGGCACCGAGGGCGAGAGGGGTTGGCGGAACCTGAGAGGTTAAACCAGAGAGAGCGAGGGGCACCGACCAGGCAAAGGCTGAGAAAAAGAATATGTGGTCTAGGGACAGTGTAGAGCCATCTTGGAAGGGACAGAGAATGGGCCTGGAGACCAGGGGGACATCAAGTTGGACCAAGATGGGCAGGACCGTGGATAGCCTGAAATGACAGGCTAAGTCGTTATCAGGAGAGGTTTCACTAGCCTGAGGAAGTCCAGGAGTTACAGACATTATCCAGTCATGCTCCCTGTGTCCTGTGGGTTATCGCTCTTTAACAACCTAGATAAAGAGGCCTCCCTCCCTCCCTCCCTCCCTCCCTCCCTCCCTTCTGTCCATCTTTATCTTTTCTTTCTTTCCTTTTAAGTGAGTATATTAACTGGATGCTTTGATTCACCTTGAGGACAACTGCGGTGTCTCAGTCTTTTCCTTTTATTCAGGGCCTACTCCAGCCAGCCCTGCCTAGTCACTGCCTTTAAAATTCTGTTTAAATTAATGCCTTGGTAAAAGTTAGAAAATTCAACTAGGACGAACAAGAGCATCTACACGTGACTGAAGCTCACTATGTGTCAGGGCATTTCTTCCCATGATTGAGCTTCACAACCCCCCTGTGAAGCAGGTACTATGACAACCCCCATATTACAAATTAACTGTTGTCACTCCCACGTTGCAAGTGAGAAACTAAGACACCGAGAGATGACGTTGCCTGCTGACGGTCGCGTAATTACTAAGGGAGGGGGGGTCCAGGTTTGAACCCAGGGGCCGTGGCTGCTGCGTGTGCTTCTAACTGTGGCATAGATTACCCCTCGGGAAGGAAGTCAGGAGAATGAAGCAAAATGTGACCCTCCATTGCTGTTACTGGGAATAACTACTCTTAAACACTTTGTTATTTCTCTATGAAAAAAACATGGAGTTGATCCAAGAAGTTTATATTCCTGCTTATAAATCCTCAGAGTAGCTTTTGTTTCCCATATTCTTTCTAAATGCGTTTTTTCTCAACTCCATAGTATCCCATCACGTAGAGAGGACATAATTTTGTCATCACTCCTTTGTTGTTGAATCTGGAAGTTGTTTTTAATTTTTTACTAGGATAATACTACGACAGATATTCTTGTTCATACATTTTGGCTGCAATCGTTTAGTTCTAGAGAATAAAGGTCATGTGTCAAAGCTGTTTTTAAGTCTAAAATGTATTGCTGTGACTTTATAATATTCAACAAATCTAACCAGTTGACCCAGAAGTGGGGTGTGGGAGGGACCATTTCCTCACCCCCTTGCCAACATTGCCAATTTGGGAGGTGAAAAATGGCCAGTCCTTGTTATGTCCATTTACATGTCTTTGATTACTGGTGAGATGGCCATTTTCTTCTGTGGTTATTACCACCTGCACTTCTTCTTTTGTGACCTGTTTATTCATGCCCATGTTCATTGCCCCAGTGGCAATCTGGGTTTTTCTCATCTGTGTGAATTCCTCATAGCCACCACCTTTTGACTCTGATATGTGTGAGAAATGTTTTCCCCCAGTTTCTCCTTTGCCCTGTGTCTGCTTTTTCGGTGTCAATTAACTTCTCAGCACAGTGGTCGACATTGAAAGTGATCTGATACAGAGCCAGTGTTTCTGAAAATAAGCAGGCTCATTATGCAAATGTCCCACTGAAAACATTTTTAGTATTCATTTGACTAGCAGGAGTTTTAGTATCGTAAGTACTGGCGTTCGAGGGGACTAAAGAAGTAGCATTCTTCTTCTCAGGCTGCTAAAAACAGAAGGAAATCCTTCCCGAACAACCTCACTGCAAATTGCTTTCAACTTTTTTGACATGGGTATTAAAATGCCACCCCAAATACCAGTGGTCATAAAGAATCCAACTTAAAAGAGGGAGTAGGTGTAAATGTAACACATGAGATTTTCTTTCTTTCTTTCTTTCTTTCTTTTTTTTTTTTTTTTTTGAATCTTGCTAGCCAGTTGTTGAAGAATCAGTGGTGGGTGAAGCATTCAAATCTGCTTTCCCTTTCTGGGGTGTGTGTGGAAAACCTGGCTCTTTGAGGCGAGATGTTGACAGGAGATTTTTGAACCAACAGAACTGTTCATTCTCTTGCAAGAAGAATAGTCTGCACATTCTGCCCTGTTGCTCTCACGGGAGAACCAGCTTCCCCTTTCTCTGATTGTGACCCGCACCCCACTCTGATGTACCCCGCCCCTCACAGCGAATTCTCCTCTCTCCCATCCTGTCTCCCACCTAACTGCTGATGCTGTGCAGGCATGGTGGCTGCATTCCCCTGCCCCCTCCCACACACACAATGAGCATGTTTAGTCACATTTTCAAAAGTGAAGGAGGCTGATATTCTGAGCAGAACGTGTCAGGACTCCACAGGGACGTGGCTCCCTGGGAATGGATTAATTTTAGGGGAAGCCACACGCTCTTAGTTTCCTTTTGACTAAGGGGTGGGCAACCTTCTGGCTTCCCTGGGCCACGTTGGAAGAAGAAGAATTGTCCTGGGTCACACATAACATACACTCACACTAATGATAGCTGATGAGCTAAAAAAAAAAAAAAAAAAAATCACAAAAAAAATCTCCTCATGTTTTAAGCAAGTTTACGAATTTGTGTTGGGCCACATTCAAAGCCGTCCTGGGCCACGTGTGGCCCGTGGGCCCTGGGTTAGACAAGCTTGATCACCATCCATTTGGCAAAGAAGATTCACACAGCCCTGGGCTGTGGGGTGGGCTGAGTTAGGAGACCAAGCTCAGGTGCCTGAGGAGAAAGGGATCTTGCAGATGTTTGGGACAGAGGGTGCTGCTCTTCCTCATGATGTCACTTAGCAGACGGATGGAGAGAAACATAATTTCAGGTCAGGGGTGCCTCCTCAGAAATGACTTGAGAAGGACAGGTGGGTTTTCTCTTTCTGTCCTGGAGGCTTTCTACAGTTTAGCATATTTATCTCCTGTCTCTTGTCTCTCATGTGCGGTAAGCCACATTATTTCATTCCTATGTTTTCTCTGCTGTTTTGTCCTGGTGCAATACTCAGCCTGTGAAAATCATCTATTTGCATATGGCACAATGCTATGTACTTTATTTTTAAGAGGATTAAAACCACACTAGTATGCCTTGGCTTTACAAGGAACCTCAAACTCAGATCAGGAGAGTCTAAAACTCTCATAATTTCCCTAGTTTGTAGTGAGAGCAGTGGCAGCGATAAGAAAGTAATGCCCCCGCCGGCTTTGCTGAAACTCTCACAAGCTTGAAACGCAGGAGCTCTCCGTCAGTAAGCACATAGGGAATTGCTGCTTTTATTTATCTAAACTAGCTCAAGGACATAGGAGATACCACATTGTACTTAGGTGTTTTTTTTCAACACACACACACACACACACACACACACACACACACACACCCCTAGGCCGCCTGCCTAGGTTTGAATCCTGAGGCTGTCGGTCATCAGGGGTGGGGTCTTGGGCAAGTAACTTAACCCCTGTGTGCCTCAGTTTCCTATTAGTACTCATAAACCAGGATGATAATAGCTCCTACTTCATAGGGTTGTTGCAAGGATTGTGTGAGTTGATCCATGTGAAGCATCTAGAATGATCTCTGGGCATGCTCCATTCAACCTGTTCCTCCCACGCGGCTGGAGTGATGGCTCCAGCGCTCTGCCGTTTGCAGCCCGTTTCCACAGGCTGAGCCCAGAGCGCCTCATGGAGATAAGCAGGAGAAAGGCGAATCTGGTTCTGGTTTCTTAGCAGTGAGAGAGAGCGGGAGGGAGAGGACGTGGACAGGCACGGGCACTGGCAGTTTCCTCGTTCCAAGAACAGGTTTTCGGGGGGCCAGCAGTGCTGGGTGACTGGGGTCAGTGGTAAAGGAGTCAGAGCACAGTGACTTGTGATACTGGGGACAACATGAAAAGCAACAATTATGTGTCTCTAGCATACTGTGGATCTAACAGACACTGTCTCATTTAGGGAATGCAAGGTCTGAAAATAGAAGTTAAGAAATTAGCAATTTGGAAAGAAGCTATAGAAAAAGAAAAGGGTTATGGAGTCTGAGAGCAGAAGTGATTTTATATGGAGAACTGTGACGTTCAGAATTCGGGACCCGACAGGCTGCTGTGACAGTGGCCACTGCTGGCACCTCGAGTCTGCTGAGAGTCCCCTTCTCTCAGAGTCACATTTAGGTCACCTGCCTCTACCAAAGCCAGCTGAAATAGATTAAAACTAAAAAGATGTTTTTTTCTTAAAAAACATGGACTTCAGGGTCTTACAAGGGATCTTGGCTGACTGCTTCCCAGGGCGTTTACCACTTCCTGCCGGAAATCTCAACTGAGTCTCTTGACCCCTTAGGGCCTTAGCATTTTCACCTCTAAAAGGCTGCTGCTGTTTTTTAAAATAAAGTCGAATTGTATGCAAAATTCCTTAAATAGGATCAGCAGATCCTACGCTTCTCAGCACCAGCTGAAGGAAGAGAAAGAGGCGGGGGGCAGGGAAGGGGGCTCACTTACTACACTTGTTAGCGTGCTTCCGGGTGCGGGGGGGGGGTCCTTTGGGAAATGGAGGATGAAGAGCCCTCTTCTACACATTGCCTGCCGGAGCTTTTGTCCCCGAGCCTCGCTTTTGTCCCCGAGCCTCGCTAATTACAAAAACACCATTCATGTTTTCATTAGACCACTGACATTTCTTTTCAATAACTGCAAATAACCATGTTAGAGGACTCTGACATGTAACTGTGCTTCTGATGTTAATACTAATTTGTGGAATTGGATACATGGAGAATTAGAGGCGTTCGTGGGACAAATGGGGACTCTGAGACAGCCTTTTCCGAAACACAGGGCCTACGTCTCCGAACACGTAGGAAGTGGAGCAAACTAGCAGGACCGTCCGACTTAACACATTCGGGGGCATTTGGAGCTGTGGTGGGGACAACAGGCAGGCTCCCCAGTTAATGTCACACTTCCGCTATACATTTCAAAAACAAGGTGTGACTCTGCAGCTGGATTGAAAACACACACACACACACACACACACACACACACACACACGTCCTTCAGAAGGCTCCATGCTAGATATTCTGGAAGCTCCCTGCCCTAAAGGAGCTTTCTCTTTCCTGCTGTGTGCTTAGTGAAAGCAAGGGCTGTAAGCTTCTTGGAGGGAATTTCCTGCTCATTACCACTCTGGGTTTATGGGAGCTGCTGGCCTTTGCCACTGTGCATGTGGGCATGTTAGGGGCTTTCTGTCTTCTACAAAACCTGGGGAAATGTGCTAACGAGGAATGCAGGAAGGAAACTGGCATCCCTTCCCAACAGCCCTACTGAGTAAGAGCTCCTCACTGCCCACATTGCACGTCTGCGGGACTCTGAGATCAGAAGGGTTACCGCTCCCCGGCCCACGCTGCTCTTCCCGCAGCACGCCCCATCTGCTCTGAATGTCTAGGAGGCCTGGTGGAGGGGCTGGAGGCCCTGGGGGCACTCTGCTTTCCACCAGGCCCCTCGGCCACCACCTCCCTGAGGCAGATTGCCCCAGGTTTCTTGTCTTTGGCTCTCTCATTAATGAGTTCCACAGGACAATGCTAAGTCTAGTTATGCAGCCTTAATGGGTTTAGTTACAACAAGATAATTCCTTTTTTCTTCTCCTGGAGGCCTTTCTGTTTAAAGACATTTTAGCTGGAAGATGCTAATTATCGATGAGGAGAAAGTGACACCTGACAGGCTCGTCTTCCATCTCGGTGTCCCCTGGTCTCCTTTGAACTCTCTGTCCCCGGCCTGCTTTCCCACTTCATCACTTCTCCCGCACCGTCATAAAAGAGAGCTCTGGCCTGGCCTGGACACAGAGCGTTCTCACTTGCCGGAGAGCCGTTCTCTCTCGGCATGGACACCCTGCGCGAGACCTTCCTCAGCCTTGAGGATGGCCTGGGCTCCTCCGACAGCCCTGGCCTGCTGTCCTCCTGGGACTGGAAGAACAGGGCCGGGTCCTTTGAGCTGAGCCAGGCTTCCCCGACTCAGAGCATCTCTCCGGCACCGTCGCTAGAATCTTACACTTCTTCTCCCTGTGGCCATGGAGGTGCCAGCAATGGGGGCAGCGGTGGCTGCAGCGGCCGGGGAGCGGGGGGCCTGGTGGAGGTGGATTATAGTATGTTGGCTTTCCAGCCTGCCTATCTGCAAGGCACCAGTGGCTCCAAGCCCCAGAAGGGCACCAAGGTCAGGATGTCTGTCCAGCGGAGACGGAAGGCCAGTGAGAGGGAGAAGCTTCGCATGAGGACCTTGGCGGATGCCCTGCACACCCTCCGGAAGTACCTGCCTCCAGTCTACAGCCAGCGGGGCCAGCCGCTCACCAAGATCCAGACGCTGAAGTACACCATCAAGTACATCGGAGAACTCACAGACCTTCTCAACAGCGGGAGGGACCCCCGGCCCCAGAGCGCCTGAGCCCCGGAACCCACCCGACCAGCATCCTGGCGGTGGTGTGGGGGTGGGGGGTGGGGGTGGGGAGAGGAGCTTTAAGGACCAGGACCAGCTCAGGGGACAGCAGCACATACCTCTGTTTACTCAGCACGCTGACCTTATTGTTGGGAAAGTGAAAGGGAATTCCCACTGGACTTGGCGGAACTGCCAGGACACTTAGCTGCCAGACACGCAGGTATTTCTTCTGCATCCGGTTTCCCCACCGCTGCTCGGGAGCCTCGCCCTTTGGAAAGAGATTATGTTGCCCTTCTCTGTCCAAGTTATTTTAAAGGGCCAGTGATTTCAAATGCAGTTTGTCAGTACTATAAAGTTGTTACAATTAATTTTTCTCTCCCCATTTTGGCGTCGGGAGCTTTCTTTCTGTTGCTAACTAACCCTGTATTTTGTACAGGATCCAGTGTGACGCCTGGATTCTTATTGAGAAAGAGCCGTGTCATGTAAAGGGCTCCAGCGCTCCTGTTTTATTCTGTCTCTGTGCTCATGTGTGTGCTGTGCCTGTGTGTGCGTGCCTGGGTGTGTGTGTGTGTGTGTGTGTGTGTGTGTGTGTGCCTGTGCCTGTGTGTGTGCCTGTGCCTGTGTGTGTGCGTGCCTGGGGGTGTGTGTGTGTGTGTGTGTGTGCCGTGCCTGTGTGTATGCGTGCCTGGTGTGTGTGTGTGTGTGTGTGCCTGTGCGTGTATGCGCCT